>OZ023266.1:108675171-109047671 GCA_964006375.1 Tillus elongatus | reverse complement strand
TGCGTGTGTGTACAATATGTGTACAGTGTCCTATCATCGAATATTCCTGGTCATTATTGCTTGTGAAAGTCTATATCTTTGTACAAATGGATTTTTCATTTAAAGACTGAAGTGCCAGGAGAACGCGTGGCCTTGAAAATTTAAAATTGTTCGTCTGCGGCGCAGAAGGGGGTCTTCGTCTCCCTAGACCCCTCTTTGGGGCCACGCAGATACTGCTTCACCCACTTCCAACGTCACGAGCCACCACTGGTTCTTGGTCGCTCTTAACCGTACCCAGCAAACTCAGCTATGTATCAATGATACAGTTACTACATCTTTCTCTTACTTTACTTGTCATGAAGATGTAGGTACCATGTAATGCCCATGTAACACACATGCAAAGAGAAATGTCAGCATCATAGTCTCTACTCAGTACATCGCAGAAATAAATTTATGTAATATTGCAGCGACATAACATTGATATTTATATATCTTTACGAGACTGGTGTTTATTATAGCGAAATCACCAAAAGATATTTAAGGAATATATAACAATAATATATATATATATATATATATATATATATATATATATATATATATATATATATATATATATATATATATATATATATTTGTGTGTGTGTGTGTGTGTGTGTGTGTGTGTGTGGTGACTTTTTAAATCGTTTTACAAAACAGGACAATCCTATGTGTTATTGCCAGCAAATACAAACTTTTAACTTGTAAACTCTTATAACACATAATTTCAGAGCTAATGAGAAGGTGTTAATATTAGTGTAAAAAATATCACCACCTTTTCATTATCTCTGAAATGATGCATTATACGAGTTTATAATATCAAAATAGCTACACGTTATATCTGGCCCGGTTGTTTTGATTATTTAATTCATTTTCTTCTTTAATTTTGTATGTAAGAGAATGTTAACATGTAATAGTAACAATTATTATGATAATCTAATAAAATCGTCTATGAAACAGGAAAAAGAACATTTATTTTCCAGAAAATACAAATTTTATGAGTTACACCTTGAAGAGCTGCTTCTGTGTTCTGTTTCAAAGTACATAAATCATTATACACATTTTATATCAGGGAGGCAAATAATACAACATGATGCAATAAATTTGTCAAAATGTTTATTATTGTAGAAAAAGCAGGATGCTCCAACGTTGCCGTTCTACTTAAGCTCTGCCGTCTGCTAGTCATAGAAAAAATCTCTTTGCTGCTTGTCCAAACTTCAATAACATATCAATAACCACACCAAGAAAGCAACTTTATATACTTGGTATTTACTAGCGAAGAAGGTTAAACAACATATAAAGTTTTTAGATTTGTTTCAGATATTGGAACATCCAATTGTAAAATCAATACTCAACCTTGAAATTATAAGGTATGGTTTTATTAGGTCGGCACAGTAATGATGGTAACATGCACTTTTTCGTTCAATTGTCAACGTCCAATGTATCTCTGTCTCCTTGCTGCCTACTCTACAAACTCACCCTCTCAGTAACAGTTCTTCTTTTCTTATTCTTTCTTCCTTTTTTATTCATGTAACTAACATTTGACCATCCTCTTTTTTACATTTTTATCCAACTCTGTAGCCGTTTAAACACAGCGGCAATTTTTTTGTATTCTTGGAACGTCTGACAACATTCTTCTCACATTTGTTAGAGTGCAATGATCACTTTCTTCTATTTCTACATCTTTAGCAATAACTAGTGGCTGTCTTCATACCTATCTCCACTGTATTGATCGGGATCATTCTCGCCATCATCTTTGCTATTTGTCTGGGACTCTTCGTCAGATTCCCTACATAGTTTTATTGAATCGACGTCTATTACTGTATGAAAGAATATTTTATTTTCCTAGGCCTCTGGAAAAGGCTCTACCTTCTATCAGTCTCTCTGCAGCTTTTTGTCAACGATGTATGAACCTCTATATTTAGGAAAGGAGTTCGTTTTTATAGTTCCGGATGATACTCGACTGCTTCTGCACTTCTTTTAGCCTCTATTACTTGCTGGTTTTGTTGATCTAATCTAATCTGTTTAATCTCAGTTCTTTTCGGTCCTTCGTGGTCGGTTATTTTCTCCGTTGTCTGCATTTCATCGTGAAACAGGTCACTATCAATTTTCTCGGTCCATAATTAAGCAGGTTAAAGGGAGTACATTTTGTATCTTTATGTATAGTATTGTTAATGTTTGCTTTCTTCTGATATTGAAAGTGTAGCGTAAAGAGGTACCTACTGTGTAATGGTTTACTCCTTCAACTTACCCAATGGCTCAGACAATCGTTGTAGAGTTAAGCACACCTTCCATATTTCTCTGAAGGTTTTTCCAGTGACTGAAGTACCACGGTCAATCACTGTAATATATATTCCGATATCGTCCATTCAGCAAGACATCGATCTCCAGCGGTTACGAACTGCAATGTAATCAATCCTAGTTTAAAAGTAACACAAATGTTAGATTAAGAACCATTCTTTACTTATTCATCTTATTGGCAACATTCGTTGTTTGCTAATATCTACTTATAATTAATCATTTGATTATTTGATGTACTTTTGGTTTTAAATAAATTATTTTTTATTACGAAGCCAAAAGGACATTACTTATCTGGCGCTGCGAACAGTATCCGGTAACGACTTATTGACAAAGGTAAAAGTTTACAAAACTGTCGGTCGTTTTTGAACCTCTGTGCTGGAACAAAGATCCCGAAATCCAAGAAGAAAGATCAAGACGTTGAAAGATAAGCCACAGATGACCAATAAGAAAGTTTCCCTTGTGTAAATCAATCCATTCTCTTTCATTTTCCAATGACATCGTGTCATTTATGTATTTACAAAATTTATTTTTGGTAGATACAAATTATTTAATTAATAGTATTCACAAAATTTAATTTCGTAAATGCAACAAATTAAATAGTGATAATATTCAACAGTTACTTTTTCTCTCATAATACTTACTGTGGCGGTGGTTCAGACCGCATTGTTTCCGTCAACACTACTCTATGTTTCTGCATAAATACTCTTGACAGTTAAACGTTGCGTTACGTTATGCGACAGCCAGCTGTCAAGAACTACGGCATATAAGAGACACCAGGCGATCTCTCTCTCTCTCTCTCTCTCTCTCTCTCTCTCTCCTTGCTACCAACCGCTACAGTGAACACACGTCCTCCACGCTCGGTCAGTTATCTGTTATGTACCCATGTACTGTTGTAATTGTTATAGTTAAATGTATCATATAGTTTATTCAATTAGTGAAATAATAAAATATATTAAATGTTTACGTATGGATTTAATATCAACAAGTGCAATTAACATCCATATTGGTGACCCCGTGCCGCAAGCCGAAGATGCCGAGCCTGATGTTCCAGCCGACGTCGCCTAACTTCCACGCACGTGCCCATGCCTACAGAAAACGAATATCTAAACAGGTCAGTCCTTTCTAATTTAAAAATTATCTGATTTTTTTCACAATGGCCGAAGATTATTCAAGCAGCAATATCATGGCAAGGGTTGCAATAAAATTACCTCCTATATGGAGACGTAACGTGAAAATCTGGCAAATGCAGGTTGACGCCCAGTTCGATATATCGCAGATCAGTTTTGAAAAGACAAAATTCAGTCATGTACTCGCTATACTCGATCCTGATGTCGCAGAGTCAATTTCAGATTTTTTAACCCAACCGTTATCATCAACCCCCTATTCAGATCTAATGAAACGTCTTTTATTAGAATTTGAAGAGTCCGAAAGTCGCAAAATAAATAAACTTTTAACAGAATTAGAATTAGGCGACAGAAAACCATCGCAACTTTTACGCGAAATGAAGTTTTTAGCCGGTAGTCAGATTAAAGAGGATTTCCTTGAAACTTTATTTCTACAACATTTACCAGTCAACGTTCGTTCAATTTTGGCTTTGAGCAACGATTCTCTAGAAAATTTGTCGGTTACAGCAGACAAAATCGTGGAATTTTCCGGAGATAAATACAACGTGGCTGGAATTCAGTCACGCGAGCCCGACAAGCTAGCCAAGTCAGAAGCGCAATTAGAGAAGCTAACAGCATCAGTCAACGAATTGCGAACGCGTTCCCGATCTACCTCCCGAGAAAGACCCAAGCTTTCTCGAAATTCCATAAACACAAATTCCTCAACCTCCACGTGTTGGTATCATAAACGATTTGGCAAGAAGGCCAAACGTTGCATCCAACCTTGCAATTTTAAAGCAAAACATGTGTCGGAAAACTAATAAGGTACTCCCTCCACGCGGCAGGAGACGAGAGCCACCTAACACGCCGCCTTTTTATTTTTGATAGACGCTCCAATATGAAATTTCTAATCGACTCTGGAGCGGATATTTCAGTTATTCCACCCACTCACGATCAACGGAAATTTCAATCGAAACGTACCTTGTATGCTGCAAACGGGACCCCTATTCATACCTAGTGCGAACAACTATTAGATTTGGATCTAGGTTTACGCCGTAGGTTCTGCTGGCCCTTCACACTTGCCGATATCAAGCAACCAATTATAGGCGCTGATTTTCTAGCAGAGTTTGCTTTACTTGTGGATATGAAACATAGACGTTTAATCGATACAAAGACAAACCTCTCTAAGACCGGTGCTAACCCACCACCAGGAATTAATTCTAAAATTCATCTCGTAGACCCGACACACCAGTACTTCAAATTGCTACAACAATTTTCTGACCTTTTTAAGGAAACTTCTTCTAGCAACCTTCCAGAGGTTGAGTTCTTCCATACTATAAGTGCGGAAGGACCACCTGTCACTGCAAAAGCTAGAAGATTGTCCCCGGAAAAGCTAGCTCAAGCAAAGCTAGAATTCCAGCACATGATGGACTTGGGAATTTGTAGACCCTCCAAAAGTCCATGGTCAAGCCCCCTCCACATGGTGCAAAAAAAGGATGGCTCATGGAGACCATGTGGGGGTTACCGAGCACTAAACGCTAAAACAATCCCGGACAGATATCCCATTCCAAATTTGCAGGATTTTAATGCCCAGTTAGAAGGCAAGCGTATTTTTTCAAAATTGGATATCATTCGCGCTTTCCATCACATCCCAGTAGCACCTCAAGATATTCCCAAAACAGCAGTCATAACTACATTTGGGTTATTCGAATTTGTTAAAACCCCATTTGGCCTTCGTAATTCAGCACAAACATTTCAAAGATATTTACATTCAATTTTAAGACATCTTGACTTTGCCTACTCCTATCTTGACGATATTCTCGTTGCATCAGCCTCTGAAAAAGAACACCAAGAGCATCTAGCAAAACTTTTTCAGACACTTCAAGACAACGGCATCCGTATCAATTCATCTAAATGTGAATTCGGAGTGGCCGAAATTTCATTTTTAGGTTTTCGTGTAAATAAATCTGGATTATTTCCACTTCCTGAACGCATCAAAGCTATTACCGACCTACCTCTTCCCGATACCATTGAAAAACTCAGAAGATTTCTAGGCCTCATAAATTTCTACCGTCGTTCTCTTCCACGTGCTGCGGAAATTCAGCAACCACTATTCGACCTCTGCCAGAATCCTAAAAAACGCGACAAACATAAAATCGAGTGGACTCCTCAGACTCGAGAAGCATTCGAACGTTTGAAAGAGGCACTAAAAAACGCTACACTAATAGCTCATCCGTCTTCATTCTGCTCAAATTTCGCCGAAAGATTTTCGATTCTATCCACAATTTATCTCACTCGGGCATATCAGCTTCAGTCGATCTGGTCCAGGATAGATTTTGTTGGCCCAAATTGAAACGCGATGTATCTCTTTGGTCTAAAACTTGCATTCCCTGTCAGAAAGTCAAGATATGGAGACACACTTCCAGTGCCATTGGACAATACACCCCAGCCATGAGAAGATTCTCGCATATAAATGTTGACATTGTGGGACCATTACCACCATCACAAGGTCAACGCTATCTGTTAACAATAATAGACAGATTTTCTCGATGGCCCGAAGCAATTCCATTGTCAGATATTACAGCAGAAACAGTCGCGAACACTATTTTATCATGCTGGATCTCTCGTTTCGGTGTTCCGCAATACATCACCACAGACAGAGGTAAACAATTCGATTGCCACCTTTTCACACACCTCACTAAAACACTAGGTGCAGACCACATCAAGACCACAGCTTACCACCCAGCAGCAAATGGTGTAATCGAGAGATGGCATAGAGTTCTGAAACAGGCCTTGAAAGCTCATATGGACGAAAACTGGGCTGTTAAATTGCCAATTGTGTTACTAGGACTCAGATCGTACATAATTCCAGAATATCGCTCAACACCCGCTGAAATAGTCTACGGAGAATCAATCAAACTTCCGACCGACTTTTTCAACAGCACACAAGCTGATGATGTTCCATTACTTATATCTCAGCTGAAAGAAGACACAAGGAAACTTCGACCAGTACCTTTTAAACATCATACTGCAAAAAAGTATTTGTCCATCCTAAGCTTATGGAAGCTCTTTTTGTTTTTGTTCGCATTGATATTCCGCGAAAAACCCTCGAACCAGTTTATTACGGCCCCTTTGAACTGTTATCCCGAACTGACAAAGTCTTCAAAATCAAGAAATCACACGGAGAAGAGACAATTTCTGTTGACCGTCTTAAACCCGCATTCATTCTTTGTGATAACGAACAGACAACTTTCCAGCCTCAGAGACATCCTAGTGAAACTGAAAGTGACAATGAAAGTCCAACACCTAGTGAAACTGAAAGTGACAGTGAAAGTCCAACACCTAGTGAAACTGAAAGTGACAGTGAAGTTCCCGTTCCCGTTCAAACTACACGCCATGGACGTAGAGTTCGATTTCCACGAAGATACTTGAACTAATAGCGTTGCCACTGAGAGGGGAGTATGTGGCGGTGGTTCCTACCGCAGTGTTTCCGTCAACACTACTCTATGTTTCTGCATAAATACTCTTGACAGTTAAACGTTGCGTTACGTTATGCGACAGCCAGCTGTCAAGAACTACGGCATATAAGAGACACCAGGCGATCTCTCTCTCTCTCTCTCTCTCTCTCTCTCTCTCTCTCTCTCTCTCTCTCTCCTCGCTACAACCGTTACAGTGAACACACGTCCTCCACGCTCGATCAGTTATCTGTTATGTACTCATGTACTGTTGTAATTGTTATAGTTAAATGTATCATATAGTTTATTCAGTTAGTGAAATAATAAAGTATATTAAATGTTTACGTATGGATTTAATATCAAGTGCAATTAACATCCATACTTACTATGATTAAAAAGCATTTTATTGTGTTTTTAAAAGTTATTCTTTCGAAAATTCACGAAAAAACTAAGCTGAATTCCTTTTAATATTTTTTAGAATAAATGAACAAGTTAACAAATTCTTAGTATTGTCTAATATTGATTTAGGTAAATACAAACCGTTTTATTTTAATCCATCAAAATTCGCTAAAAATAATTTAATATTGGGAACATAATAATTCACAGTCGTTTTATAATAAAATAAAAAACACCACATTCGACAGTTTAAACGCACTCTTAGTTAAACGCAGTGATTGTACGTGAAACTGATTAAAACTCTATGGACAATCTTCCCTAACAAACTCGTATTATTATTCACTGTAATTAAATAATACGCTTTAGATTCACATATATGAAGGAAATGTTCAAAAAAATTATAGAAATTTAACTATTTAGTGCAGTTCTAGTAATTATGCTCGCTTTAATTATAGATTATTGATAACCATTATACTTTAGTATTTATTTAATTTTAAGAGCTGATCTAAAATTTTATTATTCAACCGATTTTTACTCATCTGTTTACCTATAAAAACTACCCTTATTACCCTAAAATTAAAATTCAAAAAACCCTCTTATAGTAACTAATACGTCATATGAACTTTCGTAAAGGGTCTCGTATAAGATTTACCTGAATTTCAGAAACAATCTTGCCAAATTTAATTACTGATTCACCCATTTAACTTCGTCAAAAATTCTTAATTTCCAAAACATGTCAGAAGCATCTATCACCCAAATATGCCAGACTTCAGCCATGATTCCTGAGTACAATGGTGGACAAAAACAATAACCTTGTTTCTTAAATCAATGCTGAACTTATATCTTATGTTACGAAAGACAAGGCGACACATCTGAAGACTTGCATTGTAACCGCATGATCATTGAATTCATAAAATCCAAAATCACAGGTGAAGCTAGGGACATACTCATGAAATTAGACAAATATCGAAAACGCACTTTAGGTCCAATATACAGACCCTAGATCCAAAGACCTTTAAATGGGAGATTTACGAACTAGTTACATGCGAAAAATCCAAACTGTCACTAACTTTTACAACGTTATACAAGACAAGTTAAAAATGTTAAATGAACCCCTACAAACCCTAGACGACATTATAAAAGCTTATAAAAACAACAATACGAAACAGCAGCAGTTACTACTTTTAAAATTGGTATCGCTGAACCCAATCATAGCGACCTGCGTCTCTGAAATATCCCTAGTTTAGAAACAGCACTGCTTGAATGCCATCGTATCGATAACGAGCAGATGCAGGTAAATTTCTTAAAAGTGATCAAGGATAAAGATTAAGCTCACTTCCGTCAGAGCAATAAAAATCATCAGCCATAAAAACCACTCATAGTTAATAGAAAGCTAAATGATTTCTACCCCAATTTCCAAAGAATACCCCAGCAAAATTGTAATCAACAGTCAACATTTCGAGAGCCATTTCCAGGCCGACCTATTTCGAACTTGAGGCCGATTCCTCAACAAAAAAATTACCCCACTAATTCTCAAGTCTTTGAAAGAAGAACCAATGAAGCAACCCCTATGTCAATTTCTACCAATCTAACAAACAAAAGCCCCCGTACAAATCACCCCCTTGCTCAACTAAATAATAACCAAGCTTGTTAAGAGCAGGAACAAGAACCCGTTTATTTCTTCACGATGTTGACAAATATCAACTTGATGAAAACTCTTATAATGAAGAATTTAATGAACCGAAGGAGCAGTTTGGTGAAAACCAGGATTTTCACGATACAGTCTCAGAAACACAGTAAAAATTGACCTTAACAATATTGCTATGCAACCTAAACAACCCTTTTCTGTCTTCCTTCGTTATGCCTCCAAATTCTCATTGACATTGGTGCTTCTGATAGTAACATGAATCCAGGTCCGGTTTATGAATTTTAGAGCGAATATAGTGACCAAAAACCCTTCGCCATGAAATCCGTTAGCAAAATTTCCAGAGGTATTGATAACCTTCTGTTCCCCCTATTGTAAGAATATGGCATTAAATTCCCCTTCGATTTTCATGTCATGCAATGGCATGATCGTTTCGACGCATTGATTGGTTCAGCCTATTTCGAAAAACTAAAAGCAAGTATCAATTACGAAACACAGACTATAACATTAGGCAATATAGAGATCCCTTTTTGTTTTGAACTTAATCCTTAAAATTTTAAACCCTTCAAACAAATAGGTGTAAATAGTATCAAAATTCCTGTTAACATAGAAAATGAAGCTCTTCTGATTCCCCAACCCTCTGACAACACTGTAACTGTAAAAGAATCTATAGCTACTTCTCATTGTGGAATTTTCACAATTCCCATTACAAAAAATACATCTGAAAACGTCGAAGTCTACTTTAACGAACAGATCAAAGTTGAACCTATTCAAAATTTTGAAGAAACATCTGAATGTCCCAATTAAATTCACTTTGACGTACAACAACTTAGAACTGACCACTTAAACTCATAAGAAAAACAAAAATGAATTAGCTTATGCGATCGCTTTAAAACCATACTCTATCATGAAAATTCAAATCTTACATTTACAAGTGACATCAAACATGATATAAGAACTCGTGATAATGATGCCATACATGTAAAATTTTACACACACCCCTACCACTTACAGACTGAAATACAAAAAGAAATTCAAAATTTATTAGATAATAAAATTATTGGGCCCTCTATATCTCCTTATTCCTCTCCGGTATGGATTATACCAAAAATCGTAAACTCGTAAGGAAAGAAAAAATGGCGATTAGTCATTGATTATAGGAAACTTAACGAGAAAACCATATCTGAGAAATACCCCTTAACAAAGGTCGATGAGATTCTAAATCACTTAGGAAAAGGTACTTATTTTACTACCCTCGAATTAGCACTAGGCTTTCATCAGATTGAATTAACTCCTGAAAGTAGAGACAAAACAGCCTTCAGCGTAAATAACGTTCATGAGTACATTAAAATATCCCCTGGTCTACGTAATTAAGCCATAAATTTCAAAAATAATGGATGATGTTTTAAAAGAGTTCTTGTACAAAAGTTGCTTGGTCTACATTGACGATAGTGTAATATTATCTAAATCCCTTCAGGAACACCTTATCCATATCAAACAAATATTTAAAAAATTACAAGACGTCAATTTAAAGATAAAATAAGTCAGACTTCCTTAGAAAAGAAGTTGGGTTTTTAGGACATGTCGGAAAAGACGGCGTAAAACCGAATCCAGACAAAACTAAATGTAGGTATACAAAATTACGCGCTACCAAAATCCCAAAAAGGAATAAAGTCATTTCTCGGTTTGATAGCTGTTACCGCCGCTTCATCAAAAATTTCACAAAAATCGTATTCCCTTTAACCTAATGCCTTAAGAAAGGTTCAAAATGACATTAAAAATACAGAATACATAAATGCGTTTAACCCTATATTGCATTCTCTTCCCACTTGGGAACATTGTACATTTACACCTTGAAAATCAAATAACAGGCTTTATATGCACCTGGTTCCCATCTGGGAACAGTGTTCTTCAAGTTGGACTACCCGCTGACAGATGACGGAACCGAAAGCTGCCAACAAATAAATAAACCGGTGATCATAACATACAGTTTAGAGGTGGGCTCCAATCGAATTGTCGTTAGTGTGCTGGTTTTGTTTAAAAACATATATTTGAGTTATAAAAAATCGTGTTTAGATAACTACAGCCTCCTGAAGGTAATTACGTTTTAGTTTCTGATATGTTTTATGTACTTATTGGAAAATTTTGATTTAGGTAGCTGTGTCCATTCGGGACACGGTGCATATACTGTAAAAAATTTTAAAATGGATAAAGAGTGTAAACCCATCAATCCACACACATTTTATGGGACCAGGTCGTCAACTCATCACATCCGTGATATTCCAAGTGATAGTGAGGATTCAGCTCTAGCGGATGATGAGAACCTGGACTCCCAAATTTTAAATTGTCAACACTTGAATGAAAATGTGCCCACTGAAGAAGATTTTGACTCTGAAGATGACTTACCATTAACCCATTTTGTACGTGTCGCACATTCCAAAAAGTCTAATAAACTAGTATGGAAGGAACAGCAGACTTCCAGTGAAAATGAGAATGTACGATTTTGTGGCAATGCTGATTTGCCGAAAGAAATTTTAGACCTCACTACGCCTTACACGATCCTCAAACTATTTTTTACCGATGAATTTTTAAATATGATAGCTGATATGTCCATGCTGTATTCTGTTCAAATCGATCTAAATCGTCAATTTTTTACTACACCTGAAGAAATACAATACAACCATTTATCGGAAGTTTGTTGTGGATGTCTATTATAAAACTGCCTAGTACAAGAATGTATTGGTCTGCAGCTACCCGAGTTCCACAAGTTGCTGATGTAATGTCAGTGAACCGTTTTCGAACAATAAAAAGGAATCTGCATTTCAATAGCAACCAGCAGATGCAAAACAAAATTGAGAAAATTCAACCCGTTATTGATCACATTCAGTCTGTCTGCAGTAAAATACCGATGGAAGAAAATTTGTCCTGCGATGAACAGATAGTCCCATTCAAGGCGAAAATTTCCATGAAAACTTATAATCCCAAGAAACCCCATAAGTGGGACTATAAGCTATGGGTTCTTTCAGGTGTCAGTGGTGTTTCATACAACTTTGAATTATTTACTGGCTCGGTACATGCAGTATAGGGAGAGGAAGCTTTTGGTAATTCAAGTAATGTTGTTTTCCGATTGACTCGCAACATATCCAAGCACCTGCATCAGAAGTTGTACTGTGATACTACTTTACGGGAATTCCTTTGTTCTGTTATTTATCACAAAATGGAATTGAATGTGTAGGGACTGTAAAATCAAATAGGTTGATGGGTTGTAGCTTTCCTATTGAAAAGAACTGGAAACGACAAGGGAGGGGTTCCTACATATAAAAAGTAACTGAATATCAAAACCAAGTGGTGAAGGCTGTACAGTGGTATGATAACAAAATTGTGACGCTGCTATCCACATTTGCTGGCAGTCAACCATCTCATAAGGTTCAGAGGTTTTTCAAATCAGACAAAACCAAGAAAGAAATTACTTCTCCAGACATTGTGAAGGTATACAATAAACACATGGGGGGAGTTGACCTTCTAGATTCTTTGCTTGGTCTCTATAGGATTCGTACCAGATCCGAAAAATGGCACCATAGGTTATTGTTTCACATGATAGATGTGGTAATATGCAATTCATGGTTGCTGTATAGAAGGATATTGCAACACAATCATCAAGATCAACCTGAAAGCTTTGGTGAAATGTCTCTCTTGAAATTCAAGACTGAATTGGCTCAAATACTAACTACAAAGGGACACGGACATCCAATGAAGAAACTAAAAAAAGGGGAAGGCCAAGCAATACTCCACAGGAGACAGCAGATTAAAAGGAGATTTAAAGTAGCTTCACCTGCATTTGAAACAAGAAAAGATGGAACTGGTCACTGGTCGTTGCCGATTGGAGGGTTGAAATGGGAAAAGTATCATATTTTGTGGAAAATGCAAGGTGTTTTTATGTTTGTATGAAAAAAAGAACTGTTTTATTGATTATCATTCATAATTAGTGTGCAAGTTGATATTTAGTATGTTTTAATTTTGCATCACTTTTTGTGTCTGATACGCATAAGGTTCCCAAATGGGACCTTTAACAAAACTTAAAATTAAAATTATGAAAAAATTGTTTTTTTTATTTTTCACGTATTATCCATACCAAAAGATGTGGATTTTTTCGTTGCCAAATAAAATTATGTGCAATATAGGTTTAAACAAGCTAAATAACTTATTACTAACTCACCTATCCAGATTTTAAAAAAGTTTTCATTTGACCACGGACGCTAGTAATATTGCTGTAGGAGGTGTTTTGTCACAAAATAACAAGACTATAGCTTACTATAGTCGTACCCGAAATTCTGCAGAAAGCAACTACTCAACAATTGAGAAATAACTTCTGTCAATAGTAGAAAAATACTAAACATTTTAGGCCCTACCTTTTTGGCAATAATAACACGATATAAACCAACCATAAGCCACTTTTATGGTTGTTTTCTATTAAAGCGCCAACCTCACGTCTAGTCAAATGGCGTCTAAAATTAGAAGAGTTTGTCGATTTATTTAGTAAATAGGCTCAGGCATATTACACAATCGATACTACGGCCCTGACTATGGTCAACAAACTACGTCACTTCTTCTCTCACTATAACTACCCTTCTAAAACTCAAAGAGTTCTGTTCCATATTTAAAATCAATTTGCACATTACTACCCCTCAGAACCCTAATTCACATTCGCATGTAGAACGAAATTCCCCAGTCTCTCATGATCACAGCCGTATTGATTTACAACCAATCGATACACTCTTCAACAGATCACTATCCTTTCAAACTGCTTTATGGCCCATATTACGATATACCACCTATTGATCCCCATCAAACAGTTTCCGAAGAATACAACAATAAACGTCTAAGAGAAATAATTCCATTTTACAAGTCTATCTATGAAAAACAAAAGCAAAAAGCAACAGAGCCAGAAAATTAATGAAACTCGAGAACAAAATATTCAGATAAACGAGGAAAATGTTGCGGATCTTCTTTATAAAATTTATCCCGACCCTATGCAATTGCCTTGAAATAAGATACTCCTTCCCCATTCGAGGAAGCAAACGGCTCATCTAAATAAGACTGAAAGAACAACAAAGAAATTTCCTTTTTTACAGCCTGCTATGCTCATGTCTGAGGACAGCCCTACTCCTTCAACTTCAACCAATCCAAACTAATAACTATTTCAGGGGTTACGTTGGAATTACCAAAATTTTAAATGATTACCACAGGTTTTACTTTTATATAAATCTCACACTTATATAAGATAACTATAATCAATTATTATACCATGTATATCAGATTAGTGAAATTAAGAATAAATTCCATTAACAACCATTATACATGAATTTTAAAAAGTCAATTAACGATTTTAGATTAATTAAAATTCACTTCAGATGCGACGTGAAACTGAATATAAGGCCGTTGTTAAATCTTAAATACCACTAAGTTCAAAAACTATTAGAAACTATAAAAGTGTTACAAGGAAAAGTTTCCTTTAGTTTTAATCAATTAACCAAAGCAGAAATAATTACTGCTAAGGACCTGAGAGTCATTAGATAACATTTCAAGCTTATTATAATAAGGATGAATTAGTTTTGACCAAATCACATTTTTTTAGATCTTTTAATTAAATTGAATATTTTATCTTTAAAATATACAATTGTTATTGTAGTGGTATAGTGACATCTTGCAACGCCGCAAGATGATGACAGCACGGGTCGAAGAGAGCGCTGAGGAAGATGGCGTATAAGTGTCACGGACATATATATGTAATAGTAGTAGCAATTGTGTATTGCTGATTATAATAACTGTTAGTAATTAGTTGTTTTGTTAATAAACGCTCCTTTAATAGTAGCAGTATTGTAAAGCTATCAGACACAACATGGTGTCATGTGTAAATGTCAAAAGTGCCGGCAAACCACCCGTATCCAGAAACTAGGTCAGAACGAACAGCTGACTTGATTAATACAGGCGACGTGGTCAAAACACTGCTGAATAGTGATAGGAAAAACTGTTATATTGCTGTAACAGGTCGCAACTGTTACTGTTATTTAGAAATAACAGTTAAATATAACAGGTTGAAAATAACAGTATGAATTATGAATTATTAAGAATTCCACGTAGACGTAGTAACAGTAGCTGAACCCGTCCGGTGGTGTAGTTGGGTAATGTTTAAAATAAAAAATATTCTTGTATTATGTTTAAAACAATTAATTAATTTTTTATTAAAAAAATGATGGAGGTTTTTTTTGTGGGTATTCATCACTAATAATAATTTGGTAAAAAATTCAACAATGCAGAATTTCTTTCGAATTTTCTTTACTAATTAAGTATTAGTTAATCACTGAGCTTGAAAACCTCTATAGCCATCTTTTCCTTGAAAATGAGACTTATGAAATACATGAATTATTGTAAGCAAAAAATAAAATAAATAATAAAAAAAAATTAAAACTAATTTTTTTCTCTCTACCTATAGGGCGAAGTGTGTCTGGTTTCAACTATACCGGGTACAGGGAATATTTTTATAATTTTATTAAAATTGGTACTGTTTCTCAGATCTTTTAAGTTTCAGCGATTTTTTATTTTGCAGTAGTAATAAAAAAAAGATGTTTAAAATCGGACCCATTTCTTAGATTTCCAAAGTGAAAAGTAAAAAGGAATATTGATTTATTTGTTACATAAGGCAAAGAAGAATGAGCAAAGAAACTACCTAATATAATATAATACCTAAGGACTCATGTTAAAGCATAACTGTACATTTGTATACATATCAGTAACGTAACAGACTTTCGTCGACCAAAGTCAGTCAAATAATGTTCATCAACAAAAACTCAGAACTTTGAAAGTGTTTTGTTAGAAAAGTATTTTTTTTTGTGTAAGACAATTTTTCTCAAAGAAAAAAAGAAACATCGCTGATTTTATTTACATTTTTCATATTTTGTGTTTGTTTATAAATTGTAAATATATGTGTGTGTTTTGTGTGAATCAACAACCTGTCAAAATTTAACAGTTTCATTGTACCGACGACCCTACGTTCCCAAAGCTGCGAGCACACTAGTATAAAGTAGTATGTTATGAAGTAAAGTCCGCTCTATACTCTATACCCCATTCCCAGTCTCATGTCCATTCATCCTGTTATAACAGTTGCGGATGAAAACAGTATTATGTTATGAAGTAAAGTCCGCTCTATACCCCATTCCCAGTCTCATGTCCATTCATCCTGTTATAACAGTTGCGGATGAAAACAGAAGTTGCTTCATCGTAGCAGTGCAACAGAAACAGATACGACAACAGAAACAGATACGACTCCGAGTTCTAGTGAAAGCGCAACAGCATCCCCTCCACTTTACCTGTTATTTGTAAATATCCATAACAGGTTGTTACTGTTGCGGCTCGACAACAGTTAAAATATAACAGACTGTTAAATAACAACCCATCACTACTGCTGAAGCTGCCGAAAGGGTAATAAAAATAAAAACGAGGTGAGGCCGTTGCATGATACTTGTTATTAATAAAAGAAATAAAAACAACTGCATCTAAACTGCGATAATAACAGAACGTTTTTGGAAAACTATACAGTGTAATTTAATACATACATAAACTATAGTGGAACACTTACCGTTAAAGGATAATAGAGTTATTTAAAAACAGTAGTGTGAAGATAATATACAGAATACAGAGAGTAATAATTTATAAGGTTATCGACATTTGACATGGAATAACAGTTGCATGAACTATTACAAAAATATCTGAATTTTCCAGCTTAACAAAAGTAACTAAATGCAGTAGTGAAAGGCTAAGATACAGGGTGTATTAAGAATAGTGGTTTAATATATATATATATATATATATATATATATATATATATATATATATATATATATATATATATATATATATATATATATATATATATATATATAATACATAATAAATAAATAATAATAAACAGTGCATGAACTGAGTAATGTAGTGATAGACAGACTACATAAAAGTCGATTTTAACAAAAGTTGACGGTAATAAATCGTTCTAAAGAGATGATCTAGTGTACTTACCTACTGCATGAACTTTAATTGAACTTTTAACAGTGGTTTAATAAATTTTAGTGATTCAAAATGTCAGACTCAGAAAATGCAGCACATGTGACAAATACAGTAGTTATGCATAAAACATATAGTGTAGCCCCACCAGAAATATTCAATTTCAAACAACCACAAGATCGGCCTAAATGGTCAAGACGTCTCGAAAGGTTCAGGGAAGCTTCAGGGTTAAGTTTGAAAGATAGTAAACAACAAGTCAATACATTCATTTATTGTCTAGGAGATGAAGCAGATGACCTCATTACAGCGTTCAAATTAACGGAGCAAGACTTGGCAAACTATGACATAGTAAAAAGGAAGTTCCATGATAATTTTTAAGTGAAACGTAATGTAATATTTGAACGTGCGAAATTCTTTAGAAGATGTCAAGGAGAAAATGAACCAGTAGATGTTTTTATACATGGTTTATATAAGCTTGTGGAACATTTCAATTTCGACATAATAGCTAATGAAATCATTCGGGATAGGATTGTAGTTGGCGTGAAAGATGCGAAACTTAGCGAGATATTACAAATGGATTCTGATTTGACGTTTGCAAAGGCAGTCGATAAAGCTGGTCAATCAGAAGCAGTTAAAGCTCAACAAAGAGTTATTAGAATATCTGAAGTATTCGTAGAGGCACTTAAGAAGTCAGAAAATAGTGACAAAGATTACAAGGGTCAAAAGAAGAAACAAAACCAGTCTTTGGCTGAGGAAAGAGTGGAAAATAGTACAAGGTGCAAGAAATGTAGCACGATTCCATCACAAAAATGGGAGAACTGCCTCGCTAAGGCAGCAACCTGTTAGCATTGCAGAAAGAGAGGGCATTATAGCAGATGCTGTTTAAAAAAAATAGATGAAATAACATTAGAGCAATCCCCAGAGGAAGGGATGGAGTAGCAAGTAACATTTTACCTGGAAGAAGTAAGTGGGCAGGTTACGTGTGATCCTTGGTTCGTAGATGTCAAGGTGGAAAATAATTGGATCAAATTCAAGGTCGATGCAGGGGCGGATGTTACGGTGTTGCGAAAATCCATGATAGAGAACCTAGGGATCCCATTGGAAGATACCGGAATGGTATGATTATTGGGTCCTGGAAGAAAATTAGTACCGATGGCTGGTAAAGTAAAATTAAAGTTGAGCTATCAAAATCTAGAGTTCGTGCAAGAAGTGTATGTGGTAAATGGAAGACACCCACTATTGAGACGTCCCGCTATTAGAGCATTTGTGTTATTGAATTTTGACATCTTGGAAGTTCAACGAGATGTCACACAAGAGCTCTCAGGGGTATTCGAAGGACTAGGTAAGATGACAGTTGAGCATTGCATAAAAGTCAACAGTGATGCGACCCCATATGCAGTAACTGCTCCGAGACGAATTCCACTTTTAATACGCGATAAAGTAAAGAAAGAAATGAAGCGTATGGTCAAGCAGGGGGTGATTGAACCAGTAGAAGGGACTACAGAATGGTGTGCTCCAATGGTAGGAGTACTAAAGAAGAACGGATATGTAAGAATTTTTATAGACTTCACAGAGCTGAATAAGTATGTGATCCGAGAGCGCTTGGTTTTACCATCAGTGGACGAAACTTTGGGACAAATGGCTGGAGCTAAAGTGTTTTCGAAGATGGATGCGACAAATGGATTCTGGAAAGTACCACTAACATCAGAAAGTTCAAAATACACAACATTTGTCACCCCGTTTGCTAGATTCGCTTTCAAAAGTTTACCATTTGGGTTGAGTTCGTCGCCTGAACATTTCCAAGACCGTATTCAAAAGATCCTAGAGAATCTCGAAGGAGTAGTAAACCAAGCTGATGTTATCGTAGTGTTCGGGACGACAAAAGAAGAACATGATCAAATAGTGGCAGAAACTCTAAAAGGGCTTCAGGGTGCAGGTGTAAAGTTAAACAAGAAATAGAAGCAATATTGCAAAGCTATCAAACACAACAGTTATCTCCTAAAACTTCCTATTCTACATCCCACATCAAGAGCTTATTTCCGAATTATTCCAACACCCCAAGCAATAAAGTCTTTATACCACCTGCTTCCTTTTCCTTAGAAACACCTCAGAAAAATATGTAGACAGACACACCAACATAAACAACACCCTTATAGCCAGCAAAGAAAAATGCAAGATATATCAGTAAACGAAGAAACAAGTCGAAACATTTAATGGGACTCGAGTTAATACAGCCTTTTCAACAGCCTCAACGTGTCATCAAATTCAAAACGATACACCCTAAAAAGTCAACAAATTAAGATATCAACAACTTAAGAAGTCAACAAATTAAGAAGTCATGGAGAAAATAAATTATCATAATGTACTACACCATTGGTATATTCAACGCACCCTAATCATTATCATAATCGTCATCCTGTGCTACATCTCCACACAGAAACTTAAGAATAAAGCCATGCGGCAGAAATCTAAGAACCAATCTACAGCAGACGAACCTACTGAAAAGAACGAGGACATCCTTCACATTAGGGATGGAGGAATTGCGTAACCTAATAGCCGATTGCTATAAGACAATTACCACTATATCGTCCACTCAGCAAGACATCGACCTTCAGCGGTTACGAAGTGCAATTGGAAATCGCAATGTAACCAATCCTAGTTTATAAGTAACACTAATGTTAGATTAAGAACCAGTATTCACTTGTTTATGTTATTGGCAACATTCATTGTTCGCTAATATCCACTTGTAATTAATCATTTGATTATTGGATGTACTTGTGGTTTTAAATAAATTATTTTTTATCACGAAGCCGAAAGGGCATTATTTATCTATATAGTGACATTATTTCTTTATGTTGTTAAACACCATTATCAAGAATAAAAGGACAAAATAATTTGGCCCTACAGACGGTGCGAGTGAATCTTTGGCGCAGAGATAATCCCTTCAGCACAAATAAGACCCTAACAGAGACTGTATAAAAGAGTATGTTTCCTATGGCTCTAGCAGAATTCTTGGTTGCGCTTAACAGTACCCAGCAAACTCAGTTATGTATCAATGATACAGTTACTACATCTTTCTCTAACTTTACTTGGCGTGAAGATGTAGGTACTATGTAATGTTCATATAACACACATACAAAGAGAAATGTCAGCATCATAGGCTCTACTCAGTACATCGCAGAAATAAATTGTTGTAATATTACAGCGACATAACATTGATATTTATATAATACGGGACTGGTGTTTATTACAGCGAAATCAAATCAATCACCAAATACATAATAGTGATATGAATCGTAGCGGTTAGCACGTGGATCTTGCAGCTCCGGTTACTTACTAAATGTAACTGTTTAAAGTTGTAGTGGCAGGTTTCCTGTCGGCATACCACATAGTGCGGTGTTGATTGCGTCGGTTTCTCCAATTTGCTGGGGCCCTTTTAAACTGTAGAGTGAATGATTTCGCCATTTGTTTCGTGAAAATGGTGCTCAGTAAAGCCCAGGTTGATGACATTGCTGAGTTGACGCGAGATGCGATAAAGACGTATCTCTCCGATACTGAATTTTTGAATGTGATTTTGGTTACACTCACCGACAAAATTATGGTGAACCTTTCGGAAAAATTTAAAGTCTTGGAGGATCGGGTGGAGAGGTTGGAGGCCGTGAATGCGGCGCTGCAAGTAAAAATAGATGACTATGAGCAACACACAAAAAACTCAAGCCTGAGAATTTATGGCGTTGACGATGTTCAACGAGAGAGTATAAACAAGACGGTTTGTGACATCAATAATAAAATAAAGGTTAAACTCACTGAGAATTATATAGCAAAATGTTACCGAATCAAACCTAAAAATAGGTCCCAAACAAGAAACACGCCGTTACCAGTGTTAGTCGAATTTTGTGAGAAACAGTGGAAAGACAAGATCTTCAAGAATAAATAAATAAAGTCGTTGTAAGAGAAGAGCTTACGCCAAAGAAATATAATATATTCAGAAGTGTGGCAGCGATAGTTGGTCTGCAAAACACCTGGACTCCAAATGGGCGTATATTCTGCTGCCACAATGGCTCAAGTTTGTCGATTGGTGGGGATGGCGATCTGGCGAAACTGGTTCCTGTACGTACATGATCACCGAAAAAGTAAGGCAGATAATATATAGATCACTTTTTCTCATTCTGTTTATAAGTTATTAGGTACTACATTAATTTTCTTATATTTTTTGTTTTCCCTCTTGTATTTTAGTTTATAATTTAGTATTTATATATATATATTATACATTATTGTACATAGATTTGCAGTATATCGGTATTTTTTTGTGTTTGGAAGGCATTGTAAAGGCAAAATTTGGATTTATAAACGGGTTTTGTGTTCCTGAGGCACTGTTGCCTGTTTTTTTTTTGTAGACGCTGGGATGAAGTTGGGACATTTGAATGTAAGGTCGGTGTTTACGGGTTTTAATGAGCTTAAAATGATTATTGAAAATCAAAAGTTTGATATTATATTGTTGACTGAGACGTGGCAGTCTGGTGATGTGATGTCGGACCCTTTCCAGGTTTCAGGTTACAACCTCTATAGGAGGGACAGACTTACCAAGGGCGGCGGTGTACACATTTACGCTAGAAATTGCTTTAATTGTCGGGTGATGGAAGTAGATTGCGAAGTAAGTTGTTCTTTTGATTATTTATTTATTGAACTTACACTGAAACGTAGATCTTATGGCATTGGAGTGTTTTATCGGCCGCCCAAAACTAATTTAAATTTATTTGTCAATTATGTTCATAACATCCTTGGTGTGGTTTATCCCAGGGTTGATGAGCTTATTTGTGCTGGGAAGTTTAACGTTATTCTGCTCAATGTCGGTAACCCTTTATCTGATTGTTTTGATTGTTTTAACTTTACTCAACTTATTAATGAGCCTACTAGGACTTCCAATACTACTAGCACTCCATTGGACCCTATATTTATTACTGATAAAAATATTGTAGTCGAGGCTGGCTGCATATCGGCGGACAGTATATCCGACCATCATGCTGTTTTTTGTGTGGTGAAAACTCGAAAGATATCTTTCCAACCTAAGATTGTGAATTATCGAGATTTTCTAAACTTTGATTATATATTATTTAATCGTGATTTGCAGTAATTAAACTGGCAGGATTTGATACGTGAACCTAGCATTGAGATGAAGATTTCAATGTTCAACTCTTTTGTATTGCAGTTTTGAGACAGGGTAAAGTGAGTAAACCCAGAGCTCCGTTGCTCTCTAATAATATTAGGTTTCATATGAAACTCAGAGATACAGCGCTCCATGATTTTAAGAGACTGGGGAATGGTTACGATTGGGAGAAATACAAAAGGTTGAGAAACACCGTGGTGGCGATGGTCAGGCGCGGTAAACGCGGCTATCTTGATTCCTTGCGTGTCCGGGGAGATTTTCGCGAGCTCTGGCGTGGCCGGAGTGATATGAGCGTTTAATGAAAACTGAGGGTTGCGTTGCCTGAGCATCTGTCGGATCCGGGTGAAATCAGACGGTACTTTAGCACATATGTACAGAACACAACGGACTGTAGCGAACTTGCTAATTATTACGGTAGCCATGTTCACAATACTGACAGCAGGTTCAATTTTGCTCTGGCAACCGTTGATGAAGTTAATAAACCTCTTAATAGCATTAAATCTAACGCTTATGGAATTGACAAGATATCTGCGGCGATGATAAGGTACTATGTAGTCCATTTAATGACATCTATGTTACTCACATTATCAACTGCTGTAGTGAAACTAGTTATTTCCCATCCTCCTGGAAGACTTCAATAGGTATGCCGCTGGCAAAGAATTCAATGCCGAGTGACTTTTCTGATCTCTGCATTGTCAGTATACTTCCCGTGCTCTCTAAGATCTTTGTAAAGGTTCTGTATAAGCAATTATACAGCTACGTTAATGATAACAATATACTGCCTCACACACAGTGTGGCTTTCGGAGTGGCTTTAATACATCTGTGGCACTCATCAACGTTGTTGACAGTATAATGGCTGCAGTTGATAAGGGTAAGTGTTCTCTTCTTGTGCTGCTTGACTACTCAAAGGCGTTCGATACTATAAATCACGGGCTCTTGTTGTCTAAGTTAAGATATTATACCTTCTCTAATGATTCTCATAGACTAATCGATTCTTATCTTGATAACCGCTCGCAGTTGATGTTTTCTAATGGCAGATGGTCTGATGGGGTGACCATTCTTTCGGGTGTACCACAGGGCTCCGTTTTGGGGCCTCTACTTTTTTTGGTGTATACATCTAGCATACTGCAGTCTCTTGAGCACTGTCGAATTCAAGCCTTTGCTGACAATACACAGCTACAGTTTGATTTTAATAGCATAGATTCTCTTCGCGCGTCGGAGGTCATTAACTCCGAGCTGCTGCGGTTGAGAGACCTTTCGGAAGGCCATCGCTTGAAACTTAATCATCTTAAATCGAAAGTGATGACATTTCGTAGCAAGAGAGATGTGAGTATCTCTACGAACATGTTGAATAATATGATTGATGGTACCAGTCTTGATTTTGTGCGGTCCGCCGTGAACTTGGGCATTACTCTCGATACGAACCTTAGGTTAGGCAGCATGTGAAAAGGATGCTTCAGAAGAGCTTTATTTCATTGAAATTATTGTACAGGAACAGGCATATATTAAACACACAATTACGTAAAAACCTCTGTGAGATACTTGTGCTATCTACTTTTAATTATTACGATCTGGTTTACGGACATTGCATTGATGTGAGGGATAGGAATCGCATACAGGTAGTCCAGGATTCGTGTTCAAGATTTATATTTGTATTGCGTGGTAGGGATCATGTGTCACATACTTATAGGGAGTTGAGTTGGTTCAGAATGGCTGATAGAATAAAACTACATCTTGGAAAATTTGTTTTGGCCGTGATTAATGGTCGCTCATCACTATCTTCTCTGAAGGAAAAATTCTCCTCCAGAGGTGGGGCTCATGACGTCAAAATTCGATACTCATATCGGTTACCGATTCCGCGTCATCGGAATGCTGTTGAACTTTATAATTCGTTACCTCGTGCATATTTGAGTCTCATCGACCGTGCATGCAAGAACACGTTTAAGAGGTATTTGCTCTCGCAGCAATATTGGTGGTATAGATAATGCGAACCATGTAAACAATATTAGTAGTACTAATAATATATTCTTAGTTTGTAAGGGCTACTGCTTGCGATATGAGTGTGGCTGGTGGTATTGTATTGTAGTGGATCATATACCTGCTCACGTTGCACTATTGTATGAGGGAACTTTATGGTTGAGTAGATTAGCCAAGGGCTAGACTTCGCCATGGGGTTCCACCTTATCTTGTCTTAGGTTAGCTTGAGTTGTGGATTTTAATTTATTTGTTGTAATATCTTGTTTTATTGTATTTAATAGAGGCGATTAATAATAATAATAATAACATTTAAGGAATATATAACGATATTATATATGTGATGACTTTTTAAATCGTTGTACAAAAGTGGACGATCCTATGTGTTATTGCCAGCAAAGAAGCTTTTAACTTATAATCTCTTATAACACATAATTTCAGAGCTAATGAGAAGGTGTTAATATTTGTGTCAAAAATATCACCACCTTTTCATTATCTCTGAAATGATACATTATACGAGTTTACAATATAAAAATAGCTACACGCAATATCTGGCCTGGCTGTTTTGATCGTTTCATTCATTTTCTTCTTTGATTTTGTATGTAAGAGAATATTAATATGTAATAGTAACAATTATTATGATAATCTAATAAAATGGTCTATGAAACAGGAAAAAACATTTATTTTGCAAAAAATAACCATTTTATGAGTTACATCTTAAAGAGCTGCTTCTGTGTTCTGATTCAAAGTACATAATGAATCAGTATACACATTTTATATCAGGGAGGCAAATAATACAACATGATGCAATAAATTTGTCAAAATGTTTATTATTGTAGAAAAAGCAGGATGCTTCAACGTTGCCGTTCTGCTTAAAATCTGCCGTCTGCTAGTCATAGAAAAAATATCTTTGCTGCTTGTCCAAATTTCAATAACCACACCCAGAAAGCAACTTTGTATACTTGGTATAAACTAGCGAAGAAGGTTACACAGCATATAAAGTTTTTAGATTTCTTTCAGATATTGCAACATCCAATTGTAAAATCAATACTCAACCCTGAATTTGTTAGGTATGATTTTATTAAGTCGGCACAATAATGATGGTAACATGCACTTTTTCGTCCAATTGTCAACGTCCAATGTATCTCTGTCTCCGTGCTGCCAACTCTCCAAACTTACCCTCTCAGTAACAGATCACCTTCCATTCTTCCTTTTTTTTTCATGTAACTAACATTTGACCATCCTCTTTTTTTCATTTTTGTGCAACTCTGTAGCCGTTTAAACAAAGCGGCAATTTTTTTTGTACTCTTGGAACGTCTGCAAACATTCTTCTACAATGTGTTAGTGGGCACTGATCACTTTCTTCTATTTATACACTTTTACCAATAGCTAGTGGCTGTCTTCATACCTATCTTCACTGTCTTGATCGGAATCATTCTCGCCATCATCTTCGCTATTTGTCTGGGACTCTGCGGCAGATGGTTTTATCGAACCGACGTCTATTACTATCCAAAAGATTTTTTTACTTGCTAAGGCCTCTGGCATGTCCTCTACCTTGTATCAGTCTCCCTGCAGATTTTTGACAACGATGTATGGACCTCTATATTTAGGAAAGTTTCCGAGAGTGGCCGTTTGCAGGAGTTCGTTTTTATCATTCCGGATGGTAATCGACTGCTTCTGCACTTTTTTAGCCACTTTTACTTGCTGGTTTTGTTGACTTAATCTATAATCTGTTTAATCCCAGTTCTTTTCGATTCTTCGTGGTCGGTTATTTTCTCCGTTGTCTGCATTACATCGTGAATCAGGTCAGGTCAGGTCAGGTCAGGTCAGGTCTGGCATGTCCTCTACCTTGTATCAGTCTCCCTGCAGATTTTTGACAACGATGTATGGACCTCTATATTTAGGAAAGTTTCCGAGAGTGGCCGTTTGCAGGAGTTCGTTTTTATCATTCCGGATGGTAATCGACTGCTTCTGCACTTGTTTAGCCACTTTTACTGGCTGGTTTTGTTGACTTAATCTATAATCTGTTTAATCCCAGTTCTTTTCGATTCTTCGTGGTCGGTTATTTTCTCCGTTGTCTGCATTACATCGTGAAACAGGTCACCATCAATGTATTTGGTTCATAATTCAGCAGGTTAAAGGGAATACATTTTGTAGCTTTATGTATAGTGTTGTTAATGTACAATTGCATCCTACCTGCAAAATAACCCTAGTCATTGCTTTCTTCTGACATTGAAAGTATAGCTGAAAGAGGTACCTACTATGTAACGGTTTACTCTTTCAGCTTGGCCAATGGCTCAGACAATCGCTGTAGAGTTGAGCACACGTTACACATTTATATGAAGGTTTTTAGAGTGACTGAAGTACTAGGGTCAGTGATCACCCTGCAAGGGCTTGTTTTGGGATCAATTCTTCCAATATTCTTGCAGAGGCAACTGCACTTTTATCTGCCACTGGGCTCAGTGAGGTAAATTTCGCGAATCCATCAACTATTACTAATAAATCATGTGATATTTATGTGATACACGTTTTAACTCTGTGCAAAATAAGCTTCAGTTTGCCTGGGGTAATAGTAAGACAAATTACTTGAGATTTTGCAAAGTGTTTCTCCCGGAGTACATTTAATATAAGTAAAGTGAGTTACAATTGGCTGTCTTCTTTAGAAGTCCTAATAAATAGAAAAATAATTATAATTCTAAAGTGAGACGTAAACGCCATAAGGTTGTAAATTAAAGGCCCGCAGATAAGATGCCGTTATCACCTTTGACTTTATCAAAACGAATTCCAGTAAATTTATTTATTTTATGATTTGAAATTTGAATATACACAGGTATGTCATAAAATCATGATGTAGATATATTAGCTAGTAATATTTGTGCGACACTCATGTAAATTAAAAACGAATTAAAAGATTCAATAGGCAGTCTGAGAGAGAATCTCTTAGAAATGTTGTGTTGGAAGTTGTAATGGTATAAAATCGTTAGCTACTGATAAATAATGCTTTTCGTCATATTCAAGCAACAATGAATCCTCAAGACATTAAATTTTCCATATTAAAAAGATGTCGTGCGTGTATTCAGGCCAATGGAGGCATTTTTGAACATTTATTGTAATAAATAAATTACTATAAGCCTGATCAAAGTGTATCATTGCGATTTTCTACCAAACAACGACTGGTTAAAAATCATGAACTGTGCTCTAAAAGACTTACCTGATTCATTACTTACTCGTAAAATAAGCGTCGTACAGAAAATTATCAAGAGAGTCATTTTGTTTACGAATGAAAGTAAGATTTAAAAAATAAAATAATTAATTTTTTTTATAATACATACCCTCTCTAAAATTGTTCAAAGAACATGGGGTTTCATTTTTTGGTCACCACTTATGAATCACCTGTATATATATATATATATATATATATATATATATATATATATATATATATATATATATATATATATATATATATATATATGTTCACATACACCAATTATAACTACTATCAATTAAAATAGAACGTTATATACTGTACAACTTCTTTAATCCGAACCTGCTCCTTCATAGAGCAGTTTAAATTCTGAGAATGATGACACCATTCTCAACCGAACCTAGCAGTTTCGTGGAAATACAATACAACCCCAGATATAGGTTTTATAAAATAATAAAGCGGATAGATGTCGACTGGAGCTACACTGCAGTCCCGTTCAAGTGTTTAAAGAGTTTAAAGTGTTTCAATTGAAATGGACTAATTTTTATAAACAGAAGAGCGTAGGATATCTACGCCTATGAGAAATTAAAATGGATTCTATACTTTATCCTCTGTCAGCGAAGTTACGTACATGTTAGGGCCAAATTTATTCGCCACACGTCATGGCCATTGTTCGTAATTTACCGTTGCAGGTCGGTCTAAACACTTTTACCTTGTTGAGAGTTAAATAGTCCATATCATTATTTCTACTATGCGCAAACTTCTTCTGCCGATATGTAGCAGAAAACTTATTGCAATTATACACAACGATATTTCAGAATTGTGAGCGATTTTAGATATAAGTCACATCGCTTATTTTGGAACCCGACTATAGAAAGTGTCAGTCAAAATTTCACCCTCTTTTTGACATTTTCAGTCATAGGCAACTAAGTATGACCAGATATCTGATGTCTGCACCAAAATATAACAGAAAAATCAACATATCTCAGAAATGGTAAGAGATAGGTATACGGAAGTGTTAACAATTTTCAAAGAGATTTAAATGAGCAATAAGATGAAGTAAAAAAATATGGGGTGTTCTGTTTAAAATTATCAACTTATGAATTAAAGACCTTGCTCAAGTTGAACGCTTAGTATAGAACGCTATGTATATGTTCTGGAAGATATTATCCACCGCTTCCTTAAAACTAAACTTTTCCAGCTTACTCACTAAGGTAGGATCTCCGATCTTGTCTAGCAGCGGAGATATGTCTTATCAAACATGGTAGTGACATTTTGTAAATTTTTGAAAACAATGGAACTAACTTGAAAACGTCACATTTTTGACATATGGTGGCTTTATAAAATTTATTCTGGAATTCGATGCGGAATCTAAAACTGCAATAATATCTAGGTGTTCTATTTAAAATATCGATAGTACATAGTACTTCAAAGTAATTTCATTTGCTTCCGCATAACCGCGTATGGCCAAACCCAAATTTTCTGTTTCGAATTCGGACTAGAAGATAATAAACTTCTAATGAACGCGACTCGCCAAACACCCGGTATATATATATATATATATATATATATATATATATATATATATATATATATATATATATATATATATATATATATGGAAAAGCAGCAAAGAAGGTTGGGTTTAAGTTTCGAGTAAAAAGTTTGTTTTCATCACGGCAGCTTTCGACGCTATATAAAGCACATATGTATATGTACACAGTCGGAATATTGTTCTCGGGTCTGTGGTGCTGTCCCAAAGACAAACTTGTCGCTCCTAGACTCTATTCAGAAATGAACTATTCGCCCAATATACGATCCATCTAGCTCCAAATCTCACTTAGTCGACTATAGGAGAAATGTTGGAGATATTTACCTCTTCTATCGATATTACTTTCGACATTGCTTCGTTAGTACCTCGGCTTGAAACCATTAATCGGCCAACCGGTTTTGTCAGAAAGCACGCGCTTTTGGTGTCAAATTACCCGCTCGTCAAAAAGTTTGTTTAGAATATTCGCTCTTTCCTAGAGCATCTAAGCTTTAGAACGCTCTCCTGGCAGACATATAATTTCTAACTATTCAAGAAGTGAGTAAACACGCATCTTGTGGCACAGCAATCAAGTTAATGATGTCCGAGACACATCGACTTTGCCTTTCATGAACCCTATCATAAAAAAATTGCAAACCAGGCATGTAAAAAGCTGTGTAAGGTTTTTTATACTTAAAATTAGCTCCAAAGGAAATAATCGTGATTTATGGAACATATAATTTCCTTGGCTGCCTGAAATACGCTAAATTTTTATATGCATATAACAAAACAATTGCTCACTCTTGAAACATGAGCACCCTTGCTTAGAGCACGAATGTAATTTAGTAAATAACTCATGCGAAACGAAAGTGAGTTTAAAACAAAATAAATTTAGGGAATAAAAGGAAACAAAATTATGGTTATGTAAGGCTAGCTGTATTCTCACCACAATTAAAACCGTAGACCTGTTTTGCTCTAAAGATTAAGACAAGTTTTTTACACGTGTCGCCATCTCGTTGCGGAAACAAGTAGTATGTTGTCACGGCATCTCCAAATAACACATAATGTTCAAAATAGAGACTGTGTACAACCAGCTAACAATTTAGTTAATGTCAGCCCTGGCCCTGGCCCATTTCTTCCCCAATATATGGACAAAGTATGTAAGGCTAGATGTATTCTCACCACAATTAGAACCGTAGACCGGTTTCGCTCTAATTAGAGCTCGTCCGTACGGCATACTAATTGCAGCGAAAATACACCTATAAAGTAATACGGCTATGGTAGCCAGCCTCGCAAAACTAAGTGAGATGTAAGACAAGCTTTTTACACGTGTCGCGATCTCGTTGCGGAACTAAGTAGTATGTTGTCACGGCAGCTCCAAATAATACAGAATTTTAAAAAATAGAGACTGTGTGGGACCTGACCTGACCTGACCACTTCACAAGAGATGCCGACAAAGGGAGTGTGGGAATGATAACAAAATTCGGGCAAAGGGAATTTCCGGTAAGCAGGCAGTAAAAGTTTTGTTTTGTTTGAACCACCCTTTATCATCTAAGCCGAGTACCTGCAGAGAACACAGTTGTAGTTGTCAAACATTTATTATCCTCTGATGACGCTAACTTGGTTAGTGAAACGATCATCAGCTTTTTTTTTATGTGTTGTGGTAATTTGGAATGTCCAAATCTACTTATCAGTGCTCATAACAGGTCCCAATCTTCACATACTGAATCTTATCTATAGTTAATATGAGCACCATTAACTTTCGATATATTTGAAGGAGCTTGCGTAAACTAGCTTTTTCAGACAAATGGGCCACTTCATGAAATCGTTAAAAAGGCACTAACAAATTATTTGTTTTATTAAACACAGTAGGTACCGATTGAATGCAGCCACCTAGATTTTATATTATTTTTTTATTCGGTTTACTCCTTGAAGCACTAAAGCTAGTTCAGTAAAACAATGCGACCTCATAACAAAATTATATTTTGTAATTTAATTTGAAATCTTTTGAGGTACTCAATGCTTCGTAAAAGCAAAAAAATAACGGGGTTCGACTCTTTGCATGTATAGGTTGGTGCGTGCGTGACTCCATTTTTTTTTGATACATACAAACTTGTAAGTATCAAGATAACCCATCACCTTAAGGTATTTGAACATGCGTTAATTTTCGTAGAGAAAAATTCACTAATGGGGAGATCCCCACTTTTGAATTTTGAAAAAAAATTTTGTAAATGAGCGCGAACTAGGACTCATATCCGAGGGCAGTTTCAATGTTTATATATATATATATATATATATATATATATATATATATATATATATATATATATATATATATATATATATATATATATATATATATATATATATATATATATATATATATATATATATATATATATATATATCACATCGATAACTCACAAAATAATGGGACAATTTTGATCAAATTTGGCATATACCATCCTTTTCGTAAGTGGCTTGGATAAGTCCGTTAGCCAGCAAAATCGGACTAGGTTTTCCGAGAAAATTTTGAGTTTTCTTTCAAAAACAATTTTTATCTCAAAAAATAAAAAAGCTGTGGTAACCAAATTTGGTAGGTAGGTTTACGATATAAAAAGTAAGCTATGTACGCCAAAATTTAGATTTTTATATTACAATAAAAAAAGTTATAAGAAATATTTGGTGCCAGATCATGTCTATGAAAATTCACTACCATAACGCACTTGCTGCGTCTAGACTTTTTATTTTGATTATTTCTCTAATTAAGTTACTGTTTCAATTTATATTTCCCTTTTACTTTGAGGATACTAAAAGACTGCAAAAGTGATTTTTGTGTGTGTATATATTTTACCCTCAATTTATTAAAAAAATACTATTTGTCCTTTTCTACGAGATAACTTAAAGCGTCATGGTCAGTATAAAAACTATAACAAAATTAACAACTAGAAACTAGGGATGTGCGAATGAAGTTCTAAATAGAGCTCCAATATAACTTCTGTAAAAAAAATATTAGTTCCATCAAGCATTAACATTGATGATAATTAAGCATTTTTTTTACTGTTAACAGATATGCTATCTTTTTGAGCGATGCTGCAAAAAACTAATTTTTTAAATAAATGAAATTAATTAGATAGGTACATAATATTACATTCTAACACAGTAATAAATCAATATAGTTGGAGAGATTCCATTTTATAAGTTTAAATTATTTCCGACTTTTTCCTGGTAGTAAGTATACAATAGGATCATGTTCTAAACAATTAAAAAGACAACTGCGAGTCTATACACTATTGCCAAATATTGGGCTACATAGCGTACGGATTATATAAAAGTGGTGTATCTTCTTTCGGAGTATATAGTTAAACATCGACGCGCCCTTTTAAGTTGAGTCCTCTGAATCAGCTAGTGTATGTTATAGGTGTAAATAGTCCTTTAGGAAGCCCAAGGAAAAGGTTGCTGGCTTTCTTGTACACATGTTTTTTATATAAGTAGACACAGTCTAAGAGTCTATACGCTCTTCAGCCCGCAAGTGGGATGAACAACGTTTTTTCGGCCTTTACAATAACTGTTTATACCTTCACTGCGCTACACAATAGACATCTATATATATATATATATATATATATATATATATATATATATATATATATATATATATATATATATATATATATATATATATATATAAACTGACTTTAAAAAAAAACCGAACACAGAGTAAGAGCCGACCAATTGCAACGAAACTTTCTATACTACTCTGTTTTGTCTCTGATAACAAATGATAACAATATGGAGAAAACATTTTAGGTGTACACTTTTAGATATTTTTTCTGTTTTATCAAAGAATTATCTCTTTAAATTTGCGTTTTTTCAGTTGTAGCGGGGGGTGGTGATGGTATGAGGTGTGATAACATACAGCAGCAGGTCACCTCTAGTTTTTATTGACAGAAATTTGAATACAAATGATTACATACGAAACGTACTGCAGTCTGTTGCACTGCCATACATACGAGGAATAATCTTACCCCCCATACAGCACAAAATATTCTCAGAACATTCTCACAATGTGAGAACGTTCTTTTTTCAGAATACTTGTTTCGGAATGTTCTAATAACATTTATGGCATGTCAGTGCCGTTTTGAATATTCTGAGTACATCCATTCACATCACCTGATAAGAACATTCTTTATCAATATACTGAGAATATACTTATAGATCATTATTCAGAATATTCGCTGAGAATGTGCTTAAGATGTCCCCATAATATTATAAATAACTTTAAGATTTAATGAAAAAGATTGATAATAATAATGAGTAAAGTAGGTATATAGCGGTAATAATTTTAATAGGTATCTTATAATAGGTAACTATTTTGCATGTTTGATTCTGTTACCATTAAGATTCATTTACGCAATAATGTGTTAATATAATATACTACAATTAGGTTTTGAAAATTTAATAATTTATTTTTGTCAATTAGAAATATAATATACTATTTATTTCATATATAAGTAATAAAGGTTCACCTATATTGACAAACTATAGATCAAACATTTGCACAATCTACAGTTCGGAATGAAAATTAACCTTTTTACACTCTGCTTTGATGACTTTGAGGAATGGAAAATGCATAAATAGAAAATATTTGTATATCCGCGCCAACATAAACCGTACTCTGCATTTGCGCAAAGATTCTTACTACAAACTTGACGACTGCAAGACGCCAGACGCATGGCTATAGCAAGACGATATGAATGACATTAATGACGTGAGAACTAGTTTCGGGTTTGGTTTTAGCGTTTAGTGAGTGATATTCTGTCCTCTGTCAAATTAAGCATATTATAACTTATTTGGGTTTGCTTTCCACAGAAGTTACGTTACCTAAAATGTAAGCTTACTGTTTTAGAATTACCATTCGTTTCATAACCTACTCTCAAGTTCGTTTTTACACCTTTTGACACTACTAAAACATTATGTATTTTCTACTGTTTCAGCTTACATCAGTTACACCGAAAATATGAATTGCTACAGTACCTCTACAATGTTGATGCTCACAACCGCTTCTCTGTACATCAGCCCTAAGGATTGTGCTTTGCTTTCGACTTCCACAGAAGGTATGTTACCTGAAGAAATGAAGTACGACTCAGTTCCTGTTTTTCTGTGTTTATCGCATGATCACGGTGGTTTCACCATGGGAGGCTTACAGCCGCCGATTAATACATGTCACCAGGATTTGGATTTACCTCCACACAAGTTAAGTTGCCTAAATGAATTAAGGGATCACTGAGTTGCTCTGTCTTTGCAACTAGGGGACGTTCAGAATGCCTATACCATGGAGGTGCTTACCACCACTTCTCTATACACCTGCCACAAGGTTTTCAGTTTCCTTTCAACTTACATGCAAGTTCCGTTACACAATATAAAATGCTAAAGAAACTTTAAATGAATTCTCATCTTACCTGAATAATGTTAGTTGTATGGAAAAATAGTTCCTTCACCTGTTGTTTTGACTAATGCCATCTTTACCGGTAAATACACATTGTTTTTAGTGAATTTTCTTAAAAAAAATTCACCAATAAGGAGATCTCGACTTTTGAATTTTGAAAGAATTTCTTCAAATGAGCGCATTTAGGACCCCTGGAACCCAAATCCGAGGTCGGTTTCAGACTTTATATGTTTATATATATATATATATATATATATATATATATATATATATATATATATATATATATATATATATATATATATATATATATATATATATATATGTTGTGAGTACCTTCCTTTCGCGAGTGGCTTGGATAAGTTCGTTAGCCAGAAACATCCGCCGAGGTTTTCTCGGAAAATTTTGTGTTTTCTTTCGAAAAAAATCAAAAAACAATTATATCTCCGGAATTAACAAAGTAAGGGCAACAACATTTGATACACGAGTTTATATCATTATAGGTAAGCTATCTATTAAAATTTAGCGCTGTATGTTAAAGGACAAAATAGTTACAGGCATTTAAAGAAACAAAAATTTGGGTTTTCCTCAAAACGTCAAAGTCGCGATTTTAAACGTCAAAATTGTTAATATTTAGGCAATGAACCTGAAATTAATATGATCTATGGAAGGAAAATGTCTCAAGAATAATGTTTAACAAAGGCTGAGCTCTTAGTTTCAATCGTCATTGTCCTTCATTTTACTCAAATATTCCCAGAAAATTCATTTCAAATAGACCCTTTTTCTGATGCTTTAGCAGTAGTGTTGGGTATAGAGTTTATCGTTTAATGGTATATCATTTTTGTCGAATTTTCGAAAAAATCATTAAAGCGCAATATATCCGTTATTATGCAAGTTACGAAAAAAAGTTGTATACATTAATTGTAGGGTGTCTTAAGCTACATCTTAAAAAATATTTCCAGAATTACAAGGTGGCCCATAAGTCGTTGGGGATTCAAATTTTCTTTTTTTTTGTGAATTTTTTTAATCGAACACGCCCTATGTTATTGCATTTTTGTATTTTCCATCGAAATATAATACATCTTTGTAAGACAAAAATTCGGGACGCAGCAAGTGCGTTATGGTAGCGAATTTTCATTAAATGCTTCAAATTTTGAATCAATTTGCCACTAACCTATAAGGTTGACCAGAAAACCAGTTTTTTCGGGAACAATTTAAGTTTACTTTCGGAAATTTTTGTACATTTTCAAACAATAAAGTTATTTTGATGAAACATGGCACATTGTTTCTAATATATAGATTATACTGGTAACCAAATTTGGTGCCTGCTTTCTTAAAAAAACATATTTGCTATTAAAAACATTTTTATGAAAATTCACTACCATAACGCACTTGCTGCGTCTAGAGTTTTTCATCTATATATTAACAAGAAAAAGGGCAATATTTTCACAAAACCGATAGGTTCCAATAAGTGAGATCAAGGCAGTTATGTGGCAGTGAACATTTGTCTGTTTTCTCTATGATTCAGTAACTTTATTAGTTTATTACCATATTTCATACGAAATATGCACTGCGTCCCATCTCAAATTCCATAATTCATAGAAATACAAACTGAAATTTTTTGAATGCACTATATAATCTAATTAACACACAGCATCACATAGGTGTCACAAGATAGGTCTTTTTTTCTTGTTAATATATAGCTATCTCTTGAGGCAAATATTTATGTGCCTTAATTAAGTATCTAGGTGGCCATGAATTCAACTCATAGATTTTAGGGCGTTGTCCACATTTGACCGAATCTGTATATTCAATGATAATGATAATGATAATGTTTATTGTTCAAGATAACAATTTCTGATAAAATACAAGGTGTCTTAACATATAAAGCTTAAATAAGATAAAATGAACATATGAATAATTAATTAATTAATGTATTAAGTTAATGAGTGTACTGTAAATCCGTAGGATTTGTGTGTACACCTTCTTCATTTCTGTTTTACTTTTTAGATGTAAATTAACATAATATAATATTGACATACTAACCAAATATATTAACATTCCTAAAGTTCTTAAATTAGCCTAAATAAACCTTAATATCTACAACACTAAAACTTTAAAAGTATATGTACTGCATGACGTGACTGACCGCGGTTACAATTCAAGAACGATATTGATTGTTTACAATTTATTAATTTTCTTTTTAACAAGTGTTTTATGCATTTTGTACCAATTTTTTAGGGTTTTATTGAAAATTGTAGTTTTATTATGTAAGATTATTAATGGAATCTCATTGTATATCAAAGGACCAAAGTATGAGATATGTTGCTGTGTGAGGTTTAGTGCCTTAAAGGGCACTGATAGTTTGTCGTTGCTTATTGACCTAGTAGTTATTTTATGAGACAGCGGCGTCCGATAAATGGGAAACTTTTTCATAAACTTGGCAACCGATAATATGTACAGGTCTGTTAAGTTAGCCAAATCACTATCCTGGAATACTTGTGTACTTGGGTATAATATAGGTTTGTTTAACATTGTTTTTATTATCCATTTTTGTGTAACTCTAAGGCATTTTAAGTGAGTTTCGTATGCGTTTCCCCATGCCGTAATAGCATAGTTTAAGATATATTCGACAATGCAACTATAAACGCACTTTAACCACTTCCAGGATAGAATTTCACGTAACTGTTTAAATTTATATACAGTTTTTCGAATTTTGTTGTTTATATATTCTATATGTACATTCCATTTTAGGTGCTGGTCAATGAAAACGCCCAAATATCTAACACCGCTATCTTGTCTTATGTTGTTGCATGTGCAATAATTTCCCGGGACACAATCATAATCATGCACGACAATACTGTTTATATTTGGTGTATGTGATGCCAATGGGGTGAATGTTAAAAATTTTGTTTTGTTCAAGTTTATTGACAACATGTTTTTGTCAAGCCATGTCTTGACTTTTCTGACACCCTCGGAGGCGACATTTGCTACACTGTGCCAGTTGGAATCGTTGAAAAGCAAAACAGTATCGTCTGCAAAGCATACAATCTTGCCACATATATTAACATCGAGTAATTCATTTATGTACAGCAAAAACAAAATAGGTCCGAGGACCGTGCCTTGAGGCACACCGCATGTTACGTCCTTGTAGTTACTGAACGAGTCATTTATTTTAACTCTCTGTCTTCGTTTGTATATATATGATTTAAATAGCTCTAAAGTAGTGCCTCTGATGCCAATGTTTTCGAGTTTTTGGATGAGAATATCATGTGCAATGGTATCAAAAGCCTTGGCAAGATCGAGAAAAACTCCAATGCATTTGTTACCTTTATCTATACTGTTACTAATATATTGTGTGACCTCGGCTATTGCTTTTTCCGTGCTAGATCCCTGTCGAAAGCCATGCTGATTCGTGCTGAGTACATTGTTTTTTTCCACGTAGGAAAGAAGTCTAGATTTGATGCACTGCTCGATGAGTTTACCTATCACACTTGTTAAAGAGATAGGGCGATAGTTTGACGGTAGCGTTGGGTCTCCGGATTTAAAAAGTGGTATGACTGTAGAGGATTTATAGATGTCTGGAAATATCCCGGTTGTTATGACTAGATTAATTATGTACATAAGAGGAGGGATCAAGTATAAATAAAACATCTTGATTATTTGGTTAGAAATCGGGTCATGAGTAGCAGATGAAGAATTTTTTAGTTTGTTAATGTATGATAGTAGTTCTGATTCTGTAACTGGTTTAAGAAAAAGTGAAGTTGAATTACTTGGTTTGGATGTAATATTCAATTTTATAGGTGCATTTATCTTATTATGATTTGCGATCCTGTTAGCAAGTTCTTTCCCAATATTACTGAAATAAGTATTGAAACCATTGGCAATTTCTGTGTTATTTTCTATAAGCTGGTTTTCAACATTGAGTGATTTCACTTTAGAATTTACTTGCTTGTTTATATTATTGTTTGTTATCACATTAATTGCTTTCCAAGTATTTTTTGGGTTATTATCCGCCGTTCTTATTAAGTTTTTATTGTATTCACGTTTAGTTTTGACAATGACTTTATTCAGTGCATTCCTGTATCTTTTGTATTGTTCTAGGGCTCCTGTATCCTGTGGGTTTAAAGTGGCGTGAACTCGTAATCTATTTCGGGTAACCATGGAATTTATTACACCAGATGTGATCCATGGTTTCCTACCCAGTGGCTTCTTATTAGGAAGTGTTACTTTATTATGCATTTCGGTACTATTCGAGATATGGGACAGCAAACGGTTTGTGAACAATTCAGCGCTGTAACTGGGATTATCCGTGTCATAAACATCTTCCCACGTTTCACTTAGAAGGTGTTGCTGTAACTTGTTAAAATTTATTTTATGACGGTAGCTCTTTTGTATACTTTCCTTCGGTGCGCTAGAGCGGTCAGTTTCAATAGACAATACAATAGGCAGATGGTCCGTTATGGGAGATGTCAAGATAGTCGAATTGCATTTTATATTAGCATCTTGGCATTTGAAAAAGAAATGATCTATACACGACCCCGTTAAATTGCCCAGTCTAGTATGCTTGTTGATTCTAGGTCTGTATCCATTCTCAGCTAAGATATTTAGATACGTGTTGCTATTGTCGTCCGGTCTGGAAATGTCGATATTAATATCACCACAAAATATCTCAATACGTTGGTCCCGATTTGACCTGCTCAACAATAAATCATCCAGATCAGTCAAAAAGACATGAGTCTTAAATGATGGCGGCCTGTAGTAAGCAATTAAGCCCATATTTACATTGTTTTTACTGAATATCAGTCGTAGAAATTTGGTTTGTCCTGAGCTCAGAACTACACCTTGAGGCTTTAGTGTACTTTTTAAATATACTATTGAGCCGTCACATTTATTTAATCTGCTTTCATTATAAAAAATATCGTAATCTGGAATATGAAAATCATTCAAATCGGTGATACAATGAGACTCTGATAATACTATTATTTCAAAGTTAGTTTTCAGGGATTCTATATAGACTAGAAACTCCTCATAGTTTTTGCGTATACTACGGATATTTAAATGAATAATATTTACATTAGAAGAGGCATTTAGGTTTTGAAGGCTGTCTAGATTATTTTCGTAATTACAGTTATAACCGTCATGATCATCTAGAAAGGAGTTGAGATAGTGAGTCATTTACTATTAAGGTAAGTGTATTCTATGGCACCAAGAACGGAATATATCAGTTAGTAAATATTCTATACAATGCAGTACTTACGTAAGTTTCGCATGAGAATTGGGTACACTGCTATATTAATAGGAAGTTATAAGGAGTATATTTTTAGATGATAAAATTTTGAGAATTTTGAATCATATAGTACACTAAAGAATAAGCAGAAAATTTGCTCTAACTTGCACTATTTAGTTACGATGGGAAGTAAGATTAGCCACTATTCACTGCACTAAATAACCCGTGTTGATAATCATCACATTTCTTGACCTATGTAGTTAACACGGTGGACGATAGCTTATTCCAGGAGCAGAGATTGTAGAGTTTGTGAATTCTTGATTTATGTTTAATAAATATTGTTAATAGTTTCCGAGATGCCTGTATATGGTGGTCTGTTCATGTAGTGACACCTGGTATTTGGCTATTAAATTTTTTGGCAATTCCAAGAATTGTTATCTTTATTTTATTTTTATGTTGTGCAAATTGTTTTAATAAATTTTACTCACAGACATTTCTTTGCATTTATAAGTATATACCTAACCTGAATAAATGTGAAATACTCTAACTGTTGACTTATTAAGTATCTGAACGTGAGTTTGCAGGTGTGTGTAGCCACTGGAATAATGATGGTAACCTACACAAGGGTGAGTGATTGCAGTTCAAATTCTAACATATATTGGGCTTATATGAAAATATTTACAAGGCCAGTTAGATAGAGGAAAATCAGTAAATTTTGAAGATAAATCAAATATTTCATAGCTTTGCATTTCCTTTATTCTGTATTATTCAAAAAATGTATACAGGGTATTTCTCATAAGAATCGTCACAGAGCAGAGGCATGTAGATAAATCTAAAATAAGGTGATTTAATGCAACCTTTGTTGCACCCCTGAGAATTTATAAGTGTGGTTTCAAATTTCGAAAAAAATCAATATCTCCATAATATTTTAACTTAGAAAAACGATATTTAGTACCTGTTCTGAGTGTACCAAGAGTATTAATCAAAGGTACGTTTAGAGTTCAATTGAGGCATTCGAAAGGGTTGCACCGTTAAAATGTCAAAAAAAATTAACATATTGGCGGATTTAATAAATTATTTCATTTTATGAAGAATTTAACTTAAACTTTTGTTACTGCTGTTTATTTCAAAAAACTTTGTTTTCAAGAAAAACACGAATAACCAAAAAACATATTTTATCAATATTACTAAAAATCATGAAAAATTCAATATTTGCCGATAAACTTATGTATTTGTCAAATTTGACAACCAGGAAAAAAGTGTGAACAAGTATAATTTATTAGGAAACGAACAACAAATTAAAAAGAAAATGCTACCGATAGGTTATAGAAGTTTTTTGAAAAGTAAAAAGGTAAAAAGTTTAAAATTTACTTCCCCATAAAATGAAATATTAATTTTTTAATTCTGCCAATAGGTTAAAAAATTCTGTCACATTATGGGTGCATCACTCCTATTCAACACTTTGAAATGCTTCAATTAAAGTTTACTCACCATCGAATAATGCTCTTGGTACACCCAAAACGTGTACCAAATTTGGTTTTTCTAAGTTGAAGTATTACTGAGATATTGATTTTTTCGAAATTTAAAACCGCACATTGAAGGCCTATAGCTTCCCAGAGGTGCACCTTAGTACAGTGGTAATTTGCATTAAATCACCATATTATAGGTTCCCTTACATTCCCCTGCTCTGTGTCGGTTCTTATGCGAAACACCCTGTATATCTTTTCAAAGAACGCAATGTTCCCATGAGTATATGTATCAACATTTTAAGAAGATTCATTGAATGTTCGTGGAACATTTTTAGAACATACTGGGAGCTGCTAAGAATATTATAAATAATATTCTGAGAACCTTATTAGAATGACATAATCTGTCCAATTGTCATGTTCATAGAATGTTCTATGAATATATTTCGTACCTTGTGAGAATGTTCTGGGGATGTTTGAATATTCTTTCGAAACATTCCTAGTATATTCTCAGAATGTGTCTGTGCTGTCTGGGGCCCGTTTCAAACAAGACAGCGCACGTCCTCATATAGGAAGGGTTAGTACAAGACTACAAGAAAATAACGTGACCTTGCTTTCATGGCCTCCTCGCTCCCGACACTTGTCACCAATTGAACATGCGTGGAATATGATGGGCAATCAACTGGGTAGTTTACCCCAGCCACCAAATAACCTAGTTGGCCTTTGTCACAGAATTCAAAAAAAGAAATAAGCTATGGCATCCAAATTTGGTACGTGGGTTTATATTATAAAAAGCAAACTGTTTAAAAGAATATTTGGTGCCAGATCATTGCCCTGAAAATTCACTACGATAACGCAATTGCTGCGTCCAGACTTTTTTTATATTTTACTTTGAAAATGTAATCATTTTTTAAGTTTGTATACATTTTATTAAAATTGATGAACTATAACTGGGTGTTCAGATTTTTTTGAAAGTAAGTATATAATTAATCGTTAATTTTATTTACTCAATTATCAAGCGTATATATTTCTGGCACACTTCCGATTACTGGGCGTCTATTAGCAACGTTGCCAGTTGCTGCTCCTTCTCTAAAATAATGTTTTTTTTTAATTGGTGCAAAAGTAAAACATTTTTATTATAGGTATGAAGAAAATCTTTTGTTTTGTAGAATTTGCTGTTTTGCATTTTTTATCATCAGTCCTAATAAGACACCTATATGTATAAATAAAAACGATAGGACGAGAAGCTACAGCTACCGCTCCAAGTGGGGAAAAAAATTGTTACAGAAACATTTTAAAGACTATCAATAAAATTATATCTTACCAGCTTTTTCTTGAAGACACTTTCACAGAAAATTGATCACTGTTATTGATTTCTCTCAAATCAATTTCAACACAGTTTGCTACTATTTCCATTAAATAAAACGACCTTTCGATTTCATACCAATGACCTGCAAACTAATTAGTGAGAAGTTAAATTGTAGAGTAATATATTTTTTATGGGGGTTAGGAACAATATCTTGCCAAAATGGCGAACCTAATATTATTTATAAAAGCATTTAATTATAATAGTGTGACGAGGTGTAATTATTACGTGCTATGATAAGCCTAATTAATTACTAAATACGGTAACGAAATGCATTTGTGCGTTATTTGGTTTAATAATTATAAAACGCAAAAATAGGAAGTATTGGGCTATGGAGACCTGTAGATCGTCGCGACACTAGTGATGGGTTGTTATTTAACATTCTGTTATATTTTAACTGTTGTCGAGCCGCAACAGTAACAACCTGTTATGGATATATACAAATAACAGGTACAGTGGAGGGGATGCTGTTGCGCTTTACACTAGAACTCGGAGTCGTATCTGTTCCTGTTGTCGTATCTGTTTCTGTTGCACTGCTACGATGAAGCAACTTCTGTTTTCATCCGCAACTGTTATAACAGGATGAATGGACATGAGACTGGGAATGGGGTATAGAGTATAAAGCGGACTTTACTTCATAACATATTACTGTTTTCATCCGCCACTGTTATAACAGGATGAATGGACATGAGACTGGGAATGGGGTATAGAGTATAGAGCGGATTTTACTTCATAACATACTACTTTATACTAGTGTGCTCACAGCTTTGGGAACGTAGGGTCGTCGGTACAATGAAACTGTTAAATTTTGACAGGTTGTTGATTCACACAAAACACACACATATATTTACAATTTATAAACAAACACAAAATATGAAAAATGTAAATAAAAAGGCTGTATATGTAGCAAGTGAAAATTATTAAAAATGAACTATATCACTGTAAAAATAAAATCAGGTCACTGCGTATATAAAAAAATAATCACATAGTCGTTGACGTAAACTCAATCTTCATTAGATAACTCGATATGCAGATGGCATTTTTGTTTTAAGAAAAAACTGATATGTATACAAACGTACAGTTATGCTTTAACGTGAGTCCTTAGGTATTATATTATATTAGGTAGTTTCTTTGCTCATTCTTCTTTGCCTTATGTAACTAATAAATCAATATTCCTTTTAGTGAATTTTCTTAGAAAAAATTCACTAGTGAGGAGATCTCGACTTTTGAATTTTGAAAAAATTTCTTCAAATGAGCGCGATCTAGGACCCCTAGAACCCATATCCGGGGTCAGTTTCAATTTTTATATGTTTATATGTATATATGTATATATATATATATATATATATATATATATATATATATATATATATATATATATGTATCACACCGATAATTCAAAAAATAATGGGCCGATTTTGATAAAATTTGGCATGTACCTTTCTTTTGTAAATGGCTTGAATAAGTTCGTTATTCAGGAAAATCGGACGAGGTTTTCCGGGAAAATTTTGAGTTTTCATTCGAAAAAAATTCTTATCTCAAAAAGTGATAATCCGATTTTAATAAAATTTGGCATGTACCTTTCTTTTGTAAATGGCTTTGACAAGTTTGTTAGTCAGGAAAATCGGACGAGGTTTTCTGGGAAAATTTTGAGTTTTCATTCGAAAATAATTTTTATCTCAAAGAATAGGCCGATTTTGATAAAATTTGCCATGTACCTTCCTTTTATAAATGACTTTGACAAGTTCGTTAATCAAAAAAATCGGACGAGGTTTTCCGGGAAAATTTTAAGTTTTCATTTGAAAAAAAAATTTATCTTAAAAAATAAAAAATCTATGATAACCAATTTTTGTAGGTAGGTTTACGATATAAAAAGTAAACTATACACCAAAATTTAGATTTCTATGTTACAAGAAAAAAAAGTTATAATAAAATATTTTGTGCCAGATCATTTCTATGAAAATTCACTACCATAACGCACTTGCTGCGTCCAGGCTTTTATTTACTTTTCACTTTGGAAATCTAAGAAATAGGTCCGATTTTAAACATCTTTTTTTATTACTACTGCAAAATAAAAAATCGCTGAAACTTAAAAAATCTCAGAAACAGTACCAATTTTAATGAAATTATAAAAATATTCCCTGTACCCGGTATAGTTGAAACCAGACACACTTCGCCCTATAGGTAGAGAGAAAAAAATTAGTTTTAATTTTAAAAATATTATTAGTGAATTTTCTTAAAAAAAATTCACTAATGAGGAGATCTCGACTTTTGAATTTTGAAAAAATTTATTCAAATGAGCGCTATTTAGGACCCCTGGAACCCAAATCCGTGGTCGGTTTCAGACTTTATATGTTTATATATATATATATATATATATATATATATATATATATATATATATATATATATATATATATATATATATATATATATATATATATATATATATATATATATAATTAGGAATATTGCACTACACTGTAATCACTTTTAAATATACACTTTATTTGTTTGCTGTACGTTTGTGATTTCTTATTGGTTTGCGTGGACTGCAGTTTCGAACCGTCCCGGTTCATCATCAGCACGCTACTGGCTGCTATCGCTCCTGTCTGGTCTACGTCGGAGATTGTAGGTGGCGCACGCGCCGTGAGCTTCTAGTGGTCGGTTTCCAGTTCTCTGATTGGTTGTGCCTTCGGACTGTGTCGTGTGTATCGGTCTCCTGTCTTGATCACTGTGGTTTAATAATTTGTCTATTTGTATGGCCTTTATTAAGTTTTGTTTAAATGTTTGTACTTGGATTTGTTCTGGGATTAATTGTTTTTTATTGTTTGTTTGTTGAATGTAGTATTGTTCCCAGATTTCCATTTTTTTGTGGTCTTTAACATGTTTCATTAGTTTTAATTGGGTGATGTCTGGTTTTTGGTGTTTTGTGTCGTGAATATGTGTAGCTACGTTTGATTTGTAGCTAGGTATGTGGATAACAGCATTGGATAAAATCCACATACCTAGCTACAAATCAAACGTAGCTACACATATTCACGACACAAAACACCAAAAACCAGACATCACCCAATTAAAACTAATGAAACATGTTAAAGACCACAAAAAAATGGAAATCTGGGAACAATACTACATTCACGTGTGCGTTGTGAACCAGTGGGGGAATCGCAGCTAGTGATGTGCAAAACCGTTATTTTCTATTAACAGTTGAAGCCATTTACGTTATTTCATAATAACCGTCGAAAATAACAGCTTCAGTTATTTATCTGTTATTTTGAACTGTATAGTCGATCGATAGGATCCTACATTCCCAAAGCTGTGAGCGAGAGCGAGCACACTAGTATAAATAACGTGTTATCTGTTAAGTAATATGTTATGAAGTAAAGTCCGCTCTATACTGCATAGCATACCCATACATATTTATCATTCCCAGTCTCATGTGCATTCATCCCGTTAAATAGTTAAATTTAACAATTGCCGATGAAAACCGATGTGTATTCATCGAACTTAGTTGCAGTGGAACTGAAACAGATACGAGTCCGAATTCTAGTTTTGTGTTAAAAGCGTTAATTTGTACCTGTTATTTTTATAAATCCATAACTGGTGGTTACAGTTGCGGCTCGACAAACGTTTAAAAATAACAGACAGTTAAATAACGACCCATCACTAATCTCAGCGCCTGCCGCCGGCAGGCAGGACACAGACCAGACCGGCGACCGGTGTGTTTTAGTTCCGGCCGAACGCTTGTTAGGCCCGTCACGTGAATAGGTGCAGTCTTTATCGTTTCAGCTAGCAGGAGACCGGAGCACAGGGAGTGATGGTTGGTGTAGAGATGGCGGAACACCGTTGTTACCAGGTACCGGGCAGGTGAACGAGATTGGAAGCGAATGTGTAGCCCGTGCCTCTTCCCTCGGTTGACCGCTAATAGCGCTCATGTCGTCGTCAGGGGGCAGCAAAACGGGAGTATGAATGCGTCGTACGTATTGAATACTGTTCTGGTTTTGTTAGTTTTCACTCTAGGAGCTCGTGTATGCTGACACCTGGGGATCCGCTTCACAGAGGCTGCACTGGTTGAATATTTTTCTGTATAATTGCGCTTATGAATGTTCGTTGTGTTTTCCTTTTCTAGAGCCTATCATTGGGGCACCCGAAGATCCACATCGCAGTACTGCCACCGGCTCAGGATTATTAGTTTGTTAACCTGGCTGTGTGTATCTCTTGTATTTAGCGACGAGTGAATGATAGCACCTGGGGGTCCACTTCATAGTGTCCGGCGTCTCTGGGTCTGGCCGGGGGCAGCGACAGCCGGTCCGGAGGGGTCCTATCTCTACCAGGTGTATGTGTACTTATTTTCAGAGGTAGGCATCTGGAGGCCGACTGGGTGAATCCGGGGGGGCAGTTAATAGACGACAGCCTGTGCGCCGCCCTAGTTGCAATGAGAAACTTAGGGTGTGTCAACTAGGCTGGGGGCCCCACGCGAGTTTGCCTGTCCTGGCTTCCTGGGTTTGGTCGGAGGCACAAACAACCTCCTTCCCCAGGTCAATGAATGCCGCATACTGTGTGTTTTAGTAATTTTGTTGTTTTATTTTATTGCTGAATAGGCGGCTTGTCCTGACGCTAACCCGCCTTGCGTACGCCCTCGTAATAACCGCCTTCCTCCCCTTGTCGCACCGCTATTGTATTGTTTCCGTCGTTACCATAACCGCAAATAGTAACCCTGCCTTCCGCATAGCTCCGTTCATTCACCACCTATTCATTTTACATAATAGTCAATCACCAACCCCTGCCTTCGCGACGTAAGGAGATCATTTGCAAGTTCGTCCTGAAATTTAAGAATAAAAACCACTTAAAACGACTTAATTAATATTTTCATTTTGTAAATATTTGTTTTTGTAAATAATTTTCACCGTTATTTTTATAAATATAACTTGTACGCGGAAATTTCATTATAACACCGCCTTACCCCAAAGCATAAAGTCTTAGCAAAACCATATTTAAAGTTAATGTGACTTTTCCTTTCCACTCAGTCAAACTTTGAACTCCAATGAAGTTTACCTTGGCCTGTGCTGTTTGTTATTAAAGCAGCTCAGAGAGAGGAATTGTTTCTGGTGACAAGGATCTCTATGGAGAGCACTAGCTCCAGTAACAACTAGTGCTGACGCCCGAGAGATATTAAATCTAACACTAATCAATTAACCTGGAAACTCAGTCCAAAGTTTCCCCACGTTCCCATAATTTTCCGGCAGGGAAAAGACCCCCTCGCAATGACGTCCCACAGCAGGGACCGGAGTCATTTTTGCAAAAGACTTTAAATAGTGCGGGTTAATAGGAAATTTAGTGACCATGAATATTTTTATGTTTAATGAATTTTAATACAAAGTTTCAGTGTCAGTTGCGATAAGACTCTTCGGAATTTCGCCGATAAGAGATAGCTAACTGAAAACCCGATAGGAACAGAAGTAGCGTTTTAATTTGTTATAACCTGATAACTGAATAGAGCACTTGCCAAGTGCTGAATACTTTGCCCTATTAGCTCAGTAATCTTTCCTGTTAGCACCTTTTGATATCTATTTTTTGGGGTGTTTAACTTTTGAACATGTTTGTTCGTTTGTTTGTGCTTTGTGTTGAGTGTGTTTGTTATAGTAATTATAGATAAAGATTTTGTTCTTTATAGTTTAACAACCATTTTTTGTCACTAGTCAGGTCCAGACAGAGTATTTTGTGATTTTTTTCTGGTCATTTGTTGTCTGTAACAATCTTGTGTGTTAAGCTAAGCTAACTTAAGGATACTGCTACTACCATCCTAATCGGTAGCGCCTTTGTTAACAATTTTCAGCGTCACGTTCTCTGTCAATCATCTTCACTGTACTGTTCAACTTCATTGTACTGTTAATCCGTATAATTGCACAGATTTTCAGGTTTTATTAATTCTGTCATAATCATTGAGAATGACAGACCTGAAAATCCAAGCGGGCACCGCCGCAGGTAATGACAATCCTGAAAAACCCGATGCCGATATAGTTGATAGTAGGGTAGGACGGAACTAAAAACTTTCGACCTGCAACCCCAAGTTACAGTCGAAGATATGAGAAAACAACTTATCAGCTTTCTACGAGATGGTAAACCGTTAGAAAGCCAGGTAGCCTTACTGCCTACCGTTACCGCACCCCCGCTGCCGACGGCGAAAACCCGCGTAGATTTAACAACACATATACGGAACCCTTCACTGCTGCGAATGCCTCCCGCAATTACGACGCCATCGTTTCATCAGCCAGAACCGCTTAAGGTGTTTGCCTGGAACTTACATTTCAATGGTAAATCCGACCCCGTAGCATTTTTGGAACGCCTGGATTACGTTGGCATTTCAATATTTCCTCAGACCATCTTCTACCAGTGCTGCCACAGATTTTGGATGGCCAAGCCTTACTATAGTACCGTAATAATAGGGCTTTCTGGACGTCGTGGGAAGGCTTCGTAGATGACTTTAAGCGCTTTTAATTTGCAGTAATTTTTTTGTGGATCTGGAAGCCGAAATAAGCCGCCGGCTGCATAGAGCTAGCGAGCCGGTGTTCATGTATATTACCGAGATGCAGACCCTCATTCGCCGGCATGGGAGCTTCACCAGGTAACAAGAGCTGACCTTGTTACAGAGAAACTTACGCCCATAATTTTAAGAGATACTCTGGAGTTGTGAAGTCCCAGATTTACGCACTTTAATTGAAAAAACTAAGGAAATAGATGCCCTGTTGAAAGAGCTGAAGGAGACACCGATTAGTGCAGCCAAGGCTTCTAATAGCACTCCCCCAGAAAGCCAGAAAGGTGGCAATACCGCTGCGACGGCCAAAAATCAACCGGTACAGTCCACACCGCCTACAACAAACATCAAGGCCCTGGCAAGCAAGTTCGTTTCACAATAACACGTACGACTTGCTGGAATTGTGGCCAAGAGGGGCACATGCGAAGCTAGTGCCGGGCAGCGCCGCAACGGTTTTGCTCGCGCTGTGGCAAACCAGGCGTCTTATCTCGAGATTGTAATTGCCAGGGAAACTAAATGGGAGCTGTAGAGTGCCGAGGATCCAACAGTTTCGACCCAGTGACACGTCGGTCATAGAAAGAGACATACCCGACTCGACAATAGACCAATAATAACAGCAAGGATAGGCGATAAGTGTTTTGACACTTTACTAAACACCGGGACGCCCCGTTCATTTTTGAGTCAGAAAGCTCTCGAGCCCATCGAAGCAAGGTATTTGCACGCCATTCCCTTGCCCGAAGTAAGCACTCGCATTGCCGATTGAAGGCTGGTTTCTGTGCAACAGATGTATCAGACACAATTGCAATTTGGGAACAAGATAATACAATGTGATCTATTGCATTTACCCCATCTCCCAGTGGACATTGTTTTAGGCATGGACGTCTTGGCAAGATACAATTTTCATATAGAGTTACGGCCAAAAGCTACCTTGATAGTGAGCTATTGTTCCCCGAAGTACCAGCACCATTAGCCACCACTATAAATACGACTGAACTGAGCCCATTGGGCGAGTTCACGCCCCAAGAACAGAGAGAATTAGATGCATTCCTGGCGAGAGAACTTCAACAGTTTAAACAAATAAATGGCTCTACTGACCGGGTACATCACATTCGCTTGTCAAAGAAAGAGACAATCAAACAGCGATATCGCCGACAGGATCCAAAGATACAACAGGCTATTGACGAGGAAGTAGACAGGAAGCTGGAAGAGGCTTTAATAGAGCCGTAGAACAGACCATGGAGTTCTCCCATAGTGACGGTAAAAAAAAAGAGAAGGCAAATTCCACTTTTGTGTGGATTTTAGGGAGTTTAATAAAGTTTCCATCAAAGATGCTTCCTACCTTCCTTACCATACATATCAGGCATACTGGATAAACTACGTCGTGCTAAGTATATTAGCAGCCTCGATTTGAAGCAGGGATATTGGCAGATTCCCCTGACGCCGCCTAGCAGGCCAATTACAGCGTTTACTGTCCCAGGAAGAGGGTTATTTTATTTAAAGGTAACACCCTTTGGATTCACTCAGCTCTGGCTACCTTTCAATGACTTTTAGATACTATAATAGGCCTGGAGATGCAGCCACACGCTTTCGCCTATCTAGATAACATCATTATTCTAGGCGAAACATTTGAAGAGCATTTGGCAAACCTGAGAGAGGTATTTCGCCGGCTGAGAGAAAGCAATTTACAACTTAACCCAGAGGGATGCCAATTCTGCCGCAAGTCCCAGAGATATCTCGGCCACGTAGTGACGAGCGATGGCATTAGCACCGATCCAGAGAATGTAGAGGCGATAAATGCCATGCCCACTCCAGTAACAGTAAGGGACGTCAAAAGGTTCCTAGGAGTTGCCTCGTGGCACCGTCGTTTCATTCCCCAGTTTTCGCAGGTGGTGGCGCCGCTTACAAAATTGCTGAAAAAGAAAAAACGTTGGAATTAAGGCAAAGAACAGGAGCAAGCCTTTGAAGAACTTACACAGACACTGATCTTTGCCTGTTCTGACCTCTCCAGAGAGTTTATTTTAGAGACTGATACAAGTGATGGCCTAGGCATAGCACTGACCCAGAACATCGAAGGGTCAGGAAAAATCATCGCATATGCTATCCGTGTTCCCTCACTAGCGGAGAAAAACTATTTTGTCACCGAGAAAGAGTGCCTGGAAGTAATATGGGGAATTGAAAAGATGCGACCCTATTTAGAGGAATACCGTTTCACGGTTTTGACCGACCACCAAGCCCTCCGGTGGCTACAAACTATCAACACCCCTATAGGATGTGTAGCTAGATGGAACGTTTACAGCAGTATGACTTCACCATAAAATACCGGAGAGGGACATTGAACCGTGTAGCCGACGCTCTGTCCTGCCTGCCGGTGGAAAGCCAGGAGGAAACAGCTGAAGAGGATATCTGTTTTACAGATGCCGAAACTAACTGCTCCCGGTATAAGAAAAACAAATGGAACAGGAGCCCGGATGATTTTCCCGACTATGTGATTAAACAAGGGAAGCTGTGCCACAATTTCTGGGATACAGCGGACTTGACTGAGCCAGAATTAGACGATCCATGGAAGCTGTGTATACCCAAGGCCCGTCGAAGTAGAAGCCTGCGTAAAAACCACGACGAACCGACTGCCGGGCACATGGGAATCTCAACGACTATCACCCTTATAGCCCGTCATTATAATTGGCCAGGAATGTTCCGGGAACTCGCAAGTTATGTCAGGAGATGTAACCGCTGCCAGGGATTTAATGCATCGCAGCAACAGCTTCCAGGCAAATTGCAACCCTCCGCCAACAGGGAACCTTGAGCTCGCCTGTGTGGATTTGGTAGGCCCGCTACCACGGTCCAAGAAGGAGCACAATTTAATATTGGTAGCTCAAGACTGCTTCACCAAATGGGTCGAGTGCCGACCGTTAAGGAAGGTCACAGCTCCTGCGGTTGAAAATGAATTATATTATATTATATGAAACAGTCATAACGGAGTTTGGCTGCCCCCGGCCCATCGGCTCCGACAACCGTAAGGTCTTCGTGAGCCACGAGTTTAGGACGCTATTGCAAGAGCTGGGAATAAGCCAAAGACTAACCCCGGTATATACTCCCCAGGCCAACGCGGTGGAAAGAGCAAACCGTACTATAAAGACCATGATTGCCCAGTTCTTTGAGCATGACCACCGCCAATGGGACGAGAGGGTACCCGAGCTGGTATTTGTCATCAACACAATCAAGCAGGAGTCCACCGGGTTCACGCCAGCGTTCCTTGATTTCGGCCGTTAGTTAACTGTGCCAAATGCTGTTTACGCCGCATACGACACGGCATCCGAAAGTCAACAGGATGACTTGGAAACAGCATACGGAGGCATAGCCGACCGCCACAACCGGCTGAAGATGCTACGGGAAACATTCGGATTAGTGCGATTGAACCTCGTCCGGGCATTCACCCAACAGAGTCATCATTATAATTTGCGTCGTCAATACTGGCAGTGCAGGTGCTTTGTCGGGAACACACACTGTCCCTCGGGGCCAGCGGGTGTGCGGCTAAATTAGCCGCCAAATATTCCGGGCCATATATCGTCGACAAGGTAACATCGCCGGTAGTCTACGACCTTCGTGACAGTAAGGACAAGCTGCTGAGGCACATACACGTGAAACATCTAAAACCCTTCCATTCGGTTACAGATGAGAAAAGCAGTAAAGGGAAGACTTCCGGGGAACCCCACCGGGAGCCGATGTACCACCCGTATAACATATGGCCATCGAAGCCGACAATGCACGAGCCGCACAAGCCCAACGGCGGAACGTCGCACGGGAAGCAGCAAGGCAAATCCAGCGGAAATGTCGGTACGTCAGGCTCCATAATTTAAGAGAGGGAGCATTTGGAGGGGTGATGCTGGCCAGAGACTGAAAGAATGGGGAGCACGTCGCATTAAAGAAAGTAAAGGCCGACATCGAGTTGCGTGAGGCCGAGGCCCGGGTGATGGATGGGTTAGAGCAACCAAATGTAATTAATTTGTTAGAGATCATCCAGGGACCCACACACCACACATTCGTGCTGGAACGGATGGAGTCCAGCATGAGGGAAGTCCTGGAGAAGCGAGGCCCCTATCAGTGAGAAGCACTACGGGGCGGTCTCGAGCAGCTTTTCCGGGCACTAGAATACTGCCACGGACTGGGGGTCGTTCATCGGGACGTAAAGCCCGACAACATATTAGTCCGTGGCCAAGAACTGAAATTGGCGGATTTTGGGGTGGCAACGCGTCTGTCGGCCGAAAGACGTACCTCAAGTAACCTGGCTGGGACCCCGGGTTATATGGCCCCTGACGTCCTGCTGCGAAAACCGTACAGCACGGAAGTGGATATCTGATCGACCGCCGTATCATGGTGGAAACGGCAGGAGGAGCCAACCCATTTTAAGCCGGTGGAGGGTTGAACGAGGCGGAGAAGACCATATTGTACCAAGACCCGTGCGATTGGCCAAAACTGGAAAAGCTGGCTCCTCTTTTCAGGACAATAGTAAGAACCAGTGGACGCGCCCCACGGCCACTAGCAACCTGGACCGCTTACTGCCACTCGCTGAGATCAAGGAGCCGATGCAAGAACTCCCCAGCATGCCGCCTGTTAACCCCAAGAACACCGTGGAAAGGAGCCCGCCGGTACGGCCCCCTGACCCGGAAAACCACGAGAGTCGCCTGCTAAAATGTAGCCTCGTGCAGGTGGGTCCTGATACGGTAGCCTATTTGAAGGAACGGCTCCGTCCACGATGGTAGCATGAAGGCTTTGTACGGACGATGCAAAGGCATGTCCCGGAGGGGTGGCCAGTAGATAGCCCGACACACTGGGCTACCCCCTCCACTTTTTCTGCGCAGGCGTTAACAGATGGCGGGTAACCTGTCAGATAACGTCACATGTTCCAAGCTTGACAGTTGTCAGCTGACGTCACATGTTCCAAGATGGTTTCTAACCAGTCATATGTCAGCTGACGTCACATGTTCCTATCAGCTGTCATCTGTCACATATTCCAATATGGTCGCTCCCACTATCTGTCAGCGAGTGGCGGGTAACATGTCAGTTGACGTCACATGTTCCAAGATGGCGGAAGTCAGTTGTCAAAAGTCACATGTTCCAAGGCTGTCAGATATCATCTGTCAGCTGACGTCACGCAACCGGCCATCTGGTCGCGGGTAACCTATCAGGGCACATATTCCTGTCAGCTGTGATCTGCCAGCCGACGTCACAAGTCCGCTGCCGCAACCGGCGCGGGTGCCAAATATCCGCGCCCGCGCGCCGGCCATCTGGTCGCGGGTGTCCGGCCATCTGGTTGCGGGTAACCTGTCAGTTCACATCTTCCAAGAGGGTTTGCCGCTAGCCGAACGTTTGTTAGGAGCTCACCGCGTGTTAATTTGAGGTTAAGTCCGATATATAAGCATTCTGCTTCCCGCTATCCGAGAATGTTAGGTTAAGGCACACACACATGTGTTGTTTGTAATGTTAAATACGGCTGCTGCCCGCTAGTCGGATATGTGGTTAGGACTCCGGATTCCCCATGCTGAATGTTAAGTCTTATATAGGTTATGTTTTTGTTGACATCAAGCATGTGTTGTCTGTGACGTATAGAAGTAAGTCACATATGTTAGGCTTTGTTTGTCGAGGTTAAGTCTTGCATGTTAGGGTAGGTTGGCTGTCAGCAGTCAGCTAGCCGAATGTTGTTATGAGTTTACCACGTGTTGGTTCTCACATGTAGCGCAAACGTATTTGCTAAGACAAATAGATATAAACTAAACACATGTGGTTTATTAGTCAAGTCTTATGTGAAAACAAATACAGTTTACAAAAAAAAAACGAAGGCGGGGTCAACATGTATAAATTGGGGTGCTCACACACTTTTAAGCTCATTCATAATTAAGTTGTCACAGAGAGGACGTGCTTCGGTTTGATCTATCTGTTTCAAAATGGCTACATTAAGCGATGTGCGTTATCAGCAAATTACAGAAAACTTCTGGTATGGTCTATTTGGAGAAAGGGTAATTATCGATAAGAATACTGGTTATTTCAATGCAACAAAACTGTGCTAGAGTGGTGAGAAACGGTTAAGTCATTGGTTGGAAAATAAGAAAACCAAAGAGTTAATTACCTATTACAACAACAACAAGCTAGAGTTACCTCTAGGGGACCGGAATACCGGCCCCTAATGAGTGGAGCGCCGACTGAAAACGATGCGATAACTGTTCCAGCCGAGCCAGCTCACTTATCGCCTACAACTGCTACATACTTGGTTTATTCAGGATAGTATTGATTTACGGCATAATTTTTAATTGTAGTATAAAATAAAAACACATTAATTTTAACAAAGACTTTTATTTGATTTAAAGTACAAATGTGTAAACTAGGTCAAATCAATCTGCCACAAGCCATTCCAGCCTTTAAGTATGGTACGCTTACGTTCTGCGATTCTTGCCGGTTGTTAGAATTCATTTATATAATTCTCAGCATCAGATGGTTCATCGTTACGTTGGTGTTGTTGTCGTTGGCGACGCTTTATGGCGATGTTGGATTTAAAAGTATCCATTTGTCGTGCAAATCTTTTAGATTTCTGTCTATTTCACCCAAATTCTTCTTCAGCTTATGGTTCTTTGACAGATTGAGATCTTTTAAAACTTGAGCTGTGATGGTCTTGGTTAAATTGTTCAATTTCTGTTCAAATACGTTTTTCAAATCTTCCAACTCTGGCTTATGCACAGCCTCTAGCAGTATGGCTATTAGTTTTTGGGTCACTTCATCTTTATTCTTCAGATACTCAGTGTTATGGTTCTGATAGTTGTCCACCCACGCATCAACAAATGTTTTAGTTACTACATCTGTGGAATCGATAGGGTCGGCGACGTTACACAATCTACGGCGCCGCACATCGAAATCACCACTTGCTGTTCTGGGGAAAGTCTCTCTTTCGATAATTTCAAACTTTACGCGTTTTTTGGACGGGGAACGTCCGAACTTATCGATATACATTTTTATACTAAGCAAAAGATAGGCATATATGACCTTATCTAGGTTTACTAGGCGATAACACTAGCTTCCTTTAGTTCTTCCAAGATTGACTGAATTTCGTTGTTATGAGCATTATTACCAACAACAACTTGGGAAGCCACTAAAAATCTAAGTTTATCAACCACCTCGTTTATGTCACCCCAATACACATATGCTATTTCTTTGTTATTTTGTATCATATAGTTGTTAGTGCTCATGTTGCTGCTGCTGCTGCTACTGCTACCACTGCTTTTATCACTCTGAGCTTTAGATTCAGTCTTTTGTTTTTTGTTAAGATGTGGTGTGGTCGTCGTGGTCGTCGTCATAGGCGTAACCAAAACCTTGGGGAGTTGAGGATCTTTGCACTCGTGGGTTTATAACTAGTTTTATTAGTCAGATACTTTTCCGAGGAACAACCCTTGGTTCGTGCGTTGGGATCGTAGTTCATTTTATGAACACTAGTTGCTTCTAGAATATCTCTATAGTGTTGAAGATCGTCATAAGTATACCCCCTAAGTGTTTTCATTAATATTAATTCTAGCAGACCTTGTGTTTGCGGATATCTCCTTTGGACCCAGTCGAATGTCATCATCAGTAAAGTCTAAGCGTTTGTTGCCAAGACTCCAGCTACCAGTATCTTTAGCGTAGCGAGCACCATACGTTTGATCAATGGTAGCAAGTCTCGGTAGTTCAGTAAAATACTTATCTATATAATATCGAACTCGTTCAGGATATTGCTCCAAAAATTCTTGATATGCTGGGTTGGTTGTGATAGTTTGTATATCTGCCTCAAGCTCTTCAAATGTTGGGATATCCTCATCGTAACTTGTCTCCTCCCCTGGTTCGGCATCAAAAACTTCATGGTCTTTAAGGAACTCAACTTTTGGTTTCGTTTCTGGCATATCAACTGCTTTGATTTGTTCAACCACTGGTGGCTGCTGCTGCAGTGCTGATGTGTTTTTAGATATTTCACTTAGCAATTCAACAATTGGTTTATATAAACGTTGCAGAGCATCATCATTCTCAGCTCTGTTAAGCTTAAACATTAAATTTTTTTTAAATATTTTCAGCAAGTTGTAAAATCATTTTCTTAACTTTCCTCTCTTGCTTACCCATCACCTCCATCGTGCTAAAGTTAGTTGGTGTTACCTGCTTGTCTAATCACTTGTTAGAGCGATACAAGCTGTGTGGTGGTTTAAGTTATACTGACTCCGCCTTGGTGCTTGTCTTCTTCTTATTTATCACGATGTGTCTGTCTGCTGTATATGCCAGCTGTCTGTCTGTCCTGTTTATCATTGGTTATAACCAGTTAGATTTTTATATATATATATATATATATATATATATATATATATATATATATATATATATATATATATATATATATATATATATATTGAATCCTTTTCTATATCTGCCTTTGTGTACATTATTTTCTTTCACAATCACCAACAAACCATAATTATTGTCTTTCCAGCATTGGCAACATATATTTTTAAATTGTTTAAAGTCCATATCAGTGGTCACATGATCGTCGTACACATGTTTCAAATTGGTTTCATCTTGCTTGAAGAGAATCAAAACGGTAGCGTTATCACGTACCAAATGTTTGGGTATTCGAGTATATGTTTAACAGAGATAGAATGAATCAATATTCTTATGTCTGGCCATACTAAAGTATGCTCTTATTTTATCTTGTTTGTCACAAGCTACATCATCAAATATAAACACAGAGTTGTCCAAGGCTTCTGCTGGATCTACGATTTCATCGTTTTCACTATACGGATAGTAACCAACACCTTTTGCTGCATCCAACACCTGCTTTAACATCTTGTATTTCGGTTGATACAGAGACTTTGAGTACACATACACGTTATCAAACTTTAAACCGTTTGCTGCAAACAATAAACTCAGCATGACATTTGTTTTACCACATCCACTAGGACCACATATGATACATCGAACGGTGTTTGGAAAGAGAGGACCATGCCTTAGATGTTGTTCTGCTGTATCCGTAACAGCATCGTCTATATTTGTAATGGGTAAGGCAGAAGCATGTTTGATGGTACGCATCCTGACTTGCATTAAACTATATTTTTTGGTGTGTGTACATAAACATAGATGCAAGTGGGACGCATAGTCAGTATGAATGCTGCTGTCACAGAGTGAGGGTCGTCATTAACAAAGAAGAACGCAAGTTTTGCTGAAAAGTTGGAGCGTTGCAAACACCATGAAAGTTAACAGAAAACTTGGTGCGGGTCTTGATGTAATCAGCTCGAAGCCAAAGAAGAAAATTCCATTTAAAAACATAAGTCTAATTGGGGAAATTATAAAAGATAGAAACCTTATCCCAACAGAGAACGCTGTGTTTGATATAGCTCATGCAATCGTTAGAAACATTGGTGGGCGTAATAAGGTGCAGAAACCTCGAGTTATTCCAATACCTAGAAGCGGAGGCTTCCTTCTGCTGTTGCCTCTGATATTTGGTCGTCTGTCGGCACTAGGCCCTCTGGGTCGTGGTGCTGCCGGTATTGCTAAGGCAGTTAACGATGCTAAAGCAGCCAAACGCAAAATAGAGGAAGAAGAACGTCACAACAAAACAATGGAAGCCATCGCAATGGGTAAGAGAGGCAGTGGTTTGATATTTAAGCCAAAATGCAAGAGACTGGGCAAATGCCTGTATCTCAAGAAACAACGCTCCGGTTATGATATGTATTTGCAAAAGCCAAAAAACTAAGGTGCTTACCAGCAAGACCTCTAACAAATGTAGATCTTGTCAGGTTTGCTGGTAAAATGAAAATTTCATATTTTAGAGGTGTATACATGCGAGATGAGCTACCTCTCAATGGACCACGTAAAAACGAATCGTTCATTATAAATTTGCAAACAAACAAGGAGCCAGGGAGTCATTGGGTTTCTGTGAGAAAACGTTGCGGCATCGACGAGTACTTTGACTCGTATGGAAACTTGAAGCCTCCTGTGGAGCTACAACGTTACCTTAAAGACTATTCCATATTGTATAATCATGATGTTATCAAACATATAATATTTTTAATTGTGGTCACTTGTGTTTACAAATTTTGCAATAAAATACTCACACAGTAGCCTGTGTGTATCAGTCATAGCGCACACCTTCGTGTTGAAAGATCGCAGCTCCTATCTGTCGTCAGACTACCATCCACCAATTGCTTTGGATGGTAGTTATTTTGTTGCTTTGATAGGCTTTCACAACTACAACAACATACCTAACATATATAAAGGTAAAAACAAATTTCATGTAAAAGAAGGAGCTGGTTGGCGGACCATCACGATACCCACTGGTGCATATGATATAACACACTTGGAAGAGTTACTTAAAAATGAGCTTGGTGCTACAGCAACACACGAACAAAATCAGCTGGCTCTGATTCTGAGACCTAATCTGAATACCATCAAATGTATAATAAAGTGTTATACAAATGTTAGTTTTGAATTTGATGGTTTGATCAGGCGAATGTTGGGCTTTTCAAAACAAGTTCTTCAACCGGACATCTTTTATGAATCTGATTTACCTGTTGAAATAGTGTATGTTAGACAGATTCTTATAGAAACTAATATTGTGTCTGGTTCCTATTATAACGGACAACCCCTCACATACGCTGTATGAGTTTGCTCCGATGGTTGATCTGGGCTACGCAATCGACATAGAACCTAAAAATTTAATTTACCTGCCGGTGAATAAGCAAGAGATTTCCAATATAAGCATAGACATCGTCGATCAAGATTCAGTTCCTGTCAACTTTCAAGGTGAAAAGGTGTCTGTTCGCTTGAAACTAATAAAGGTTGCTTAGCATGTTGGTCTTTAAAGATATAAAAGCAAGTGCATCTACCAAAACACATTCAGTTGAGGCAGACAGTTCAAAGGGTACAGTTCGTCCCGATAATATTGAGTTCCTGAAAAGCCTGGGCTATCATGTCGTCAAAACTACAAATATTCAAAGACCCCGTGTTTGATGATGCCATCGATCGAGAAGAACTGCGCTCTTACTATTCACCAACTAAATCGTTTGGTAACGGCGATGAAATTGAAATAGCCACCAATCAGCAAGATGCGTTCGTATGTCTGGCCGAGTCAGCTCTGATAATCGAAGGTGCTCTGGAACCTTTAGCAGTACAAAATTCAAATGGTGAGTGTAATCTGTCAACTAATGGAGGAGCAGCTCTGTTTAAATCGATGACGTATGAGTTAAATAACAAGGAAGTGGAAGGGTGCGAGACCTTTACACCACAACAACCATCAAGTCTGCTATCCTTCAGTAAGAATGAAGCCAAATCTCTTAGCAATGCCGGACTGCATGTGTTGTCCACGCACAGCCCCTTAAACGATAACAAGTTTCACATGATCATACCTATTTGGTCCCTCTTCAGTTTCTTCCATCATGTCAAAGGAGTTCTCTGTGGCAACCATACTTTCCGATTTACAAGAGCTCGAAATGATTCCAATAGCTATTACAGCACAGGTACGGCACGAGCGAAAATTACCGTAACCAATGTGTTTTTAAACGCAAAACATGTATTTCCCAATGATAAAATGAAATTGGAACTGATGGATAAAATAGCAAAAGACACATCTAGATTTCTCGCATATCGCAAATGGGACATATATGAGCTACTATCACTTAGAGATACCAACAGAGATGTGTCGGCTGTTAAAACCGCAACCAACTTGGAAAGACCTATATATGTGATTATAGCATTTCAAACAGATCGCAAAGACAACATAAGCAAGAGGGCAGACTTTTTCGATAACATTGGTATGGTGGATCTCCGAGTGTTTCTGAATTCAGAATGCTACCCTAATGAATCTATGCATATGAATATCGAGAAATCCAAATATGCTGAAGCCTATCAGATGTATACAGATTTTCAAAAAAGCTTCTGTTATAAAAGCATGTCGGAGCCTATCTTGAATTATGACGAGTTTAAAGACCGAGCTCTATTTGTGATCGACTGTCAACACCAGAACGAGTCGATCAAGTCGTCAACGGTGGATATTAAAGTGGAGTTTATGAGCCGAGCAAATTTTCCTAATCACACGAGCTTACTGTTTAGTTATTCACGACAGTGTATTGGAATATAAACCTCTAACGGGCATCGTTAGAGCTATTATGTAATAATATAATTTACTATGTCACTTATGTATCAATATGTACTCCCTTATGTATCAATATGTACAGCCTAGGGTTGTACCCTAAATAAATTTTTATTGTATGTAAATCAATTATTTTATTTTTCTTACTTGCATTTTGATCAACCCTCGTATATTCCACTAGTGAAATCGACACATGTGAGAACCAACACGTGGTACACAACAAACGTGCGTGTGTGTGTATTTTTAAAAATCCCCATTCTTAATGAGTACCCACTCGTATATATATATATATATATATATATATATATATATATATATATATATATATATATATATATATATATATATATAAGTAGATATGGCGCCACCCTGGCCCACCCCCTCCACTTTTCAAGATGGCGTCTGAGCATGCGTTAACAGATGACGTCACGACGGCGGGAGTCAACTGATAGGTTCCGAGTTCCTGCCAGTCGCCATGTGAGCATGCGTTAACAGATGGCGGGTAACGGCAACCTGATAATTAGCCATGTGAGCATGCGTTGACAGATGGCGGGAGTCAGCTGTCGAATCAGCTACTGCCAGATGGCGGGTGTCAGCTGTCATCTACTCGTCGACGTCACACGTTCCAAGATGTCCGCTGCAGCAACCGGCCATCTGGTTGAGGGTAACGTGTCAGGTCCCAAGTTCCCGCGTGCCGCCATGTGGTCATACACGCGTGTTAAACAGGCCCGCTAGCCGAATGTGGGGTTATAACTCCCGATTCCCCATGCTGAATGTTAAGTCTTGTATAGGTTCGGTTTTTGTTGACATCAAGTATGTGTTGTTGTGCTCTTAGGTTATTGGTTGCCAGGCAACAGCCTCACAACGTGTTGTATATGTTTGTTTGTTATGAACTTACCATGTGAAAATTTGTGGTTATGGTTATTTGTTTGCTAAGGTTAAGTGCTGTATGTTTGATGGCGTGTTTTAGGGTTGCTATGGTACTAAGTTTTGGCGAGAAATTTGAATTTTATCGAAAAGGTTTGCGCCTGTGCAGAGTACATATATTTGCTGGATTTATTATTGGTATTCTGTACTCTGCACAGACACACACACTCATAAACACACACACAGAGAGAGAAGGAAGAATAGCTAGCGGGTACTTGAAATGGACAGAGATAGAGACAACTAATTTGTTTATAGAAAATGGTGTTGAAGCAGTTGCTGAGAATTGAACGCGTTACCTCAGTATAATGAACCAAGAGCTAAGGAATTGAGCTACGAAGGAATATGAAATTAACACTTTAACATATCAACATATACAACTATCTTTTGAAGGAATGAATATCAGTGACCTAGATAGGGTAATTGGCTGTTTGAACGTAATACAACTATTTATGTATGTAATAAAAGCTTCTAGAGCAAATAACGCACATTCCAATAGGTAAAAAATCCAGTTTTATACATATTTAAACAAATAATGCACCAAACGTAATTAAACAGCTAAAGTCATATAGGACTGAGATATAACGGTGACCTAGATATGATAAATTATGACTAAATTAAGACTAAAATTGGCTGTTTGAACTTTATACAATTATACGACATAATAGAAGGGTTATAAGTAAAGCATGGTGAATCGTAGTAAAGTCAGCCAATTATTATATATTTATTACGTGACATATACGTGTTTATCTTATACATGCATGTGGACAGATCACAAGTTCACAGTAGTAGGCTCCATGTACAACTGTAACAGTTACGGCTACAACAGAGATATCTAATTCAGGAAAACATTTACAAGAACCGTGTACCAGGAGGGTTCAATAATAATATAGATTTAAAACAAAAAATATATAAACAACGGGGTCTTCACTGCATATAAGAATGGAATTTAAACATGTATACGAGGGGGCATTCAATAATAACATTGGTTTAAAACTATATATATATATATATATATATATATATATATATATATATATATATATATATATATATATATATATATATATATATATATATAGTGTTACTCAATAAGAATTGATATTTTTAAAAATACACACACATACACACACGCTCGTTTGTTGTGTATCACGTGTTGGTTCTCACATGCGTCGATTTCACTAGTGGAATATACGAGGGTTTATCAAAATGCAAGTATAAAAAATAAAACAAGTGATTTACATACAATAAAGAATTTATTTGGGGTACAACCCTAGGCTGCACATATTGATACATAAGTGACATAGTAAATTATATTATCACATAGTGGCTGTACATATTGATACATAAGTGACATAGTTACTACATTACATAATGACTCTAACGATGCCCGTTAGAGGTTTATATTCCAATACACTGTCGTAAATAACTAAACAGTAAGCTCGTGTGTTATTTGGGAAATTTGCTCGGCTCATAAACTCCACTTTAATGTCCACCGTTGACGTCTTGATCGACTCGTTCTGGTGTTGACAGTCGATCACAAATAGCGCTCGGTCTTTAAACTCGTCATAATTTAAGATAGGCTCCGACATGTTTTTATAACAGAAGCTTTTTTGAAAATCTGTATACATCTGATAGGCTTCGGCATACTTGGATTTCTCGAAATCCATATGCATAGATTCATAAGGGTAGCATTCTGAATTTAGAAACACTCGGAGATCCACCATACCAATGTTATCGAAAAAGTCTGCCTTCTTGCTTACGTTGTCCTTGCGATCTGTTTGAAAGGCTATAAGCACAGATCGAGGTCTTTCCAAATTGGTTGCAATTTTAACAGCCCACACATCTCTGCTTATATCTCTGAGTGATGGTAGCTCATATATGTCCTATTTGCGGTATGCGAGAAATATAGATGTGTCTTTTGCTATTTTATCCATCAGTTCCAATTTCATTTTATCATTGGGAAATACATGTTTTGCTTTTAAAAACATATTGGTTACTGTAATTTTTGCTCGTGCCGTACCTGTGCTGTAATAGCCGTTGGAATCATTTCGAGCTCTTGTAAATCGGAAAGTATGTTTGCCACAGAGAACTCCTTTGAAATGATGGAAGAAACTGAAGAGGAACCAAATAGGTATGAGCATGTGAAACTTGTTATCGTTTAAGGTGATGTGCTCCGACGACACATTTAGTCCGGCATTGCTAAGAGATTTGGCTTCGTTCTTACTGAAGGATAGCAGACGTTTGATGGTTGTTGTGGTGTATGGGTCTCGCACTCGTTCTACCTCCTTGTTATTTAACTCATAAGTCATCGATTTAAACAGAGCTGCTCCTCCATTATTTGACATATAACACTCACCATTGGCGTTTTGTTCTGCTAAAGGTTCCAGAGCGCCTTCGATTATTAGAGCTGACTCGGCCTGACATACGAACGCATCTTGCTGATTGATGGTTATTTCAATTTAATCGCTATTACCAAACGATTTAGTTGGTGAATAGTAAGAGCGCAGTTCTTCGCGATCGATGGCATCATCAAACACGGGGTCTTTGAATATTTCTAGTTTTGACGACATGATAGCCCAGGCTTTTCAGGAACTCAATATTATCGGGACGAAGTGTACCCTTTGAACTGTCTGCCTCAACTGAAGTTGTTTTGGTGGGTGCACTTGCTTTTATATCTTTAAAGTCCAACATACTAAGCAACCTTTATAAGTTTCAAGCGAACAGACATCTCTTCACCTTGAAAGTTGACAGGAACTGAATCTTGATCGACGATGTCGATGCTTATATTCGAAATCTCTTGCTTGTTCACCGGCAAGTAAATTAAATTTTTAGGTTCTATGTCGATTGTGTAGCCAGGATCGACTATCGGAGCAAACTCATACAGCGTATGTGAGTGTTGTCCGTTATAATAGGAACCAGACACAATATTAGTTTCTATGCGAATCTGTCTAACATCCACTATTTCAACAGGTAAATCAGATTCATAAAAGATGTCCGGTTAAAGAACTTGTTTTGAAAAGCCCAACATTCGCCCAATAGAATCATCAAATTCAAAACTGACACTTGTATAACACTTTATTTTACATTTCGGATTAGGTGTCAGAATCAGAGCCTGCTGCTTTTGTTCGTGTGTTGCTGTAGCACCAACAAGCTCATGTTGACGTAAGTCATCCAAGTGTGTTATTCTATATGCACCAGTGGGTATCGTGATGGTCCGCCAACCAGTTCCTTCTTTTACCTGAAATTTGTTTTTACCTTAATAGATGTTGGGTATGTTGTTGTATATGGGAAAGCCTATCAAAGCAACAGCATAACTACCATCCAAAGCAATTGGTGGATGGTAGTCTGACGACAGATGGGACCTGCGATCTTTTAACACGAAGGTGTGCGCCATGACTGATACACACAGGCTACTGTTTGAGTCTTTTATTGCAAAAATTTTAAACACAAGTGACCACAATTAAAAGTATTATATGTTTGATACACATCATGATTATACAAGATGGAATAGTCTTTAAGGTAACGTTGCAGCTCCACAGGAGGCTTCAAGTTTCCATACGAGTCAAAGTACCGTAAGATGGGGCTACTTGAGACGATTTTGTGACAATTTCCTAATAACCAAGTTAATTGCAATCGGATCGATTTTATTTTCTGTTACAATAATCTAAAAAGTATACAGAAACAGAAAACTACTCCAACTTTTCATACATACATCAATTTCGATTTTTTTTTCCATTTTATGGTGTCTCAAGTTACCCTTATTGTGGGGCAACTTGAGACAGAGGTTTTTTATCATGAAAAAACATATACTGGCTCAAGTTATCCATTGTAGGGGTTACTTGAGACACTTATTTTATATAAAAAAAATGTAAATTCAAGAAAACGGTATTTAAATAAAAAATATAGACTTATTTAATGATGTGAAAATAAAAACTTTATTCTTAGTGATTCTATGGTAACAAAATAAACATGTAACATTGCATAACATTGCACAAGTTGCAAAAACCATAAAAAAGCTACAGTACAATATCATTTTCGAAAATATGACGTCCTCGGTTTATATCAGGGTCCTTTAATCTGCATACCACTTGATTTATGTTTATTTCAGTAATATCACGAACTTGGGGAAATATAAAGATGTCTTTCTTTTCTTTGTAGTTTCGTAGACAGTCCACTTGTATTTCACTTTTTTTCATACATAATATTTTGCAAACAAAAAATTTCTCTACTTCCTTTTTTGTACCTTTGCTGTAAATAAATCTGGCTTTAATGAACATGCCGTTTTCTAAAATGTCAACCGGCAATTCAACACTAGTTGCTGCCTCGTCTTCACTTTCAGAATTAGCAATAGAAATATCTTTATCTTCAGCCTCCATTAAATTGTCTCGTGTGTTTTGACCAGGGTCAGCACTGCTGCTGTCTTCAGAAATTAAAGCGGTAAGCGACACAGATTGTCCTGGCATAATATTTAGCTTTTTCCTTTTCTTTGCTGGTTGATCGGGACCATTATCAGATTTTTGATTGGTAGAACAGCGTTTTACTATTTTTTCAAATGCATTTTCCATGGCTTCATTATTTATTTCTGGAGTAACTTTTTTATAATATTTTAGATTTTTCAGAACTTCTTCACTATTCAATGGATATATACCCGTAGCCCTAAACCCCGACCCTATATTCTTTTCCATATTTTCTTCCATATTCTCAAGTGTTTTTTTCAAAAGGCTTGGAAATACACTTTTAGGAACACAGCCACGATTTTTAATTTTCCACTCTAATAAAGTTTGCCTCCACTTTATTTTTAGTGGCCGGAAAAAAGAAACGTCTAGCGGTTGAGTAAGGTGGGTTGTGTTGGGAGGAAGGAGAATGAACATGATATTATTTTTTTCACATTCCTCTATAACTCTCAGCGAAATGTGAGACGCTAAATTGTCTCCGATAATACACTTCTTACCCTCACATTTTTTAAAATACGGCACAGCAATCTTCAAAAACCAATCTTGATAAATTTCAGCATCAAACCAGCCAGAGGTTGAGCGATTATAATGGGCTCCTTTTGGCCCACCCTCTACCCACTCAGTATATAAGTTCTTGGACTTATAAACCACGTAAGGGGGCAATGCCACACCTGCTGCGCTCACACAAAACATGATCGATGTAGAACTTTTTGAGAAGTCTATGGCTCTACTAGGATGCTTGGCTCCTCGACGAACCACTACTCTTGTTTGGCCGGGATCATCCGTTAAATTGGTCTCATCATAATTTAATAAATTTTCTGGCTTCATGTCTCTCAATTCTACTTCCAGCTTGTCAAAATATTCAGTTATACTAGCTGCAGTGATGTTGCTACGTACTCTCTTTACATTCTGACACAATCTGACTGATAAATCCCTGTGTCTTTTAAGAAAGGACTTAATCCAGTCATAACCAGGCAAATTACGCTTGAAACGTTTTTCAGTTACACCTTTCCGATTTAGGTATTCTTGCACAAAAAGTCGAATATCTAATTCTGACAAGGGAAAATCCCACTGTGCCGCTGTAAAAATGGCTCGAACAACGGCTTCTTCCTCTTCCTTTGACAGACAAGGTTGTCTGCCAAAACTTAATGGGTGCCTCCCACGCATTTTGCGACTTAACGTCGACCTCGATACCCCATAGCGGTCTTCGGCCTCCCTTAAACTAAGGGTGCCATTCGCCACATCTAAAAGGGCGTTATCTAGAGTTTCTTCATTGTAGTTGGCGTATCTTTTCTTTGCTCCTACCTTTTTTTTATATGCACGCACCATGTCTCAAGTTAACCTAAAAATGTCACCTTTTTATAAAATGTGATAGTGCAGCAATAATATTCAACATTTTTTTTTGATATGCTAATCTCTACTCCGCATTTGAACTTAGAATCGGGATTTTCAGTTTTTTTAAATCTTCAGTATTTATATACTTACAGCTGAGACTCTACGGACATATGAATTCTTATAAAATTGTCTTATTATTCTTGCTCACTTTTTTAGTGAAAATAAATAAAAATTTGCCATAATTCAAACAGAAACATAACCTAATGAGTCTTACCGACGAAATGACATTCGATGGAAATTCATATTCAACTACTACCTGTAATAAACAGACCTACTGTCAGAGTAGGCAGAATGTCTCAAGTTACCCTACTGTCTCAAGTAGCCCCATCTTACGGTACTCGACGATGTCGTCACGTTGTCTCACAGCAACCCAATGACTGCCTGGCTGCTCGTGTGTTTGCAAATTCATAATGAACGATTCGTTTTTACGTGGTCCATTATGAGGTAGCTTATCTCGCATGTATACACCCCTAAAATATGGGATTTTCATTTTACCAGCAAACCTGACAAGATCTACATTTGTCAGAGGTCTTGCTGGTAAACACTTTAGTTTTTTGGCTTTTGCAGATACAACCCAGAACCGGAGCGTTGTTTCTTGAGATACAGGCCTTTACCCAGTCTCTTGCATTTTGGCATAAATTTCAAACCACTGCCTCTCCTGCCCATCGCGATGGCTTCCATTGTCTTGTTGTGACGTTCTTCTTCCTCCAGTTTCTGTTTCGCAGACTTGGCATCGTTCACAGCTTTAGCAATACCGGCAGCACCACCACCCAGAGGGCCTAGTGCCGACAGACGACCAAATATCAGAGGCAACAGGGGAAGGAAGCCTCCGCTTTTAGGTATTGGAATAACTCGAGGTTTCTGCACCTTATTACGCCCACCAATGTTTCTAACGATTGCATGAGCTATATCAAACACAGTGTTCTCTGTTGGAATAAGGTTTCTATCTTTTATAACTTCCCCAATCAGACTTATTATGTTTTTAAAGGGAACTTTCTTCTTTGGCTTCGAGCTGATTACATTAAGACTCGCACCAAGTTTTCTGTTAACTTTCATGGTGTTTGTAACACTCCAACTTTTCAGCAAAACTTGCGTCCTTCTTTGTTAATAACGACCCTCACTCTGTGACACCAACATTTATATTGACTGTGTGTCCCACTTGCATTTATATTTATATACACACACCAAAAATATAGTTTAGTTCAAGACAAGATGCGCACCATGAAACACGCTTCTGCCTTACCCATTACAAATATAGACGATGTTGTTACAGATACAGCAGAACAACTAAGGCATGGTCATCTCTTTCCAAACACCGTTCGATGTATCACATGTGGTCCTAGTGGATGTGGTAAAACAAATGTCATGCTGAGTTTATTGTTTGAAGCAAATGGTTTAAAGTTTGATAACATGTATGTATATTCAAAGTCGTATCAACCGAAATACAAGATGTTAAAGGAGGTGTTGGATGCATCAAAAGGTGTTGGTTACTATCCGTATAGTGAAAACGATGAAATCTTAGATCCAAAAGATGCTTTGGACAACTCTGTGTTTATATTTGATGATGTGGCGTGTGACAAACAAGATAAAATAAGAGCATACTTTAGTATGGGCAAATACAAGAATATTGATTCATTCTATCTCTGTCAAACATATACTCGAATACCCAAACATCTGGTACGTGACAACGCAAATGTTGTGTTATTCAAGCAAGATGAAACCAATTTAAAACACGTGTGTGAAGATCATGTGACCACTGATATGGACTTTAAACAATTTAAAAATATATGCTGCCAATGCTGGAAAGACAATAAGTATGGTGTGTTGGTGATTGTAAAAGAAAATGATGTTCACAAAGGCAGATATAGAAAAGGATTCGATAGATATATATATATTAATCTAAGTGATTGCAACCAATGATAGACAGGACAGACAGCTGTCTAACAGTTGTCTTACAGCTGTCTAACAGAGCTGCCTAGCTGTCTTACACAGCTGTCTAACACAGCTGTCTAACACAGCTGTCTGACACAGCTGTCTAACACAGCTGTCTAACACAGCTGTCTAACATGACAGGCGGACATCGTGATAAATAAGAAGAAGACATGCACCATGGCGGAGTCAGTATACCTTAAACCACCACACAGCTTGTATCGCTCTAACAAGTGATTAGACCAACAGGTAGCACCAACTAACTTTAGCACGATGGAGGTGATGGGTAAGCAAGAGCGAAAAGTTAAGAAAAGGATTTTCAATTTGCTGAAAATATTCGAAAAAAACATCTAATGCTTAAGCTTAACAGAGCTGAGAATGATGATGCTCTGTAACGTTTATATAAACCAATTCTTGAATAGCTAAGGGAAATATCTAGAAACACACCAGCACTGCAGCAGCAGCTGCCACCAGTCGCTGAACAACTCAAAGAAGAAGTTGATATACCAGAAACGAAACCAAAAGTTGAGTTCCTTAGAGCTCATGAAGTTTTTAAAGCCGAACCAGGGGTGGAGACAAGTTCCGATGAGGATATCTCAACATTTGAAGAGCTTGAGGCTGACCTACAAACTGTCACCAACAACCCAGCATATCACGAATTTTTGGAGCAATATCCTGAACGAGTTCGATATTGTATAGACAAGTATTTTACTGAACCACCGAGACTTGCTACCATTGATCAAACGTATGGTGCTCGCTACGCTAAAGATACTGGTAGCTGGAGTGTTGGCAACAAGAGCTTAGACTTTACTGATGATGACATTCGACTGGGTCAAAGGAGATATCCACAAACACAAGGTCTGCTAGAATTGATATTTATGAAAACACCTAGGGGGTATACTTATGACGATCTTCAACACTATAGAGATATTCTAGAAGCAACTAGTGTTCAGAAAATGAACTACGATCCCAACCCACGAACCAAGGGTTGTTCCTCGGAAAAGTATCTGACTCTAATAAAACCAGTTATAAACCCACGAGGGCGAAGATCCTCAACGCCTCAAGGTTTTGGTTACGCCTATGACGACGACGACCACCACGACAACGACCACATCACACATCTTAACAAAAAAACAAAAGACTGAATTTAAAGCTCAGAGTGATGAGAGCAGTGGTAGCAGCAGCAGCAGCAGCATCAGCACTAACAACTATATGATACAAAATAACAAAGCAATAGCATATGTGTATTGGGATGACATAAACGCGTTGGTTGATAGACTTAGACTTTTAGTGGCTTCCCAAGTTGTTGCTGGTAATAATGCTCATAACAACGAAATTCAGTCAATCTTGGAAGAACTAAAGGAAGCTAGTGTTATAGCAGCCTAGTAAATCTACATAAGGTCATATATGCCTACCTATTGCTTAGTATAAAAATGTCTATCGATAAGTTCGGACGTTCCCCGCCCAATAAACGTGTAAAGCTTAAAATTATCGAAAGAGGAACTTTCCCAAGAACTGCAAGTGGTGATTTAGATGTGCAACGCCGTAGATTGTGTAACGTCGCCGATCCTATTGATTCCACAGGTGGCGTAACTAAAACATTTGTTGATGCGTGGGTGGACGACTATCAGAAACATAAAGCTGAGTATCTGAAGAATAAAGATGAAGTGACACAAAGACTAATAGCCATACTGCTAGAGGCTGTGCACAAGCCCGAGTTGGAAGATTTGAAAAACGAATTTGAACAGAAATTGAAAATTTTAACCAAGACCATAACAGCTCAAGTTTTAAAAGATATCGATCTGTCAAAGAGCCACAAGCTAAAGGAGAAGTTGGGTGAAATAGACAAAAATCTGAAAGATTTGCACAAGTGGATACTTTTAAATCCAACATCACCATGAAGCGTCGCCGACGACAACAGCACCAACGTAACGATGAACCATCTGATGTTGAGAATTCTATAAATGAATTCCAACAACTGGCAAGAACCGTAAAACGTAAGCGTACCATACTTAAAGGCTGGAATGGCTTGTGGCAGAGTGATTTGACTTTGTACACTTGTACTTTGTATCAAATAAAAGTCTGTGTTAAAATTAATGTGTTTTTATTTTATAAGACACTTCTCCTGCAGTACATCTGCTATCTGTATGTTGTTTCTATGCGCCGTAAGGTCTTTCACTTTGGTCTTTATTTTGTTAAAGATGATTGGATATTCAACAGGCTAAATTTAATATCAAATTTTTGCACACATATGTACCAGATATAAAGTTGTTTTCAGCTTGTCTTCCATCAAAGTCCACCAAGTATGTGGCAGTTGTCGGTGTTAATTGAGATGCTGCTTCCTTCGCATCCAGGGGTCCGGTGTTCCGGACCCCTAAAGGTAACTATAGCTTGTTGTTGTGCACGGACCTCTTACGTCTGTTATGTCAAGCATGTGTTAAACAGCTGTCGAGTGTATTCTAGACAAGCTCAACCAGGAACGAGGTTACTCGCAACCGATACCTTTCACTTGTCGCTGTTTAACTTTGACTAACGGTACGAAACGAGGTCACTCGCAACCGCTAACGTTCACTTGGCGCGGTTTAACTCTGAAAGTAGGTCACCGGTACGAAACGACGTCACTCGCATCCTGATACCTTTCACTTGTCGCGGTTTAACTTTGAAAGTAGGTCACCGGTAGGAAACGAGGTCACTCGCAACCTGTCACGGATAGCGTAAATCAGCTTGCTTATATGCCAGACTTAACCTTACATTCTCGGCACGCGGGCCTCCGGTACCTGCTCAACACCTGTGTATAACCACATGGCGGCAACTTGGGACCTGACAGCAGCAGCAGCCATCTTGGAACGTGTGACGTCGGCGGGCAGATGACAGCTGACTCCCGCCATCTGGCAGTCGCTGATCCGACAGCCGAGTCCCGCCATCTGTCAACGCATGCTCGCATGCCTAATTATCAGGTTACCGTTCCCGGCATCTGTTAACGCATGCTCACATGGCGATTGGCGGGAACTTGGAACCTCTCAGTTGACTCCCGCCGTCGTGACGTCATCGGTCGTCATCGGTCAACGCATGCGCAGACGTCATCTTGGAAAGTGGAGGGGGTGGGCCAGGGTGGCGCCATATCTACTTATATATATATATATATATATATATATATATATATATATATATATATATATATATATATATATATATATATATATATATATATATATATATATATATATATACCTCATATTTGAAATTTGTATTGTATTGTATTAAATTGAGTTTGTTATTATTAAACAGTCCTCATACACTGTTTATTATAAGCTGTATATATATATATATATATATATATATATATATATATATATATATACCTCATATTTGAAATTTGTATTGTATTGTATTAAATTGAGTTTGTTATTATTACACAGTCCTCGTACACTGTTTATTATAAGCTGTATGCCGTCAAAAGATTTTAACTTTCCCACCAATGCTTAACCAAATCAATAATGTGTGTCACCTTATGTAAATCAGTTCTATATATATTGTAAGCAGGATGCTTGCCTGTTTAAGTATCTGATTCTATTTAGGCAGAATTTTCCTACGGATAAATTTTGTCTTCAAGTTGGGGTCAGATGTAAGCAAGGTGCTTACCGTTTAAGTATATAGTTGTATGATAGTTGTCCATACATAAATGTTCCGAGGAGATGTAAATAAATTTCTGGCCTTGATCTCAAAAAAGTTTTTGAAAAATCGCTACAACAAATAGTTAAACGATCGTAACTATATCCATCATAATGTGCATAAAATATGTAGGCTGCAAAACATGCGGAAATTGAGTGTATCTAATTATGTGTAATTAAAACACCTTAGCAAGCGAAAATGCGCGGTACAACGGTCAGTTTGATGCATGGGGTAACTCAAAACCACACCGTGGATGATAGAACACAAGTAGGTAACCTCTAAGGGGGTCGCTTAGTTTCCACATAGAAAAGTGCAAACTCGGAATTTAATAGGTGGAGTAGAAAATACGTGTCTAAAAAGTTAATGGAAGCTCGGCAGCCTCGGTGCCGAGAAGTACCCGCGAGATAAATAGAGCCACAACAACAGGCTATTGTGCAACAATGTATCCTGGCCTCCTTAGAAACCGCAGTGTCATCATAATAGTGAAGTGGCGCCTGTAGGAATGCAGGCGTAAAACCAGCAAGTGCGAACGGAATATCTCCGGTGACATTCAGCATTAGCAGATCCAGGTCACCTCCAGAGACAATAGTGCCACGCCTGGAAGGGAAGACTATAAATAGGATAAGCACCGAGATAGGAGTGTTCATTGCTTGTTTCCTAGTTAGTCTGGCACATGGCGTGTCAAGTATTTTAATATCACTTATATATATGTTTTTTGTCTCATTATTGTATTAAGTAATCATTGTGTTTAAGTAATAATAAATTGTTTAAAAAAGTTAATTGTCTTAACGCTAAAGTTAAGTGGCGCAGTCGTTAGTATTGGTTAAGAAACCGAAAGAATATCGATTTCTAAGCGTATCGACGCCCAATAACCAATTAGAACCAAGTTACGCAGAAGTCATAGCCAAGCAACCAAATGGGAGCAGAAACCATCATAGTATTGTAAGTTGTTTACTGCTATCCAATTTCACATTTTCCTGCCATATTTTTCAATTGTATGTGTGTGTATTGATATAATTATATGTCAGACTCAGAAGACGAGTCACAAAGCTTAGGGAATATTGAGTACAGATTGAGATCGATAAGTATAAGCGATAATATCGCAACAGTAACTAATTCAAATAATAGTAATAGTAGTAGCAACATGACTGACCAGTTCAAAGAATTTTTCTTAAAAGCTATTCCCGAATTTGACGGGCAACCAGCTAATGTAGGTAATTTTTTAAAGTCATGCGACCTCGTAATGAACCAATTTTATATGCCAAACGAGAATTTATATATGAATCATTTCTTATTAAATTACATTCAAACAAAACTAACGGGAACAGCGAGGCTTATAATTAACACTAAGATAATAAACACATGGACCGACTTGAGAAGCGCTATTGTGGATAATTTTTGCGATCAGCGCGATTCTAGTAGCCTACTAGCAGAACTATTCACCTTGAAACAAAGGAATGCGGAAGATGCCCTTGCATTCGCTAACAGATGCAGGCATATCGAACAATTACTCATATCTAATCTAATAGCTAACGAACAGAACGAAGGCGTTAAAGTAATAAAAATGAACATTTACCAGGAACAAACATTAAAAGCATTTTTAGGCGGAATTAGGAACCCGTTAGGTCTAGCTCTTAGAAGTAGGTCACCAGGAAGCATAGAAGACGCCCTAAAGTTTGTATTCGCAGAAGAAAATTTCGATTATAGGGACAAAACAGTACAAAAAAATTTTAATCAGAATAGGTCAGACGGACAAAAATTCTTTCCAAGACAAAATAACGCACCGTTTAACAATGTGCAGTTTCAACGACGGTTTCAACCTAATTTCAGACCTTTTCAACAACACAATAACCAACAACATAACCCAACAAACTTTCAACCTAATTTTAGACCATCTCAGCAACAAAATAGACCGCAATATAATCAAACGAATTTTCAAAATAGACAAAATCCGCAATTTATGAATAGAACTAATTTTTCAAACAATTTTAGACGACAGAATTTTAATAACCCACAGGGAGAAAACCCTATAATTAACAATAGGAACTATCACGAGCCAATGGAAGTAGACAGCTCGAATACGAGGTTGTCACAAAGACGAGCAGCCCCATTACATAATACAGAGTTTAGCGATTACAACGTAACCAACGGGGGTTACGAATCAAATAGCATAGAATACGAAACAAACGATACAAATTACGCAAATTATGAGGCAAGCCAGGGAAATTCACCTGCTGACGAATACGATAACCAACACGGAAATTTTCCCATCGCGAGCACCTCCCAACACGACACGTAGTCGATGTACTTAATATTAATGATTTAAATAGGTTACCATATATAGAAATTAAAGGAATTAGAGGAAAATTATTGATAGACAGCGGATCGTCGAAAAATTTATTAAACCCAATAATAGCCCATCAAGATTTCGCAAACAAAATAAGGACACAACCATTCATTATTCGGACCCCGCACGGAACTTCGACGCACTCAGAACGCATAAATATCACCCTTAAATCAATTTCGAACAAGGCACAAGAATTCTGCCTTTTCGACTTTAACCCTTTATATTCAGGTCTCATTGGGATCCAATTCCTAAGGGACAATGAAGCCAGAATAGATTTTAAAAATGAAGTCATGCATCTAGGTAAGCAAATCATTAAAATTCAATACCCTCAATTAAACAATGTCAATCAACCGGCAAGAATAAAAGCCAAAGCAGATGGTTCACAAGACCCAGATACTACAGCCACTGTAAACAGTATCATAACAAAAGAGTACTTCAATTGTAATGGAGAACTTGAACTCGTAAATTACATGTTAGCGCACAAGGACGAAGATTATGAAACACCGCAGAACCTACAGACTAGCCGATTACGTAACCAATATAAGTATCACGTTACAGATGAACGTAAGCGCAGCTCAAGGACGCCTACTATAACACAAGATAATGTTATATCGACAATTCAACCATATAATACGAATACTCGACATACAGGGAGCGAGCAAAAACAGACTAACTGCGAAAACATTATAATGGAACAAATAGACGTAGATTATTTAAACGATGAGGAAAAACAGTTGTTATTTAATTTGTTATCAGAATATAAGGACATATTTTTAAACAAGGACGAACCATTGACGCACACAAATGCTATAAAACATAGAATAAGGACCATTGACGACACACCAGTCCATTCTAAATTATATAGATATCCATACATACATAAACCGGAAGTAGATCGACAAATAAATGACATGCTAAGGCAAAAAATAATCAGGAAAAGTCACAGCCCCTACAGTTCACCCATTTGGGTCATATCAAAAAAAACTAGACAAGTCAAATAAACAAAAATGGAGGATTGTAGTGGACTATAGGAAACTAAACGAGAAAACAATACCGGACAGACACCCAATTCCCAAAATAGATGAAATACTGGACAAAATTGGACGAGCTCAATATTTCTCGACAATCGATTTGATTTCTGGATATCACCAAATTGAAATGGACCCCCGGGACATAGAAAAAACGGCGTTTACCACCGATACGGGACACTGGGAGTACACTAGGATGCCGTTTGGGTTATCAGGGGCTCCAGCGACCTTTTCCAGGCTCATGCAGAACGTGTTAGAGGGTCTAATTGGCCAAACATGCCTTGTATACATGGATGACGTCATAGTTTTCTCCACGTCATTACAAGAACACATAGAGAAACTAAAACTGGTATTCGAACGTTTCAGACAAAGCAACTTAAAGATCCAGCTAGACAAAAGTGATTTCCTAAAGAAGGAAGCTGAGTTTCTGGGACACGTTGTAAGCCCAGACGGGATCCGTCCGAATCCGAGGAAACTAGACGCAATAAGGAAATTCCCGATACCAAAAACCCAAAAAGAAATTAAATCATTTTTAGGACTAGTCGGATATTACAGAAAATTTATTGAAAATTTCGCACACGTCACGAAACCACTAACCAAGTGTTTAAAAAAGAATTCTAAAATAGACGTTAATAACGAGGAATACATTGGTGCCTTTAACTCATGTAGACATTTTAATGAATTCACCCGTGCTTATACCACCCGATTTCTCTAAGGATTTTATACTAACAACCGACGCTTCAAACGTGGCGATAGCGGGCATATTAAGCCAAGGGGAACCCAATTCAGACCACCCGATAGCCTATGCCAGTCGTACCTTAAACGAAACCGAATCTAGGTATAGCACCATAGAGAAGGAATTGCTAGCCATCGTGTGGGCAACTAATTATTTCCGTCCATACTTATACGGACGCAAATTCACTATATATAAATGGCTATTTTCGTTAAAACAACCAAATTCAAAATTACTCCGTTGGAGATTAAAATTAGAAGAATACGAATTCAAAATTGAATACAAGAAAGGAAAGCTGAATTGCGCAGCGGACGCCCTTTCTCGAGTAGAGATCCACCCCATAGATATAGACAACCAATCAATGGCCAATAATGTCGACGAGGAAGAAGAAATAATAGAAATAGAGGACGACGAAGGTGTAATAGAATTAAACGAGGACGAAACAGCTAATTCAAATGCGGATTCTTACTCAGCACCCGGTATACCAATATTAGAGGAAGAAATTATTAACAGTAAAACAAATCAAATAGTCTTTAAAAACACAGACAAACCAGAAATATTCTCAGTAAGGAAAGACAAACGAAACTTTATTTATGCAAACTTTAATTTAAATGACCCCAATCAAATAGAAAAATTTATAAAGGAATACTGTTTACCACAAAGAAAATATTATTGCCTTTTCGTAAATGAACAAGATTACGAACTAGTCAGTTCGGCAATCAACAAAAACTTTAATAATGTAGAGTCACCAAAATTTTATAGATGTTTAGAAATGAGGGAAGAAATCCAGGAAGACGAGCTAACGGATATGATAGTCAAATATCATCAGGGTAAGTCCAACCATCGCGGGGCTGAGGAGACTTACTTAAGAATAAAGAGAAAATACTATTACCCCAATTTAAAGAAACACATAGAAGAATATGTAAAAACGTGTGAGCTGTGTAAAACGTGCAAATATAACAGGAACCCGGTACAGATAGCATTAGAACACACTCCAACAGCATCCAAACCTTTAGAAACACTCCACGTAGATACGTTCCAAATTGAACGAGCAATATTTTTAACCATATTGGATCCATTCAGTAAATTCGGTCAAGCATTTCCCATCAAAAACAAAAACGCTACAGAAATTGCAAAAAACTTAATTAAATACTTTTCACAGTACGGAGCGTGTAAAACCCTAATTGCGGACCCAGGAACGGAGTTCTCGAATTTAGTAGTAAAAGAACTACTAGAGACATACCAAATAGAATTGCACACCACAACACCCCAAAACCCCGAATCAAACGGACCCATAGAACGATTTCACAGCACCATCATTGAACATTATCGATTATTTAAGGAGAAATTCAAAAATATGAAACCCATAGAATTAATACCCTACTGTATATTCGCCTATAATTCCACGATACACTCACAAACACTAAAACCACCATTCGACTTAATATTCGGCTATATACCGGAAATGTTTAACTACGACCCGGAAGTAATAATTACGCAAGAGTATAACGTACAACACAAAGAAATTATGAAAATCATCTACGAAATTGTTAGAAGTCGCATAGAAACGTCAAAACAAAAAACCTTACAACGAACTAATAAAAACACGAACCAGCCATTCAAGGACGGCGACGTGGTATACAAACAGATACCACCGGGATTTCATAAAAAACATAAAAACCCCTTTTCAGGACCCTATTCAATAATATCCTTATTAGAACATAACAAAGCTATTCTAATAAACCATAAAAATGACGAACAGACAATAGCACATCTAAGAAATTTACGTCTTGCAGGTTCCTTGCCACAGGAATAACAGCCCAAATACAAGACTTGACGGACAATCCAGGTATGCTGCCAAAAAAATTAGGTACAGCATACACAGAGACTAGCAGCTGGAACTTGATACATATACATGACCTGACACAACTACACGAAGACTATAACCAAATAAAAAGACATTACATAAACACAGTTACGTCTATGACAAAAGATTACCACGACGAATACCATAATTTTATACTAACATTAAATTTTACTATAGATAATATAGACGATACATTTTATAGGATATTCTTAGAGAGAGATAACATCAATGAGAGACAGAGACGGGGCATAATCAATGGGCTAGGATCGATATTTAAATCAATAACTGGCAATCTCGATTCACAAGATGGCGAACGTATATATCAGGCAATAGAAATATTAAGTACAGACCAAAACAAAATTCATGATCTTTTTAAATCGCAAAATTCGGTAATGCTAGAAGCAATCGGAGAGTTCAATAAAACGATCGTAGGGTTGAGTCACAATCAGGGCACGATAATAAATAGAATAAACGAGTTAGGTAACACAGTTGATAGCCTTAGGAGCGAACAACTAACGCACTATCATCGCATCAAAATCCTAGAGCTGCTGACCCAGCTTGGACATTTATTGAATAATATTCAAGAATTAGCACTCACAACTGAGAATGCAATCACTTTTTCAAAATTAGGAATTTTTCACACATCCATATTAAAACCAAAATTTATAATAAAAGAAATCAATAGAATACAAAAATACGTAACAAATGCCAAACTAATAACAACCACTGATCTGAATCTGTATGAAAAAATATTCAAAATAAAAGCAGTACAAAATAAATTCCAAATTATATTTCAAATAGAAATACCTCTAGTTGAAGAGTCAGAATATGATTACTATCAGTTATACACATTACCTGTCCCAAAAAAAAATCCACACACCTTTACCATGATAATCCCTAGAACCAAATACTTGATCCTAAGCAGTAAACAATATGCCTTTCGAAATGAAGAATGTCAAAATTTAAAGAACAAATTATATTTCTGCCAAGACGACAATCCAACAGCCATGAATGATCAGAACCCATGTGAAATAAAACTAATAAAATTTCAAAAGCCTATCGATAATTGTAACCAAGAATTAGTCAAAATTAAACAAACCACAGTTTCGAGATATGGAACCAGTCAATACATCATCTTAGCGCCAGAAGAGACAAACGCCAGAATAACTTGCCAGGAACAAGAGTGGACCAATATCATCAAGGGTACCAAATTGGTCAACCTCCAACCAAATTGCCAATTGAAAGTAGGAAACAAAATTTATAAAACCGGCCCCACTACAGCGGAAACACAACAACTATTCAATCTCCCCAAATTAGAAACCACCACTACGAAGGAAGAAACAAATTACGAAAAGGTACCAGAACTCAAATTAGACAACGTACAGCTGCATAACATCGAGCAGATCCAACACCAACTCCAAAACATTAAGAAAAATATACCAGGCCGAATGGAACTACCATTACATCACCTGAGTATATGGACCATATTATTGTACGTGGCTATTTTAACCGCCATCATAATGATAGCCGTCAAATGGGGAGTCATAAGAAGAAGAACCACTAGAAGAACTACGAAGATCAACCCAAGAACCGACAAGGGAGAATTGAAGATCAACCCAGGAACCACCGAAGCCGGATTTCCCTTGAAAATCCGGAACGAACCGTAGCTTCGTTCTTCAAAGGGGGGAGGAGATAAATAGAGCCACAACAACAGGCTATTGTGCAACAATGTATCCTGGCCTCCTTAGAAACCGCAGTGTCATCATAATAGTGAAGTGGCGCCTGTAGGAATGCAGGCGTAAAACCAGCAAGTGCGAACGGAATATCTCCGGTGACATTCAGCATTAGCAGATCCAGGTCACCTCCAGAGACAATAGTGCCACGCCTGGAAGGGAAGACTATAAATAGGATAAGCACCGAGATAGGAGTGTTCATTGCTTGTTTCCTAGTTAGTCTGGCACATGGCGTGTCAAGTATTTTAATATCACTTATATATATGTTTTTTGTCTCATTATTGTATTAAGTAATCATTGTGTTTAAGTAATAATAAATTGTTTAAAAAAGTTAATTGTCTTAACGCTAAAGTTAAGTCGCGCGACAATAATGTCAAGGGTTTTCGTTTCGTTATACAATCAGAGAAAATTTGGAAGAGAAGTGAAAATTTGAGAGAGTGAATTAGGAGTGTTGTAAAGAAGAAAAAAGGACGATTATCGCGGACGCGCGTGGTTGAACGGTTGATGGAGGGGCTGGTAAAGCATGATACAGAGTTGGCGTATTGCCCCAGATTTCTTGTTGAGTCCGTTCCATGTTTAAAATATTGCTTAAATTGTCTTTTAGTAAAACTGTCTTTAAGTAATTTTTATATAAAATTTGTATAGATATATCTTGGGCCATAGGCTGAAAGATAGAAATAGTATAGATGAATTGAGCCGTAGGGGGCTAGATAACTTGAAAAATAAATTCAGAGAGAAAAATATGGAAACAGACTGTTTCGAAAAATGGATCCGTGAACGTCTTCCGACGGGAAATGTTAAAATGTAGGGTGGTCATTTAGTAAGGGAGGAAGTAGAGAGATTTATTATTGGAAGCCAGTGTGGCTTGGGCAATGTAAGGTTAAATTACAAAAAAAAAAGGAGGAAGGCATATTCTATTTTCGTGCGAGGGCAGTAAATAAAATAGGAGCTAATAGCGCTATTACTAGGTTTAAACTCCAAAGCGTAGAGGGAGTCGAGTTCAATTTTCGTGCTGGGGCAGAAAATACGGGGACTCCAAAACGTATGGAGAAGATTCTAGGTTCCGTGTAGGGCGGGAAATAAAATCGCAGTTAGTAGAGCTATTAATAGAAAATCAGGGAACATAATAAATTTCAGAGAGGGAATTTTCTTAATGTTTAATTTATTTTATCCACCCCACATGTTACTAGCCAGACCGTAAAAGGCCACAAAGCGGGTTATTATTTAGGTAGACGAGAGAGCAAGTAGTTGTTCAATCAACGAGGGAAAATTTCAGCTAAACCCTAACCAATGAGGGCTTAAACATGTTGGATTTTTTTTTAGGGTTTAGGGTACAATCCCATATCGGGTTATGATCGCTTCGTTTTACGTTGGTTTTTGGGCAGTACCCTATATGTGTGTATATTTAACAGAATAGGGATTTTCAGCTTCAGAGCTGGGGTAGCTCTGAAAGAAATATCGGTTCAGAGCTGTAAGAACTAGAGAGCTCCTTTTATACCGTACTAGTAAAATGTTAGCGAGACGATAAGCACACGTAGTGGGGTGACACTAGTTTAAGAAAATATAGAGTAAGATTTTCACGAGGGAGCGTAGAGGGCTCTGAAATAGTTAGGGGGTTTGAATTTTGTTTTAGCAAATTTATTGACTTTCAGGGCGAAACAAATATAAATAATTATAAAATAACTAGCTAGGATATAATTATTCTCATTCGGGGAAAACATTTTTTTTTCTCTCTGTAGTTGGGAGACCTTTAAGTGCTGGTTTGATAAATTACCAGATTTGTTTTAAATAATTTTCCAAGTCGGTTCCATTTTTAGGAGCGACCTTTTTGGAGAGTTCCGTGCTGGTTTCATAATTTACCAGATTTTCCAAGACGGTTCCAATTTTAGGAGCGACTTGTTTGGAAAGTTTTTCGTGCTGGTTTCATAGTTTACCAAATTTGTTTTAAATAATTTTCCAGGTCAATTCTATTTTTAGGAGCGACTTGTTTGGATAGTTTTTCGTGCTGGTTTCATAGTTTAACAAATTTGTTTTAAATAATTTTCCCGGTCAGTTCAACTTCAGGAGCAACTTGTTTGGAGAGTTTTAATTGTTAGTTTCCTATTTTACCCAAATTCGCTTAAATAATTTTCCAGGTCAATTCCATTTTTAGGAGCGACTTGTTTTGGAGAGTTTTTAAATGACTAAGACCCTATAGCTAAGTTGAAGGGCCGCTAGATTGTTAATTTAGGATTTTCTTGCGAAATAGTTAGTGGGTTAGATTTCAGGCGTAGATATGTTTTGTTGTGCGGTATTTAAAGAGCGTTGGGGTAGCTTAAGAGCGCAGAGTAATTGAGCGAATTTAAGGTCACCACACGGATTTTTCTTTCCCATTTAAACCACCAGACGGGCACCGAAAATTCAGGCGGCAGTCTGACGGGAAGGTTAAGAATATTTTTAGGAGAGAGTGATTTATTTCCTGCACTATTTAGGGCTGGTAGATTTGTAGATTGAGGTTAAACCAACCCGGGAGCGAATCGTTTCCCCGTAGGTTTGAGAGCGAGAAGAAGACGGGGGATCAGAGCAATACGGCTCTAAAGACACAATAGTCACCCTATTTCGAATAGCGTGGGAAACATAACCGTGGGGGTGGTCTGGATGATTAGGATGGGAATTTTATGTATGAGTGTGTGCGCGAGCACAAAAATATTATCACTGTGGCTGATATGAGTTAGAGGTAAAGGGCATCAGACAGTGGTAACGAAAGTAAGCTCCGTAAAGGTATACGGGGGCAGGTTAAGAGGTTTGATGCAAGGGAGTTTATATATGTGTGTGAGTATGTAATGAAATAGCCCCCTCCCCCCTCCTCAGAGGTTGACCAGAATGCTAAATTGCTCCTACGGGAGAAGAAGGGAATTTTCTTCCTGTGGGAATCACTGCCTATTAATAACAACCTTGGGCTGATAGTCAACCTATATATTTTTCTTTTTTTTTTTTCATCTGTCAATTTATAGGGCTAGGAGCCCGAATTGATTTAAAAATTCCTGGTAGCTGCCCCAGGCTAGGAGCCTGGAGGGCATATGTAAAGGTACTAGGGATTTTTCTTAACCAATGCGCGCCACTAGGGCGTTTTAGGTATCAAAAAATTTCCTTATTCAATGTGAAAGCTCGCTTAGCAAAAGGCTTGGGAGTCTAGTAGTATGTGCGGTAGCTTCATTTTGGCAGGGTAGATAAACTTTAATGTGGGGAGGATACCCGTCGAGTATATCAATTGTTTCGCGGGAATTACCTTGTGAGTTCACATTATGTATCACGAGAAATGTTGCCTCGAATAGAAAACATGAGGAAGTTCGTCTTAAGGAGACGTAATGAGGAATTTTAGGGAGTTTAGAAGGGAACTTTCTGGGTTAAATCATAGTTAAGAGGGCCTCGCAGTGGCCGGAAATTTGGAAACATTGAATGGGGAAATTAGATAAAAGGAGGGCACACGGGCTGAAACATATTTTTGTTGTAATGATTAGTCAATGTGTTCTTCAGATGATTTTGAAATACTATGATCTTGAATCTAGTAACATGTCTTTAAGAAGTGCGTTGATTGTAACAAAATGTGATCAAATTTTATGATCTTATCAAACATTATACCTAACATTTTTAAAACCAAGCCAGTATTTAAAACTAAAGTGAGTGCGACCACAAAAGAAGAGGAGGCGTCTCACCTCTCGCAACAATAACGGCTCAGTGCTCGTACCATTCTTCCAGATAAGGTGAATAGACATTTTAGGAAAGATTTTAGTCGGATTTACAAACACATAGTGCATAGACAATTTGCCGAGGGACTTAGCAAAGGACTTTACCGTAGGGCGAGATGAGTGAACCAATAGACAGTGTGGGAAGGAAGTGACGGTAACGCGACCGGGATAGGACAAAGAGAGTCCGGGAGTGAAATTTAACAGTAATTCGAGGCAGGCAAATGCTGGACTTATCCGGAAAACCAGGGGGAGCGAACGGTCTGGGACCGGTGGTGTTCGCGAAAGTGAAAGGGCCTTCCGGAAATAGTAACGATTTCGTAAAAAGCTTAATGTGCGAGCCCAACCATCTCGTGAGACGACAACCCACCGACGCACGGTGTAGTACAGGGCAAAGCGGGGGTTACAGCAGACGACTGCAGCAACTGAATCCCAGTACTAGCGCCTTTCCAGCCTAAAACGTCACGCATGCCCAGATGTAACTTAATGGGAGTACGAAGTGTAGCTAGTTGTCGAGGATGAATGGAGGGCGTTTTTGTGGGAAAAACAGCGCCTTGGGGCAAATGAATGATACTTGCCTTGTGGAGATAATCAGTCTTGGTAGTAAATTGAGCTGGTTACGAGTATAGCGAGAGGAACACCCGAGGCAAAAAGATCAAGGATTGCCGGGGGAGATGACAATGTTGTTGGATGTTTGGGAATACCTTTTCCTAGTACTTTATGGGGAAAGTGTTGTCCCGAACCAGGTCCATTCAGATGTGTGGTCCAGGAATTGCAGGGCAGCCTAGTGAGTTGATGCCAGTCAGCTTTTATAGCAAAGCAGGGGTAGCGCTAGCAAACACAAACAGCGCCCCTATGTCACAGCAGCTGATGAGAAACGTAGAGACTAGTTTTTGATGTATTAAAATGACATACATGAAGAAACTAGCAAGCTTAGCATTATATTTGTTTTCGACATATGTTGGAATGCAAGCGAGAAGAAGTTAAGTATGGGGGCACCATAGTAGTGTCGGAGTATATGAGGCATTTGGGCGTGACATTCTGGAACGGGCCAGTATATGGTGGGCCCAGGCATTTTGGTGTACGAGACTGCTCAAGAACAACGAGTTATTGGGTAGATAGAGGTACCCGATGTAGTCAACCTGTCATGTAGCCAAGCCGAAGACCGCGTACGGTACTGCACTGAGCTGTTAGAGGACCAGCAGCAGCATCAGCATCGTGAGACGCCAACGAGTACCAACCTACAACGCCGCCACGATCACTAGTGTTTTAAACAAAACCAGTGTTTCTAAACCAAACGTGTGTGTTAGGTTAGGCTAGGATAGTTACTTTTCTTGACCACTGAGTATTCGGGACAGCTACCACTTTTGATATCGAGACAAACTTTTCTTACAGATAAATTTTGTCAAGTTGTGGTCAGATGTAAACAGGATGCTTGCCTGTTCAAGTATCTGATTCTATTTAGACAGAATTTTCCTACGGATAAATTTTGTCTTCAAGTTGGGGTCAGATGTAAGCAAGGTGCTTACCGTTTAAGTATCTAGTTGTATGATAGTTATCCATACATAAATGCTTAGAGAAGATGTAAATAAATTTCTGGATTTGATCTCAAAAAAGTTTATGAAAAATCGCTACAACAAATAGTTAAACGATCGTAACTATATCCATCATAATATGCATAAAATATGTAGGCTGCAAAACATGCGGAAATTGAGTGTATCTAATTATGTGTAATTAAGCAAGCGAAAATGCGCGATACCACGGTCAGTTTGATGCATGGTGTACCTCAAAACCGCACCGTTGATGATAGGACACAAGTAGGTAACCTCTAAGGGGGTCACTTAGTTTCCACATAGAAAAGTGCAAACTCGGAATTTAATAGGTGGAGTAGAAAAGACGTGTCTAAAAAGTTAGTGGAAGCTCGGCAGCCTCGAAGCCGAGAAGTACCCGCGCGACAATAATGTCAAGGGTTTTCTTTTCGTTATACAATTAGAGAAAATTTAGAAGGGAAGTGAAAATTTCAAAGAGTGAATTAGGAGTGTTTAAAAAAAAAGGACGATATCGCGGACGCGCGTGTTTGAACGGCTGATGGAGGGGCTGGTAAAGCATGATACAGAGCTGGCGTATTGCCCCAGATTTCTTGGTGAGTCCGTTCCATGTTTAAAATATTGCTTAAATTGTCTTTTATTAGAGAGGCTAGCTGTCTCGGGTACTGAAGTAATTTTTATATAAAATTTGTATAGATATATCTTGGGCCATAGGCTGAAAGATAGAAATAGTATAGATGAATTGAGCCGTAGGGGGCTAGAATATAACTATAGTGTATTGTAATCATATCGAAATTGTGGATGGGGTTTTAAGGGACTTTAGTAGACGGGGTTTATTGTGAAATCTTATAACATGAAGGACAAGATAGGGCTTTGAGCCATAAGGGTTTAGTCTGGAGCTATAAGGGGTTATATTAATTTGAGAGCTGTAATTAAGCTAAGTAGTCCTTTTCTAAGATTTAGGAAAACCTCCCACACCATTTTGTTTGGATAACTGTAGATTTTTTATTTATTTGGATTGAGAGTTTTACGTTTAATTTTAATTAAGGAAACCTAAGGATTAATTGATTATTTACAATTTATTGTGCCGTAAAATGTTTATCCGTTTAAATTTTATTTTGTATTAAAGCCATTTTAAAACTAGATTCGGGGTTTTATTCTTAGCATAGGACTCCCTAAACTAGAGTTACTTGAACAGTCATTTTAAAAGGATTGTGACGGGTTTGTCACTCGGTATACACTAAGGCTGAATATATATATAGTAAAATTTTTGGAATTTAATACCAGATGCTCGGTTTTAGTGTGCCAAATAAATTTAGGCAAGACCTCTCTTGAAGGTCGTAAAACTTAAACATTGTTTTCAAGGTAAATGGGGTGGTTTGTTGAATACACGTTCTGCCGCTCTAACGTTGCCGAGTTTAAAAACGTATCTGAATAAATAATCACTTAAATTTTAGTAACAATAATAATTAGAGTTTACAGTCATTTAAAATAGCTAAAGGCACGTAAAACCACCCCGTTACAATATATTCATCCAGTAAATGTTTTCCTGAATTAGGTATGTAGATTAATTAAAAAACAAGACTGGGAGCTCATATAAAACTGGATTTTTTGCCTATTCAAACGTATGTTTACATTTACATACTAGGTTATTGTTAGATAAATACTTGTATGAACTAATAATCTGCCGGAGGCGATCTATGTCAGCGTTATATTCTCACTCCTATATGCACTGCAGACTGTAGCTGTTTAACTAGGTTTGGTGCATTATTTGTTTAGATATGTATAAAACTGGATTTTTTACCTGTTAGAAAGTGCTCCAGAAGCTCTTGTTACATACATAAATAATTGTATTAAGTTCAAACAGCCAATTTAGTACTAATATACCCTATCAAAAGATAGTTGTATATATTGATATGTTAAAGAGTTAATTTCATATTCCTTCATAGCCTAGTTGTTTCAATGTTTGCCTGTTGTTTCGAGGCAACACGTTCAATTCCCATCTACCACTTAAGAACGCTTTTCTATAAAACAAAATCCGTTGTCTCTATCTCTGTCCATTTCAAGTATCAACTAGCTAGCCTTCTCTATATGTGTGTGTGTGTGTGTGTCTGTGCAGAGTACAGAATAACAATAATACTAGCTCCAGCAAATGTATGTACTCTGCACAGGCGCAGACCTTTTTAATAAAATTCAAATTTTCCGCCAAAACTGCGTAACATAGCAAACCTAAAACAAACACACCATCAAACATACAGCACTTAATCTTAGCAAACAACTAAACATAACCACAAATTTTAACATGGTAAGCTCATAACAAACAAGCATGTGTACAGACATTCAACATATACAACACGTTGTGAGACTGTTGCTTGGCAACCAATAGCCTAAGAACACAGTCGGCTAGCGGGCAGCAGTCGGCATTACCTTACAAACAACACATGTGTGTGTGCCTTAACCTAACATTCTTGGATAGCGGGAAGCAGAATGCTTATATGTCAGACTTAACCTCAAATTAACACGCAGTGAGCTCTTAACAAACATTCGGCTAGCGGCAAACCCTCTTGGAACATGTGACTGACAGGTTACCCGCAACCAGATGGCCGGACACCCGCGACCAGATGGCCGGCCCGCGGGCACGGATATCTGGTACCCGCGACCAGATGGCCGGGGTTGCGACAGCGGACATCTTGGAACGTGTGAGGTCGGCTGGCAGATGACAGCTGACAGGAACATGTGCCCTGACAGGTCACCCGCGACCAGGCCGGTTTCGTGACGTCGGCGGGCAGATGACAGCCCCGCGACCAAATGGCCGGCGCGCGGCCGCGGTGGTCCCCGACCAGATGGCCATCTTGGAACATGTGACGTCAGCTGACAGATGACATCTGACAGGCTTGGAACATGTGACTTTTGACAACAGACTTCCGCCATCTTGTAACATGTGACGTCAACTGACAGGTTAACCGCCACTCGCTGACAGCTACTGGCAGCGACTATCTTGGAACATGTGACGTCAGTTAACAGCTGATAGGAACATGTGACGTCAGCAGACAGCTGATAGGAACATGTGATGTCAGCTGACATATGACAGGTTAGCAGCCATCTTGGAACATGTGACGTCAGATAACAGGGGACAGGTGACAGCTGACAGGCTTGGATCATGTGACGTCAGCTGACAGGTTACCCGCCATCTGTTAACGCCTGCGCAGAGAAAGTGGAGGGGGTGGGCCAGGGTGTCGGACTACCTACTGTGGGCGAAAGGCAAGAAACGTCAACGACTCAAATTTACGGAAGGGACGTGGCAGAGAGTGCGAATTCCAGTGAAGGGGTATCAACAATGAAGTGACATTTTTGCCTCCCTCGCCTCAATAAAATTTTGTTAACTAATTGTTTTTCTATTTATAGTCAGCAGCAGTCAGATTAAAGTACCCGACGGCAGGGACAGTCATGATTATCATGGCCCTATACGACAGCTGATCCTCCCTGGATGAAATGTTCGAACCGCCTTCGTCGCCTTTTCTGGAGCAGCCAGGTCCCAGGGAAGCTGGCCCAGGACCCGCCGGATCAGTATATTTGCCCGTCAAAGAACACCACCTTTGTTGTAGATGTGGCCAGACAGGGCACAAACGCTTACAGCTGCAGCAGGCCATTTAAACCTTTCTTCCATATGCAAACCCAGAAAGAAAATGAGGAAAACGTATTAGCCACAGAAACCACAACTATGATATTAAGAAGTACAACTAAAACGGTTATACCGGAGAAAACACCAGAAGATGCAGATGCAGGAGATGACGTTATCCATACAGGTGAGCAGCCACTAATCACAGTAATGGATATGTCAGTAATCATGCAGATGTTAACAACTATACAGGAACATAACAAAAAATTTGTAGAGGAACAAGAAAAAAGAGATAAAAAATTGGTTCAGAGGATTGAAGAATCTGACAAGAAGATGGACAAATTAAAATTAAATATTCAAATACTCAGTCAGAAAGTCAACATAGAAGAAAAACTGAAATTACATTTACAAGAAGAAGAAGTGGCGAATAAAATCATCAACAAAAAGGTCGACAGATTAAACCAAAAGATGTTAAACGATGAACAACACTTAAAGAAAAAGGAAGAAATTAGAAATTCACAGAAAATAGGTGGTATAAACATCAGATATAGTGTAATACCAGAACTGGGGATATCTTTCCATGGGGATGTACAACGAATGCATTCAAAAGTTTTCGTATGGTTGATAAAAAATTCTGTGAAAAACATATCAAGCTTTGAAAACATAAAGGAAATCCTAAGGAAAAATCTGAATCGTACAACAGCAATACGGTTCGCAGCACAAGAAGAAATAATAAATGATATGCAAATAACCAAGGAGGAATTCTTAAACCAATTTTGGGGACAAGCCCAACAATCAATTTGTTGAGAACGATTGTATTATGGTAAGTACCATCGCGAGAGATCTCAGAGCAGATGGAAAATTATGGATGAACAGCGATGGAAAAAATTTTTGAAAATAGTAAGAACGAGAATCAATAGAACCAGGAAGAAATGGGTACTACGGGAACAGAAGAAAGTCAAAATGAGAACTCTATTTCATAAAGGTGACTTAGTGGAGGTAAAAAGTATACAGATGGCGAACAGGCGGAAAGACAAATGTGGCAAGTCACAATGCAACTAAAAGAGCCTTACAGGGACGGACAATTATCTGCTAGGACACCTTTATAACGATAACATTCGTGGAATTTTCAACATCAGTCAAATATTTAAATATGTATCTGTTTCTGAAGAACATATTAAGAAGAATATTTAAAATCACATCAGTTCTTAAAACATTATGAGATAGTTAAAAATAATAATTAATTACATATATAAATAGTTAGTTCATAAGTAGGTTATAGATTTCATTTGTATATAATAGGGTGTTTTTTTGTCGTTTTCCAATTAATATTAGGTGATACCAAATTACTTCTCATCTAGCTAAATAGTCAAGTACAATCATTGTCAAACTTTTGGGGCAGTTTATAAATTACAATGAAATTAATATTATATTTATCAAAACAAGTACAAAAAAGCTAAATTTTACCAGTATTGAGAAGAATGATCTCAGAGCAGTATTTGGGGAATTGCTATGATATCATAGTTTTTGAAAAATGTTCGTCGATAATTCTTTCTCAAGATAGTAAAAACAAACAAATAATATAAAAAAGAATTTTGGTGAATGTAAGGGGAATTATACCTGGTTAAATAAATTTGTTGAGGTAGGGTCTGTTGCTACAAGACAGGTAACAACAATTTAAAATTTGTAACTACACACAAATGAAATCGTTTGAAAATTTAAAAAAATATAAATACATAAGTAAATTGGTGTGCCTTTAGAGTTGAGAAAATCATGTAATATGAATAAAATCACTATTTAGTTTTCAATTATCAATTCCAATAGTTATAAGAATGAAATGAAAGCAAAGTTTTTTTAACATATTATTGACTAACTGTGTATCCATAACGATCAATCAGAAAATGATTAGTTAAAAAATAAAATCAAGTGAGGAAGAGGAATGACAATTTGTCAGAAAAGGAGATGACAGATTGGAAAGATGGTTCCAGAAAAAGACATTTAAGTGATAGTCCAAAGACAGAAAAATAAAATATTTCACATCATTGCCTACAAAATCACCATCAACTAAATATACAGAGTGGTACAAGATTAAAATAGTATTGTGAGATGTTGCATATATATTTGGAGCCACGGACAATCGGAATTTACAAGGAAGAATTGTGGTGAGATATACCTTGTTGCATCAAAACGCTATATACATAAACAGCTAATTGATAATTTTAAACAAACAAGAAGACCCCAGAAATATATACATTCTTTGTGATATTAAAATAACCTAACAAAGGCAATATGAAATTAGAAAGTTTTTGAGAAGCATCACTTTAGAAAAACAAGTCTTGTAATAATTTAAATTAGAGTTTAGTTAAATATTTATAATTAGATTAGAGACAGTTTAACTAGATATATCATTTGAGTGTTAACATATTCAGTTCATTTTCTTTTATATTGTGTTTATATTATGAACTTATGTTTCATTATATTTAATACTGTAAAATCTGCGTTTTCATTTCATTCACCCAGTTATCAATAAGCAGATCAGTCCTTTTTTCAAGAAAGAAATTATTTTATTTAAATTTTTGTTTGCCAACTTCATTGGCAACAAATTTGAATAGTGCCTGAACTCCCACTGAGAGACAAAAATATAATAAAATATAAAAACACATAATTTATACGGTAATAATAATTATATATATATATATATATATATATATATATATATATATATATATATATATATATATATATATATATATATATATATATATATTGTAATATCCCTAAAGCTAATTGAATTTTTACAAACAAAAGGCAACAATGCAACTAAAATGGCAACAGAGCATGATATTGTGTAATACCAAATTCAAACATATTTTATTTTAAAGAAAATGCATCTTAGTCTGTCTTGCATTGTTGACTAATATGTGATTAAATCCCGGACTACATTAAATTACTACAGGTGACCTGAAATGTATTCACTTACCTTACTTCAAAGGCCTCTACATTTGCTTACTAAGAATGAATAATTTTCTGTGCTACCAGGATGGATTAAGGCGTGAAAATCTAGGGTTAGGACCAGGTTGTGTTTGTTCAGACTATGGGATTGAAACATTGTGAGAGAAACGCTATAATTCGTAAACACTTAATTTATTTAACAAAGTTTCTCATTTGACCAATACAGTGAAACGGACATGAAAGCACAGACATTTAGGCGCCCTATTGCTACGAGAAATCACACGGCTGGGCCTAATATTACACATATGGGGAATGCACTAGCATAAAAATTTGGATCGCTTGGAGGGTTAATGTCCTGGTGTGGATCAAGGTCTCCGATGTCACTCTCAGTTCCCACACTGGCGTAGAATTAAAGATTGATATTTTCATTTCAATATTCATTATTTAGATTTTATTGGTTTCATCGTTCACATTTCAGTTTTGCTTTGTCTTTGTTTTATTACCGTGGGACTGATTGAGCAACACCGCAGAACAGGACACCACACCTGGGCATATACTTGAGGCTTACCGACTCCTCCCTCTACGTCTCTCATGTGGCCATTGGTCACTAGGAAATGAAGCATTGCGCATTTGGGTTGCCTTTTCCACTTCCATGGTGCCATAGTTAAGATATTTCGCGAGCCCTTTCTTGGACTATAGCCTCACTGGAGGTCTTAGAAGGTTGACCCAAATACCGCTTGAAAATTATTTTGTTTTGGACCGGTAGGCTCTAGGAGGCGCAAGGGAAAGGTATTGTTGTAATTCAGGCCAGATCACTGTTGACTGCCTAAGCGGAGACGGTAACAAACCTATTACTACCTCGCCCAATATTATGACGTGTATCGCAAGGCTTTCAACTAATTACTGACCTTCAGGTTGCCCTCTCGTTTCAGTCATGCAAAATTGTGATAAATCGCGAAGTCCTTCTTGGACTATGCCTCACTGGAGGTCTTAAATGTTCGGATCGTGGCACTTCGTGAAACGAGGCTTCACCTGACTGTCATTCTAGACACAAGGAGAATAACTACACAACTTTGTCAGAACACAGGGGGAAGCACTTCATTTATTCTATATCCCTTTGCTTTATTTTCCGAACCGTACAGTGCACACCACATATTCTCAATTTCAAGTTTTAGTTTAATACAAAAGGGGGAGCCAAGATGTCTGTTTCAGACACAAAGAAATTTCATCAGGTAACATACAAAATAATGAGATTCCTAACTTCAGGTTTTAGTTTCAAAGTGCAAAGTGTGCCACATATTTTTGACTTCAAGTTTCAGTTTCAATATTACACATAAATGGAATTACATACCTTCAGTTGTAAGTTTCGGGTTTAAAATTACCTCATGTAGAGCTAGATATTGCTGGTTTCCCGTTTCAGGTTCAAAATTGTATTATGTAAGGCTAGATACTGTTAATTTCAAATTTCAGATTCAAATTATCTTATATAGAGCTACGGACCTCTCGTTTCCAAGTTTCAGATTCAAAATTATATTCTAACGAGCTGCATACTTCTGATTTCCAGATTCAGACTTAATTCACATCATAATAAGATACATACTTCTGGTTTCATAATTCAGATTTAAATTATATTATAAAGAGCTACATAATTCTGGTTTCATGATTCGGATTTAAACACTATTATAAAGAGCTACAGAATTCTGGTTTCACGATTCAGATTCAAATTATATTCTAAGGAGCTACACAATTCTGGTTTTACGTTTAGATTTAAATTATATTATAAAGAGCTAGATAATTCTGGTTTCACGCTTCAGATTTAAATTATATTATAAAGAGCTACATGATTCTGGTTTCACGATTCAGATTTAAATTATATTATAAAGAGCTACATAATTATGGTTTCACGATTCAGATTCAAATTATATTATAAGGAGCTACATAATTCTGGTTTTACGATTCAGATTTAAATTATATTATAAGGAGCTACATAATTCTGGTTTCACGAGTCAGATTCAAATTATATTATAAAGAGCTACAGAATTCTGGTTTCACAATTCAGATTCAAACTATATTCTAAAGAGCTACAGAATTCTGGTTTCACGATTCAAATTCAAATTATATTCTAAGGAGCTACACAATTATGGTTTTACGATTTAGATTTAAATTATATTGTAAAGAACTACATAACTCTGGTTTCACGATTCAGATTTAAATTATATTATAAAGAGCTACATAATTCTCGTTTCACGATTCAGATTTAAATTATGTTATAAAGAGCTACATAATTCTGGTTTCACGATTCAGGTTCAAATTATATTATAAAGAGCTACAGAATTCTGGTTTTACGATTCAGATTTAAATTATATTATAAAGAGCTACATACTTCTGGTTTCACGATTCAGATTTAAATTATATTATAAAGAGCTATATGATTCTGGTTTCACGATTCAGATTTAAATTATATTATAAAGAGCTACATAATTCTGGTTTCACGATTCAGATTTAAATTATATTATAAAGAGCTACAGAATTCTGGTTTCACGATTCAGATTTAAATTATATTATAAAGAGCTACATAATTCTGGTTTCACGATTCAAATTCAAATTATATTATAAAGAGCTACAGAATTCTGGTTTCACGATTCAGATTTAAATTATATTATAAAGAGCTACATACTTCTGGTTTCACGATTCAGATTTAAATTATATTATAAAAAGCTACATGATTCTGGTTTCACGATTCAGATTTAAATTATATTATAAAGAGCTACATAATTCTGGTTTCACGATTCAGATTTAAATTCCATTAGGTGGGGACAAGATATTTGTTTTCAAATGCAAAGTAATTTCATTAAATACGGCATGAGCTAGTAACGTTTTTGATTTCAAGTTTCAGTTTACCTATCAGTAAATTTGGCAACTCTTCAGGTGCGGAAGTAATTTATCTGAATGACATACAAACAAAGTAAATTGCAGGCTTCAGGTTTCAGTTTGAATATATCAGATTTTGTGACATTTACCGGCACAAATAATTTCTCGTCATAATGTAAACAAATAAGTTTCCAAATTGCAAGTTTAGTTTAAATATATTAAATTTGGCAACGTCTCAATGCTCGAGTAATTCCTCTATGCTACATGCAAACAAATCAAAATTCCAGACTTTCAGTTTTAGTCTGAATATGTTAAATTTGGCAACATCTGAACGCACAAATATTTTTTCTACATAATGTACAAACAAATAACAGTCCAGATTTCAAGTTTCAGTTTAATTTATACAATTTAAATGCACAAATAATTTCTACACATAATATGCAACCAACAAAAATACTAGGTTTTAAGTTTAGTTTAAATATATTAAATTTGGCAACGTCTCAATGCTCGAGTAATTCCTCCACACTATATGCAAACAAACTAAAATTCCAGACTTCAAGTTTTAGTCCGAATATATCAAATTTGGCAACATCTGAACCCACAAATAATTTTTCTACATGATTAGCAAACAAATAACAGTCCAGATTTCAGGTTTCAGTTTAATTTATCAAATTTAAATGCACGAATAATGTCTCCATATAATATGCAACCAACTAAAATATTAGGTTTCAACTTTGATTTAAATACATTAAATTGGGCAACGTCTTTAGATGTAGAGATAATTTCTTTACCTAACAAGCAGATAAAATTCCAGCTTTCAAGTCATAGTTTAATCATATTAAATTTGGAAACATTTAAATGCACAACTAACCTTATAAAAAAACGTATGAGCAAATAAAACCCCTGGTTTCATGTCTGGTGACATTTTTAAGTGCACAATTAGTTTCATGAACTAATATGCCAACAAATAGAATTTCAGGCTCTAAGTTTCATTCAACTATATCAAATTTGGCAATATCTGAACACACAAATAATTTTTCTACATAATACTCAAACTAATAAAATTCCCGATTTCGAGTTTAGTTTAAATCTACTAAATTGGGCAACATTCAAATGCACGAATAATTTCGCTTTGATGATATACAAATCAACAAAATCCCAGCTCTCAAGTTTTAGTTTAAATATATCGAACTTGGCAACTTTTATTGCACAAATATTTTCTCTACACGACATACAAACAACTGAAATATTAGGGATCAAGTTTAGTCTAAATACGCCGATTTCGGTAACATTTAGATGCAAAAAATAATATCTGTACATTATATGTTCACAACTAAAACGCTAGGTTTTAAGCTTAGTTTACATATGGCATATTTGGCAACATTTAGATGCAAAAAATACTTACTATACATGATATGTAAGTAAATAACATGCTAGGTTACAAGTTTAGATTAAATATAACAAACTTGGCAACATTTAATGCACAAATAAATGTATTTAAATAATATGCAGGCAAATAAACTTACAGGCTTCAAGTTTCCGTTTAAATATATCAAATTTGGCAAGCAATTTAGGGACACCCGATAGCATATGTGATTTTAAAGGTACACTCACCGTTTGCTGTGACTTATCGTCCCGACAGGCTGCGGCAGGGCCTCCAAGCGGGGACGGCGGCTCGACTCCTGGGTCTCGTCTATGTGCGGGGGGTGTAGTGCGATTCGCGTTAACAATACCAGCAAAGGCCCCCCACTTCGACACTCTCGCTCGAATTTTATTCATGGCGCTAGTGTTTACCATAGGCTTTCTCCGCCAGTATGCTATGGAAAATACCTATGGAATTTCCGCACTATAACCAGCTGACTTCAGGCGAGGTTCTAGGAACTCCACAGTGTTCAACACAGCATAAATCTGCCAGAATCGATCATTGCGATAGTATGCTGTGCCTACTAACCACAGGGAACTTTTCAGCAGAAGGACGTTCAAAAAAGACAATTCCGAGGAAAACCACAGTTTTCAACATCAGCACCAATCGGCCCGGATCGATCATGGCGAGAGTGTGCTGTTGCTTACTAGCCGCAGGGTTCACCAGCAGGACAGTGTCCACAAGTCTGCTTAAAGAACCTTAAGTTCGAAGACAGCTTTGCAGAAAAGACAAATCTAAGGTATAGATGAAGTCTCCCTCTATGTTCCAATCGTACAAGCTTTTATATGAATCCACCACGCCTTGAGCGTGAGAATAAAGAATTGCAGGCCTAGTCACTACGGTTTAAAAGATATCAGCTATGTACATAATTATCGACCTAATTGTTGCGTACGTGCTCGCTCGCATCTCGTCGAAACACATAGTGCCTCGATACATTGTAGTATACCTTCTTCTAATTAAAATATAATACGTTCCCATGAATCTAGACACATTTCTTATAATTAATTAATTTCTAATGACAAAACCCTTTTAAGAATGCTTGAACTGAGCTCTTCATTCCCTTTCAAGGAATATGATTTGTGACAAGTGATCTCAATGTGCGGCCTATATCTTGACCTTTGCCTGCACAGCGTGTGAAAGTTTTTTTAACGTGGTTCGTTTTTATCGGCTTAAATGAGATATTGAAATTTCTAGATCAATCCGATCGAAACCTTCATTATGCATCGTTTTTACTGTTACCTAATATTAATTCTATACAGGGCATAACAAACACAAAAATACAATCCTTATCTGGCATTTCACTTGTCGTATGAGAGTTATTTAATAAACATTAAAAGCCAATAAAATGACTAGTTGCTGACGGGTCCGAAGGAAAATAATATGCTAATATACCAGGATATTTCATGACCGCCGGAAATTTTGATGTCGACTTAGCTTGCCGACAAAGCCATAAAAATTTGAAGAAAGTCACCCTAAGCCCATAACTTATCCGACGCCTCTGTCAAAGTACATGCTAATGTACCATACACTCCCTATCATACTCGGAAATATTAGTTGAAGAAACCCGAACCCTAAACATATAAACTATCCGACGCCTTTGCCAACGTACAAGTCGAAACACCATTCATTTACCTTCGTCATATTCGGAATTAAAACAATTTGAACAAACTCTTACCCCAAATATGTAAATTGTGCGACGCCTATGCCAATGCACCAGTAGGTGTATTTTGCCTTCCGTATCATATTGGCTTACCTCGAGCAGGGGAAAACATGTTTCCCGATGGTAACGCGTTAACCACTCCTACACTGCCGCCGTATCTCTCTCAGAATATAAGACTGAATTTCCCCATCTCAACAGTGGCGGGCTGCTGAGAATGCAATGTCTGGGTGTCGGATATTTACAACGTACACTATCGTGCTTTACCTAAGATTCAGTCTAAAGGTGATGTTAGTAGTAAAGTGGTTAAAAGATTTTATCCTCTGATGACGCTAACTTTGTTAGTGAAACGATCGTCAGGCCTTTAAAAAGATGTGTTGTGGTGATTTTGGTTCTCCAAGTGTACCTATCAATAAACTGTTAGTACTATTTTACAGGCTGTTTACCTGTTTTAAATTATTGTTTAAAATATGTTTTGTTTTATCCTCCCACGCTGTTGCAATAACCAAGCCATTAGTTTTACGTAGGTACATTAGTCTATTCCCAAATATTTTTAGATTCAAACTAGTTATTTGAGCCATATTCTGAATAACTTCATTTTAGTATGGAACCGTTTCACCAAGTAAGGCAACAACAATTAATAAAATTTAGAATACATGTTTTAATTAATTTTTATTATTTAAATGATAACCAATTTCACTGTCGAGTAAAATATTCTAAATACTCTTTTCGTTATTTATAAAAATAATAAATTGAGTAAAAAATAATAAGTCGGGTCAGCACTGAACTTAGCAGGGTAAAAAACTATAACCAGCATAAGAAAATAGACGATAAAGGTACTTAGGTACATAGACATTTGTTCAGTAAACGTATACGGAGGCTTGATATTTTTAAACTCGTTTACTAGAACAACTGACTGGTTTACTAACCATATTTACCAGATAATTAATAGTTAGTGCCCTACAAAAAAATATTACTATATTATCCCAAAGTATATAAACATGAAACGAGAATGCCATTCCAGAAAGAAGCAGCTCTTCAGAGTTGCTCGGTTAAAGTGACACTCCAAATGTTTTAGTTGCTGCATAAATTTTATGGGCAAGTAAGTATTTAATAAATGCACAATAAGCCAAAGGCTGCGGTGCTATCGCGGTGGCAAAGACTCGGACTAGCCCTAAGGGAAAAAAACTATCTAATAAAAATAGTCTTATTGTTTTAATATGATACAAGTATCTTAACAGCATCGAAATTCCTTTCAAAACAATAACGAATATGATATTCAAGTGTAAAGTTATTTGGTTCCTAATCTCAATAAAAGTAAAGTATTTTACAATGAAATTCGATACTTGCCAATATGATACCCTCTCCTATATAATACTTTCTGCATTTCGCACATTATGTCATTAAATATTTTATTTCTCTCATTTTATTCTAAAAAAGTATAAAGATTATGTTTGTGAAAATTTATCACACGTTTAGTATTCAGTACCAGGATCAGAGTTCTATTCAGCGATGCTGATTGCTAAAAAGGTACCATTTCACATTTAGAACAATGCTATTAGAAAAAAAACACCTTTTAATGGTTACCAATTTGAAATGAATGTATTAAGCAAATGTGTTTAAGATAGGTACAGTCAACGTTCTTAGTTCCAAACGTGTTCTATGTATATGGCATTTGAATAATGTAAAATGAAGATACATTAATTTTTCAAATAATTTCAATAATTTGAAAAAGAAATAATAGAAAGTATTTTAGAGACTTAGCAGATAGTTACTAAGTAGGGATTTTACACTTTTGAAGCCAATATTCTAACCCTTTTTGTTTTCAGACTTTGTGAATTGATAACTGTAGAAAGAAACGTTTTTAAAAATTGTAGTCGACATTTAAGATGCATGTGTCTAACACAAAACAAGTTATGACTTTATTTAATTTTATTACAAAAAAAATAACTAACAAAACACATCTGGAAGGAGTTGCAGTTCATTATTATTAAAATAGTTAATGCAATGGATTACTATAGGACATACGTGTACAGTCACGTGGCAAAGATTCTGCTAGACATTGTAAAAAGTGGAATAAGAAGTAAAATTAAGAGCTGCCTTAATAAAGATTAGTTCGGATTTAGACCAAACCGACGAGCTGGAGAAACGATGCCTAAATCATGGAGAAACTGATACCTATATGTGTTCATTGCCTCTGTAGGCTTGTAAAAAGCCTTCAATAATGTGGTTTGAAAAATATTCTTTCATATAATGAAGATAACCAACATTGGATTGGAAAGATAGCCGTAATATTCTCAATCTATACAATAATCAAAGTACTACAGAAGATATGAATTTGAAGCTAAAATAAAAAGCGGTGTTTATCAAGGACGTCAATTATCGCCATATTCAATTTATTCGCAAAAGACATTATAAGTAGACTGAAGAAAAAAAACAGCGAAAATCAAAATAAATGTACTACAGTTCTATGAAATATGACAGAGCGCTGATAGAAAAAGCGCAAAGAAAAATGCAAATAATGTTCAATTTTCTAGATGGTGCGCTAAAAAGGATTAGACTAAAACTGAAATAATAAAAATCAAATCAGCACAGATAAGAATGGATAGAAGTGCAACAATGCATTTAAAACTAAACGACAAACAAATAGAAATGTTTACGTACCTTGAGGGTGTTTTAACCGATGATGGTAAATGTGACTACCCAGGAAATGGCGGTGGCAAAGCAACTATTCAATAGTTATTTAACTTAAACCTAAAGAAAATGTTTATAAAGTCTAAAGTTTCATTGTTCTTATGTATGGAGCGGAAAGTTGGAAACCTTAGACCAATAATCGGTAAAGTGTAGAAGCTATAGTGAAATTAAAAGAGCTACGGAAATAGTAGCAATGAACAAGGACATCGCATTTAGACCATAATGATAAAGATTGCATTACATAGTAATCATGAGCTTATATACATATATACTGCCGCTTTGGAAAGCTAAAATGTTTTGGAAATAACTGCCAAGCACCCTTTGTTCACGTCGAAAAACTAAGAATTATTGGGTTCAATCAAAAGTCGATTGCATGTTGAAACTTTTATGACATTTGTTTTAATAGCACTTTTACTATCATAACTTTTGTGACTGCTGTATTTACTATATTGTAAAATTAAAATATGATATGTGTACCGATTATTCACACTTAACCCTTTTAGATAACTAAAAATATTAATCAAAAAGACAATATTTATATACAAACAATTTCGTTAGCTACGTAAAGGTTAATGTACTAGTTAGGCAATTAACAATTTTCTAAAGAAAGAAGACAAAAATTGTCTTGGCGACTTTTTTAGACACAACACTTTATTTTTATTTCCACATCGTCAATACGTGTGAAAGTATGTTAACGGTGACAGAAATTTGTTTTTGTTTTTACTGCAATGGCGTAAAAGTGTCAAAAGACATAGAAAACATGAATCGGAAACGAAGATTTTTTTTCTGCCGGCCTGTATGTCTGTCTGTTAATAGGAACGATAACTTTCGAATGAATTGACAAATCATCTTCACATTTTGTATACAGTTAGAACCTGACAAACGAATGGTTGGGATTGTTTTTGAGTAAAACCGTTCCAGGACGTGGGGGTGAATGAGGGTTGATTTGATAAAAGTTGATTTTTTTTAAACTAGAGTGGTAAAACGTTCAGGTTTTGTTTATTAGAAAACCGTCAATTTCATTACTCATCTGGTATTCTATGATGAAATTGAAGTAGGGGTAGAATGTGAATATCATATAAAATATGAGCATACAAAATCAAACCTAAAACTCAAACAAGTGACAGTGATGAAATAATTTGTTTTAATAATCAATTCATTTATACAAAACATAATAATAATAATAATAATAACACTACAGTAGACAAATAGTATATGAATAAACATAAAAGCATAATAAATAAATAAAAAAGTGTTTATTCAAGTATAAACTTTAAAATAAAACTAACCGTTTTTAATGAGAACAAAAGATTAAACAAAATCTAATTATCCTTCTCACATAACTATTCTTTCGGTAACTATTGTAAACGAAAGTTTTTAAGCAAACCCAGTTTTTATTCTGGAATATAGAGGGGTATTTTTATTAGTTCCAGCCATTCGTTTTTTTTTTTGCAACATTTTGAAGCGGTACAAGTAAAGAGTAAATATAAAAAAATAGACTCCAATATTTTGCAGTCTATTTTAAGACGAGATTTTTACCGGTTCCAGACAAATAATAGGGTCTAAAATAGAAAAACTAACAAGGCCAAGGACAGGATCACTTAGAAGTAAGCAAAAACCTAATATGTACATTTGTCAACATTGTTGGTGCCGTATAGGTATGATACGTGTACCGGAGCAAACACAAACGGAGTTGTTTTCAACGATTTATATATGGAGGCGTGAAAATAAATCTAATTAATTCTTACCCCTCTCATGTTGCCTTTAAAGATACTTATTGTTACAAGCTAAATCTACAAATTAAACATAAAAAACCTAACGATATATCATGGAGGCCTGGGTGCCTTTTCGGTGGGTGGAGGTGACAAAGATAGCTGTGCACGTATATATATATATATATATATATATATATATATATATATATATATATATATATATATATATATATATATATATATATATATATATATATATGCATTATGTCTTATACGCCTCCAAAATATATACGCGTTCAAAGAACTCGCCTCCAAAACCGGAGGCGACTACGAAAAATTGGAGGCCAATACGTGTCCCTGTGTATAACGACTAAACATCTATCTATTCATCATTAAACGGTGAATTCTACCTTTTTGGTCGGAGGCCGTTTGGCAAGGTACAGATATACAGCTACTAAAACCAGTTCACGGTATCTCTAACAGGTGGCGTCACCGTTTAATACACATATACACTTCGTACGATGGCCCAGTAGGCTTTTCCTCCGAGTAGTTTACATACCAATACACCTCAGAAATATTGCAACAGTGGACGGAGGTCTGTTGTGGCCGCGTGTGTGAGAGATTTAGCTTGGAAACAGGTCCTTTAGTCACAAAAAACGGAGGTCTGTTGGTACGATGGGTTTCGTTAAAATCAATAAACTTATATATCTACTATCTTTTCAATGTTTACTTTACTACTCTATATTAGTAACTTGCTTTTACTTAAGGCTTTGTTCCTTGGCGATTTGTTTACTCTTACATACAGTTTGCACTGCATTCCCGTAAAATTGAAAAAAAATGTATTTTTTTGCGTACTCCGCATTGAAAAAACTAATTAAAAAAATTATAGAAACGATGACTTTGAAATCGCACTGTGGCGGTGGTTCCGACCGCAGTGTTTCCGTCAACACTACTCTATGTTTTTTGCATTTGACAGCTAAACGTTGCGTTACGTTATGCGACAGCCAGCTGTCAAGAAATACCGCATATAAGATACACCAGGCGATCTCTCTATCTCTCCCTCGCTACCAACCGCTGCAGTGAACTGTTATGTACTCGTTTGCTGTTGTAATTGTTATTAAAATGTATTATAGTTAAATGTATCGTATAGTTTATTCAGTTAGGGAAGTAATAAAGTTGTATTAAATGCTTACGTATGGATTTAATATCAACAAGTGCAATTAACATCCATATTGGTGACCCCGTGCCGCAAGCCGAAGATGCCCAGCCTGATGTTCCAGCCGACGTCGCCTAACTTCCACGCACGTGCTCATGCCTGCAGAAAACGAATATCTAAACAGGTCAGTCCTTTCTAATTTAAAAATTATCTGATTTCTTTCACAATGGCCGAAGATTTTTCAAGCAGCAATATCATGGCAAGGGTTGCAATAAAATTACCTCCTATATGGAGACGTAACGTGAAAATCTGGCAAATGCAGGTTGACGCCCAGTTCGATATATCGCAGATCAGTTCTGAAAAGACAAAATTCAGTCATGTACTCGCTATACTCGATCCTGATGTCGCAGAGTCAATTTCAGATTTTTTTAACCCAACCGTTATCATCAACCCCCTATTCAGATCTAATGAAACGTCTTTTATTAGAATTTGAAGAGTCCGATAGTCGCAAAATAAATAAACTTTTAACAGAATTAGAATTAGGCGACAGAAAACCATCGCAACTTTTACGCGAAATGAAGTTTTTAGCCGGTAGTCAGATTGGAGAGGATTTCATTAAAATTTTATTTCTACAACGTTTATCAGTCAACGTTCGTTCAATTTTGGCTTCGAGCAACGATTCTCTAGAAAATTTGTCGGTTATAGCAGACAAAATCGTAGAATATTCCGGAGATAAATACAACGTGGCTGAAATTCAGTCACGCGAGCCCGACAAGCTAGCCAAGTTAGAAGCGCAATTATAGAAGCTAACAGCATCAGTCAACGAATTGCGAACGCGTTCCCGATCTACCTCGCGAGAAAGACCCAAGCTTTCTCGAAATTCCATAACCGCAAATTCCTCAACCTCCACGTGTTGGTATCATGAACGATTTGGCAACAAGGCCAAACGTTGCATCCAATCTTGCAATTTTAAAGCAAAACATGTGTCGGAAAACTAATAAGGCACTCCCTCCACGCGGCAGGAGACGAGATCCACCTAACACGCCGCCTTTTTATTTTTGATAGACGCTCCAATATGAAATTTCTAATCGACTCTGGAGCGGAGTTATTCCACCTACTCACGACCAACGGAAATTTCAATCGAAACGTACCTTGTATGCTGCAAACGGGACCCCTATTCATACCTATGGCGAACAACTATTAGATTTGGATCTAGGTTTACGCCGTAGGTTCTGCTGGCCCTTCACACTTGCTGATATCAAGCAACCAATTATAGGCGCTGATTTTCTAGCAGAGTTTGCTTTACTTGTGGATATGAAACATAGACGTTTAATCGATACAAAGACAAACCTCTCTAAGACCGGTGCTAACCCACCACCAGGAATTAATTCTAAAATTCATCTCGTAGACCCGACACACCAGTACTTCAAATTTCTACAACAATTTCCTGACCTTTTTAAGAAAACTTCTTCTAGCAACCTTCCAGAGGTTGAGTTCTTCCATATTATAAGTACGGAAGGACCACCTGTCACTGCAAAAGCTAGAAGATTGCCCCCGGAAAAGCTAGCTCAATCAAAGCTAGAATTCCAGCACATGATAAACTTGGGAATTTGTAGACCCTCCAAAAGTCCATGGTCAAGCCCCCTCCACATGGTGCAAAAAAAGGATGGCTCATGGAGACCATGTGGGGATTACCGAGCACTAAACGCTAAAACAATCCCAGACAAATATCCCATTCCAAATTTGCAGGATTTTAATGCCCAGTTAGAAGGCAAACGTATTTTTTCAAAATTAGATATCATTCGCGCTTTCCATCACCTCCTAGTAGCACCTTAAGATATTCCCAAAACAGCAGTCATAACTCCATTTGAGTTATTCGAATTTGTTAAAACCCCATTTGGCCTTCGTAATTCAGCACAAACATTTCAAAGATATTTACATTCAATTTTAAGACATCTTGACTTTGCCTACTCCTATCTTGACGATATTCTCGTTGCATCCGCCTCTGAAAAAGAACATCAAGAGCATCTAGCAAAACATTTTCAGACACTTCAAGACAACGGCATCCGTATCAATTCATCTAATGTGAATTCGGAGTGTTCGAAATTTCATTTTTAGGTTTTCGTGTAAATAAATCTGGATTATTTCCACTTCCTGAACGCTTCAAAGCTATCACCGACCTACCTCTTCCCAATACCATTGAAAACTCAGAAGATTTCTAGATCTCATAAATTTCTACCGTCGTTCTCTTCCACGTGCTGCGGAAATTCAGCAACCACTATTCGACCTCTGTCAGAATCCCAAAAAACGCGACAAACGTAAAATCGAGTGGACTCCTCAGACTCGAGAAGCATTCGAACGTTTGAAAGAGGCACTAAAAAACGTTACACTAATAGCTCATCCGTCTTCTTCGCTACCACTGATTCTCCATGTCGATGCTTCTGATTATGCCGTAGGCGCTTCCCTCCAACAACTACGTGATCAAACACTAGAACCCCTAGGTTTCTACTCTAAAAAGCTTACTTCAGCCCAAAAAACTTACAGCACCTACGATCGCGAACTTCTAGCTGCTTATCAGGCAGTTAAATACTTTAGATATACCCTAGAAGGTCGCCATTTCACCATTTATACGGACCACAAACCTTTGACATACGCTTATGAACAACGCGTCGATAAAGCATCTCCAAGGCAACTACGACATTTAGACTTCCTAGGTCAATTTACCACAGACATTCGCTACATACCAGGTCCTACAAACATTCCCGCAGACTATTGTTCTCGCATTGAAACAATTTCACTTTCTTCCACTGTGTCACTCCAAGAAATTGCGCAAGCTCAGTCATCTTGTGAGGAACTCAAACACCTTCTGCAGTCTAAATCTTCCTCATACAAATTTCAAAACATGCCTCTTGACAACGGATTGAATCTTATTTGCGATTCTTCTTCAAAGAAACTTCGCCCATTCATTTTGCTCAAATTTCACCGAAAAATTTTCGATTCTATCCACAATTTATCTCACCCAGGCATATCAGCTTCAGTAGATCTGGTCCAGGATAGATTTTGTTGGCCCAAATTGAAACGCGATGTATCTCTTTGGTCTAAAACTTGCATTCCCTGCCAGAAAGTCAAGATATGGAGACACACTTCCAGTGCCATTGGACAATATACCCCAGCCATGAAAAGATTCTCGCATATAAATGTTGACATTGTGGGACCATTACCACCATCACAAGGTCAACGCTATCTATTAACAATAATAGACAGATGTTCTCGATGGCCCGAAGCAATTCCATTGTCAGATATTACAGCAGAAACAGCAGCGAACACTATTTTATCATGCTGGATCTCTCGTTTCGGTGTTCCGCAATGCATCACCACAGACAGAGGTAAACAATTCGATTGCGACCTTTTCACATACCTCACTAAAACACTAGGTGCAGACCACATCAAGACGACAGCTTACCACCCAGCAGCAAATGGTGTAATCGAGAGATGGCATAGAGTTCTGAAACAGGCCTTGAAAGCTCATATGGACGAAAACTGGGTCGCTAAATTGCCAATTGTGTTACTAGGACTCAGATCGTGCATAATTCCAGAATATCGCTCAACACCCGCTGAAATAGTCTACGGAGAATCAATCAAACTTCCCACCGACTTTTTCAACAGCACACAAGCTCATGATGTTCCACCACTTATATCTCAGCTGAAAGAAGACATAAGGAAACTTCGACCAGTACCTTTTAAACATCATACATACACTGCAAAAAAGGCATTTGTCCATCCTAAGCTTATGGAAGCTCCTTTTGTTTTTGTTCGCATTGATATTCCACGAAAAACCCTCGAACCAGTTTATGACGGCCCCTTTGGTGTGTTATCCCGAACTGACAAAGTCTTCACAATCAAGAAATCACACGGAGAAGAGACAATTTCTGTTGACCGTCTTAAACCCGCATTCATTCTTTGTGATAACGAACAGACAACTTTCCAGCCTCAGAGACATCTTAGTGAAACTGAAAGTGACAGTGAAGTTCCCGTTCAAACTACACGCCATGAACGTAGAGTTCGATTTCCACGAAGATACTTGAACTAATAGCGTTGCCACTGAGAGGGGAGTATGTGGCGGTGGTTCCGACTGCAGTGTTTCCGTCAACACTACTCTATGTTTTTGCATTTGACAGCTAAACGTTGCGTTACGTTATGCGACAGCCAGCTGTCAAGAAATACCGCATATAAGATACACCAGGCGATCTCTCTATCTCTCCCTCGCTACCAACCGCTGCAGTGAACTGCTATGTACTCGTGTACTGTTGTAATTGTTATTAAAGTGTATTATAGTTAAATGTATCCTATAGTTTATTAAGTTAGTGAAGTAATAAAGTTGTATTAAATGTTTACGTATGGATTTAATATCAACAAGTGCAATTAACATCCATACGCACATTTAGTTATCTGCAAATTATTATCAAAAGAACTTTACTCGCTGTAGAAATTTACGATTTTATTATATGTGGGTATTGATAAATGTGATTAGAGGGTGTGTGGCAGTACCTAGTGTAATTTGACATTCTGATAATGGAATTAAAACTTGACTTATCACGCAAAATAAGAGCTAACTTATTGACATAAAATTCTAAAATATGAGCTAACTAATAATTTAAAAAGTTAAAGCGTCTAAAAAAGTCTGGATGGAGCAAGTGCGTTATGGTAGTGAATTTTCATAAAAATGTTTTTAATAGCAAATATATATTTTTTCATGAAAACAGGCATCAAATTTGGCTAAATATTTTTTACACAAAATTTTGCTGAAAGAATACATAAAAATCAAATTATATACCTAATCTGAAATTAAAACAGAAAATAAAATCGAGAATCCATAAAAATCTTCTTTTCGGCGAATTTCGGTTAAAAAATGTACCATCAAGTGAATAATTTTTCATACAAATATTTTCAACAAATGTTTTTTCAAAGAAAAATCATTAAATTCATTCATAAGAAAATTCGCTATTAAAAGAACATTTTGTACGAGAAAATTCGCTAATAAAAATAAATTACATAAATTTTAAAAAAACTGGTCCGATTTTTCAAGAAAATCCGTTAACATTTTTTTTTATAATAACTTATTTATCATTTATCATTAGTTACCAAAATTTCACAAAAGCATCTTAAAATGATTTCTAGGGGCACAAAAAATTTCTGCGAAAACTGGTTAAATATGTTTTACACAAAATTTTGCTAAAAGAATACATAAAATTCAAATTATACACCTAATCTGTAATTAAAATTGAAAAGAAAATAATTTGTTTGCACGAAAATCCATTAAAATCTCATTTCCGACGAACTTCGTTTAAAAAATAATCCACCAATTGAATAATTTTTCATACAAAAATTCGCAACAAATGTTTCATCAAAGAAAATTCATTAAATTCATTTATAAAAAAAATGGCTTTTAAAAGAACATTTTGTACAAGAATGTTCGCTGTGACTTCACAGAGAAAATTCTTTTGCGTGTGGATGCTGTAAAAATTGAATCCGGTTGTAGAAAAGAAAACAACCTCTTCTGATGTCACAAATCTCTACGTCTATATTAACTGTGGAACGGTTTTACCAACTAAGGGCAACAACAGCTGCTATTGAACTTGAATTAAACGTCTTAAAAGTGCTTTTAATCTTCCATTTTCAACAAAAAGTCGCTAAAAAATATTGGAACGACACAATCTGATCAGCTGGCGTTAAAATTGAATCAAAGCCGAAAAATAGTTAAAAAAAAGAGTAAGTTCACTAACTAGGATTATAACTCGTCATGTGGGAGTCGATTAATGGATTTTTGCTCATATTTGAACGAAATCAAGGAAAATAACGACTTAGAAACATATCTAGGAGCTTGTTAGTCATTTCTTCTAGTATTTTTCACTCACATTCTGATCAATCAATTTTGAAGTTTTAACTTTCTTGGATCAGATTTAATTAATTAAAAATTAATTTACCTCTAACTTGTTTGTCTTTTAAGATAGAGATCTGAATTTTGGTACATAGGATACCATTTATGACAAAAACCAGCGTATCAAATTTGGTTGCCTTTACTTCGTTATTTCCGGAGATATAATTTTTTTTTCGAAACAAAAATTTTTTTCCGGGAAAACCTGAGCCGATTTTCCTGACTAACGAACTTATCCAAGCCACTTGCAAAAGGAAGGTATCTGACCCTAGATATGGGTTCTAGGGGGTCTAGTTCGCGGTCATTTGAAGAAATTTCTTCAAAATTCAAAAGTCGGAATCTCCGCAGTAGTGAATTTTTTTAAAGAAAATTCGCTAAAAACGGTAAAAAGCATCCAATATAAATTTAAAACTTTTAAATATATGAGTATCAAAATTTTTTACAGCCGACAGCGATATAATACCAAAACTTCTACTGAAATATATACGAGAACACAAAAGATTTGAAATGTGTAATATAAAATTAAGTCAGTTACTGAACTTGATGCTTAGAGGAAGTAAACTGTTTCATTACTAATTTACTAGTACACATTGTTAACAGATTTCTTATTAATTTGGCGCCAACTCAATATATCCTTGATATTCGTGTATTTAACGGCCAAGAGACTGTTCACTAAGTGAAGATTGAAACCTGTGATCAGCACTGATAAGTACACTTAGAGGACTCAAATCACCACAACACATCTTTTTAAAGACCTGGCGATCGTTTCATTAACAAAGTTAGCGTCGCCAGAGGATGAAAAATTTTAACTACTAATATCACCTTTTATACTGAATCTTAGGTAAAGAACGATACCGAGTGGAAGGCTAAATCGCAGGCAAATTCTCCAGCGTATTGTATTTTAATTGCCAGACGAGGTTTACCAACTTCCTATATCATTTTACCTGACAGGTTTCGGAATGTTTATCTGCATCATTATTGCCCTAGAAATATAAATACTCTCGTACGCATCTAGCTCCGCTGACCGTCTAACAGTTTCAAATTTTCTTTATCAATGTGGTGGTTATTATCACAAATATGTTGTGTCACGCATGACTTGTCCACACTATCGTATCTCAGCTGTGCCAGATGTTCACGAAATCTAGTCTCAATGGTTCTCTTAGTCTGCCCCACGTATCTAAGGTTACAATCTTTACAACCTATCTCATAGATACCCGACATTTCAGTGGCTGTCTTTATCTTTCGTATTACCTAACAAATTTCATAATTTTTTTTTGTCGAGAAAGTTAGCTTAAAATGCTCTCGAGACCCCTTTTGATACGCAGTTCAAAAGGTAAGCAAACAATTTTTTTCTCTGTTTAATCTTTTCCGAATGTCGTGCATTCCGCTAACATTTTCTTTGTTCTGTGTCTATTAATTAATTTTTCCACTAAGCGATCCAATATATAACGGATATCCGAATTGATTAATGTGTGTTGTAAAGATTGTAATCTTAGATACGTTGGGCAGACTAAGAGAACCATTGTGACTAGATTTCGTGGACATCTGGCACAGCTGAGATACGGTAGTGTGGACAAGTCATGCGTAGCACAACATATTTGGGATAATAGCCACCACATTGATAAAGAAAATGTGAAACTTATCAAAAATGTTAGACGGCCAGCGGACCTGGATGCGTACGAAAGTATTTATATTTCTAGGGCAATAAAAAAGAAAAGTTCCTCTAAACCGTACCCCGCCCCTGGTTTGGAGTCCTCTGTTTATGCTCTGTCTTTGATGAAGATAAACATTCCGAAACCTGTCTGGTAAAGTGATAAAGGAAGTTCAGAAACCTCGTCCAGCACTTAAAATACAATACACTGAAAAATTTGCCTGTGATTTAGTCTCCCTTTCGGTATCGTGCTTTACCTAATATTCAGTATAAAAAGTGATGTTAGTAGTAAAGTAGTTAAAATTTTTCAACCTCTGATGACGCTAACTTTGTTAGTGAAACGATCGTTAGGTCTTTAAAAATATGTGTTTTGTTGATTTAGGTTCTCCAAGTGTACTTATTAAGAAACTGTTATTATTATTTTACAGGCTGTTTACCTGTTTTAAATTATTGTTTAAAATATGTTTTGTTTCATCCCCCCACACTGTTGCAATAACCAAGCCATTAGTTTTACGTAGGTACATTAGTCTATTCCCAAATATTTTTAGGTTCAAACTAGTTATTTCTGCCATGTTCTGAATAACTTCATTTTAGTATAGAACCGTTTCACCAAGTAAAGGCAACAACAATTAATAAAGTTTAGAATACATGTTTTAATTAATTTTTATTATTTAAATGATAACCAATTTCACTGTCGAGTAAAATATTCTAAATACTCTTTTCGTTATTTATAAAAATAATAAATTGAGTACAAAATAATAAGTCGGGTCAGCACTGAACTTAGCAGGGTCAAAATATAACCAGCATAACGAAATAGACGATAGAGGTACTTAGTTAGGGAAAAGGGAGGAACTTTGAGCCCCTTAGTCTTTTTTCGTAAAAAAATACTAGAATAAAAGAATATTTGAGCTCCGTATTATTTTGTACACAATAATTCAGGTCTTTCATACACTACAGCACTTTGAATGTTCAATTTTAGCGTTATCCAAGCTTTTTACATGGTTATTTAAAACAAATTCAGATTGGATTAAACTGCTCCACCAGTGGGGCACATTAAGCCGACTCAAGGGGCAGTTTCAGCATAGAAGGAAAAAAAAGACGGAAAACATGTTTTAAATATATATACATATATATATATATATATATATATATATATATATATATATATATATATATATATATATAAACACAAAACAAGGATAGATAAAATATTAAAGTAATGAAAAATCTAACATATTTTTTCTACTCAACATTGTATTTTGAAAAATTGAAGTCAAACGATACTAAAGATGATGTTCTGGCAGATCTTGCATCCGGAAGCCTAGCTATAATGTCGCTCCTATCTATCGTAGACTCGTCACTCACTACTGGATAATAAAACTTCTAACTACTCGCTTTACAGCGAAGAAAGTTTACTTCAAATTCTTGTTGATTATAAACTTTCATTACTTTTCCTACAAAACATATTTCCTTTTTCTTAGTTGGAAACAACGAGAAGAAAGTTATCCATGGTTATTATATCATCATCCGTCAGTAGATAATTCGCCTCATCATCAGAAAACTCTTCACTTACATCATCATCAGAGGCAAGCACCACTGAAACCTCTGAGTCTGACGTGTCTGAGGATTCACCATTTTTCAGTCTTTTAATGCTGGTTGGTTTACTTTCTTCAGCAAACAGGACTTTCATTACCTTCTTTATCTGCCTCTCTTCTTGCTTTTTCTTTCTTTCTGTTCTGATCGTCTCGATTTCCTCCAAACGATCCTTTTCGAGAGTGTCGGTTAATATTCTTGATTCGCCTGTACGATTTGCCGCTTTTATTCTTCTTCTGAATGCATGGTGTGAGAAACGGTTTCACTACTTCGGGTGCTAATAAATTGCTTGTTGATGGCACTGCCAAGGTAGCTGCTTCATCTGCAAGCAAATAATTCAAAAGTGAAGATATAATACAATAATAATTAATTATAAAACACTAACCTTGAGATTCCTCGTCTTGGACATGGGAGTCATCATGTTGATTTTTAAAATTTTCACCATCACTTGATTCTGCCAAGCTAGGTAAAAACTCTTCTCCCTTAAAGGCCAGTCTATTGAGAGGCCACAAACCAGGTGTTTCGAAAGAATTAATGACTTTTTTCTGTGTGAAAGCTTCAAAAAATGCATATTTGGTTAGAGCCAGTCATTGAAGGCCGTCGCACAGTAGTTTTTAAATGGACCATAAACGCCTACGTCTAATTGTTGAAATTTATGGAAGGTGTGAGGCGGAAAGGAAACCATTACTATCCCATTCTCCCTACAAAAATTGATTGCTTTAACTGTAACGTGGGCTTCATGATTATCTAGAAGCAGAAGTATCTTATGGTCTTTTGTACATTGAGTGTGATCCCTGAGGTGCTCTAATACTGCAATAAAAAGTTCACCAGTTATCTAACCATTGTGGCTTCCCAGGGTAACACTAAGATGGTGGAGCACCATTTAGATATTCATCGCGGCTCCGAACCGTCGGAAAAACGGGTGGGAGGGCTATTCCAGCTGCACTAATAATACCCACAAATGTGGTCAGCTCACCCCTCTTAGCCGATGCAACAACACTGATTTGTTTTTTGCCTTCCCCAGAGACAATCTCTACTGGCTTAAGAACTGTTGTGACACCGGTTTCATCTAAGTTGAAGATTCTTTCTGGTCGGAAATTGTACTTTTCTAAAACTTTGACGTACTTTTGAAAAAAGATGCTGATACTCTTATTGTGTTTGAGATAGGTACAGTCAACATTTTAAGTTCCAAACGTGTTCTATGTATATGGCATTTGAATAAAATAAAATGAATATACATAAATTTTTCAAATAATCTCAATAATTTCAAAAAGAAATAAGAGAAAGTATTTTAGAGACTTAGCAAATAGTTACTAAATACGCATTTTACACTTTTGAAGCCAATATTCTAATCCTTTTTGGTTTCAGATTTTGTGAATTGATAACTGCAGAAAGAAACGTTTTTTTAAATTGTATTTGAATTTAAGATGCATGTGTCTAACACAAAACAAGTTATATATGACTAACAAAACACATCTTGAAGGAGTTGCAGTTCCTTTTTATCAAAATAGTAAATGTAATAGATTACTATAGGACATACGTGTACAGTCACATGGCAAAGATTCTGCTGGACATTGTGAAAAGTGGAATAAGAAGTAAAATTAAGAGCTGCCCTAATAAAGATTAGTTCGGATTTAGACCAAACCGACGAGCTGGAGAAACGATGCCTAAATCATGGAGAAACTGATACCTATATATGTTCATTGCCTCTGTAGACTTGTAAAAACCCTTCAATAATGTGGATTGGAAAATATTATTTCATATAATGAAGAGAGCCTACATTGGATTGGAAAGATAGCCGGAATATTCTCAATCTATACAATAATCAAAGTACTACAGAAGATATGAATTTGCAGCTAAAATAAAAAGCGGTGTTTATTAAGGACGTCAATTATCGCCATATTCAATTTATTCGCAAAAGACATTATAGGTAGACTGAAGAAAATAAATGTACTACAGTTCCATGAAATATGACACAGCGCTGATAGAAAAAACGCAAAAAAATGCAAATAATGTTCAATGTTCTAGATCGTGCGCTTAAAAGGATTAAACTAAAACTGAAATGATAAAGATCAAATCAGTACAGATAAGAATGGATAGAAGTGCAACAATGCATTTAAAACTAAACGACCAACAAAGAGAAATGTTTATGTACCTTGAGGGTGTAAATGTGACCACTCAGAAAATGGCGGCGGCAAAGCAACTATTCAATAGTTATTTAACTTAAACCTAAAAAAAAGGTTTATAAAGCCTAAATTTTCATTGTTCTGATGTATGGAGCGGAAAGTTGGAAACCTTAGACCAATAATTGGTAAAGTGTAGAAGCTATCGTGAAATTAAAAGAGCTACGGAAAACGAATAGTCATGGTAGCAATGAACAAGGGACATCGCAATAAGACCATAATGAATAAGATTGCATTACATAGTGATAATATGAGCATATATACATATATACTGCCGCTCAGGAAAGCTAAAATGTTTTGGAAATAACTGCCAAGCACCCTTTGTTCGTCGAAAAACTAAGCACTATTGGGTTCAATCAAAAGTCGATTGCATGTTGAGACTTTTATGGCATTTGTTTTAATATCATTTTACTGTCATAACTTTTGTGGCTGCTGTATTTACTACATTGTAAAATTAAAATATGATATTTGTACCGATTATTCACTCTTAACCCTTTTAGATAACTAGAAATATTAATCAAAAAGACAATATTTATATACAAAACAATTTCGTTAGCTACGTAAAGGTTAATGTACTAGTTAGGCAATTAACAATTTTCTAACAAAAAAAAAGAAGACAAAAATCGTCTTGGCGACTGTTTTAGGCAGAACACTTTATTTTTATTTCCACATCGTCAATACGTGTGAAAGTATGTTAACGGTGACAGAAATTTGTTTTTGTTGCAATGGCGTAAAATGTGTCAAAAGACATAGAAAACATGATTCGTAAACGAAGATTTTTTTGTCTATCGGCCTGTATGTCTGTCTGTTAATAGGCACGATAACTTTCGAATGAATTGAGAAATCGTCTTCAAATGTTGTCTACAGTTAGAACCTGACAAAAGAATGGTTGGGATTGTTTTTGAGTAAAATCGCTCCAGGACGTAAGGGATGAATCAGGGTTGATTTGATGAAAGTTGATTTTTTTTAAACTCGAGTTTTATAACGTTTCAGGTTTTGTTTATTAGAAAACTGTCAATTTCATTACTCATCTGGTATTATATAATGAAATTGAAGTAGGGGTTGAATGTGAATATCGAATACAATATGAGCATACAAAATCAAACCTAAAACTCAAACAAGTGACAGTGATGAAATAATTTGTTTTAATAATACATTCATTTGTACAAAACATAATAATAATAATAACACTACAGTAGACAGATAGTATATGAATGAACATAGAAGCATAATAAGTAAATAAAAAAGTGTTTATTTAAGTATAAACTTTAAAATAAAACTAACCGTTTTTAATGAGAACAAAAGATTAAACAAAATCTAATTATTCTTCTCACATAACTATTCTTTCGGTAAGTATTATAAACGAAAGTTTTTACGCGAACCCAGTTTTTATTCTGAAATATAGAGGAGTGTTTTTATTAGTTCCAGGCATTTTTTTTGTAACCTTTTGAAGCGATACAAGTAAAGAGCAAATATAAATAAATAGACTCCAATATTTTGCAGTCTATTTTAAGACGAGATTTTTACCGGTTCCAGACAAATAATGGGGTCTAAAATACAAAAACTAACAAGGCCAAGGACTCTTAGTAGTAAGCAAAAACCTAATATGTAGATTTGTCAACATTGTTGGTGTCGTATACGTATGATACTTGTACCGGAGCAAACACAAAAGGAGTTGTTTTCAACGATTTATATATGCAGGCGTGTTACACTTAAAAATGTGTAAAAAAACTATAAAATAAATCTAATTAATCCTTACCCCTCTCATGTTGCCTTTAAAGATACTTATTGTTACAAGCTAAATCTGCAAATTAAACATAAAAAACCTAATGATATATCATGGAGGCCAGGGTGCCTTTTCGGTGGGTGTAGGTGACAAAGATAGCTGTGCACGTATATATATATATATATATATATATATATATATATATATATATATATATATATATATATATATATATATATATATATATATGTGCGTGCGCGTGTGTGTGTGTGTGTGTGTGTGTGTGTGTGTTAGTGTGTGTCCACACGATAACTCAAAAATTTATCAACCGATTTTGATAAAACTCTGCAAGAATCTGTCTCTTATTAATAGCTTAGATGATTTTGTTAGCCAGGAATATCTGACCAGGTTTTCCGGGAAAATTTTGAGTTTTCTTTTGACAAAAATTGTTATCTCCGAAAATTACATAGCTGTTTTGATGAAATTTATGTAAATATGTTACCTTGGTAAAGACATTACTACGTGCCAAAATTCAACCTTCTAGGTTTATAGAAAATTGAGTTATGCAAATTTGAAGCATTTAATGAAAATTCGCTACCATAACGCACTTGCGACGTCTAGAACTTTTTAGATAATTCTTATATAAGATTAATATAAGATAAGAACAACGAAGTGTCCAGATTTCATACGATTGGAGCAAGATGTAACCTTTTTTCACTAATTTTCATGTGGTGGGAAGAAAAAAGTATAGAGGTTTCATACGTTTGGACCAAGATCAAAACATCTGAAAAAATTGGCCAAATCCTAATATTCAGCAGAATTTTTTTAAAAATTAAAGACCCATAAGTTGATATTATATAATACTATTTTACTATATACTTACAGGAGTACCTACTTATTTTATACTAACTAAAATTTTGCCGTGTCTGATCAGTACATTGTCAAAAAGCAAAAAGTTATGTGCAGTATAAGTGCCTGTTAAAATATATTTATATTCAAACGATAAGTCATCCAGCAAATAAAACATATATAAAAGTCAAACCGTGCCCAAAAAAGCGCAAAAAAAGAAAAAAATAAGGCATTCTAAATATTATACGAATGCGTATGAATGTTTTTTTTTTGACGCCAATTTAATACAAAATATGTCCTACCTAAAAGAAGTACCATTATTATATTTAAACTAGAAAACGTGTAATACGAAATTAGTCACTGGTTTGTCTTGATTCATTAACCAAATAAACTATAATATTTACGGTTTTTTTATATTCATGTACATAGTATTATGTAGTGTTATTTTTTGGTGCCGCCTTAAAAAATTACAATACCTACTTGTATAATTAAAATTAATTAGTTAGTTTTTCTCTTGACCTGTTCTTTGACTATTCCAATTTTTTGAAATATTTTACATGCAAGTTTTTGTACTCTAGTAACTACAGTCTCTCCTTTTGAAATTGTTTATTGTAATATTATCTGTAGTGTAGGTTTATCCTATATAATTTCATATTTCATTACACGACAATAGGTAATTTTGTTTAAACATTTTATTATTTATATAAGAGAGAAATGACACTGTCAAAATTACAATAGCAGCGTCATTGTTTTTTGTTTGCTTTATTATAACTACAATTTTTGAACTTGTCATATGCCTTGTACAGCCTTCTTAATGTTCCAAATCAAACTTATTCGAAACGGAACACATATAGCCCCACTTGTGTGTCTGTCTGTCACAAGCTTCCACAGCTAAACGGAACAAGCTAGATACTTGCATTTTGGCATAGTTACACCTATGGCTTTATTCTGTGGTTTAGATATGAATTAATAATTCTAATATAGGTTCTGAAAAAAATTTAAAAAACAATTCACCACGTTGATTGAATAAAAGCTAGTAACCCATAGAAAACAATCTTATTCAAAAAAATTATGCTTAATTTTTTTAAGGATAAAATTCGGAAAGTTGCTTGTGTTTTGTTTCCAAAGTGTTCAAGGGAAGCTTGGGCAACATTGAAAAGCTTACTGTTTCGAACTGCTGCAAATGTGCTTACGCAAATTCCAGCAATATTGCACCAATAAGTACTTATTCATCATTGGATGTGTTAAATAAAAAGGCTTTTTTCTTTCCAAACAATTTCTTTATTCCTTTTCCCGATGCGTTTTGACCTTTTTAACCGGTCATCCTCAGGGGAATTGGTCCATTATTAAACAGGACTAAAAAACTATACAGTTGAATGCCCAAGCAACACGCTTCATCTGTTGCTGTAGGATGGATCCATTGAGTTAGAGGTGTTACTAACCCGAAAGGGAGCAACTTTTATTGAAATTAAAAACGAATGTATTGTTTTAACTTGTAAAAATTAAGAGTAAACTGTCTTAATCGTCTCTTTCGGTATCGACTCGGAGCTACCTGTTTTAAGACACTGTCAGGTCAGCAAACTATCCTCGCTTAAACATTCTTTCGTGCAAACATGTTTCATAATGGACTGTTGTTAGTTTGGCGAATTTGAGCGTTTAGTAAATTTACTGTATTTTTTTGTTTGTTAATTTCTACCGTTTATCACAAATTTAATTTAAAACCTTTTTTATCTAATTTTAGGATATCAAAATCATTGTTAAATTTATGACTTTCATTTAATAAATGGCGTGCATAATTTGAATCAAATTTATTATGTGAGAATCATCATCTTAAAGATGATTTCGACATCCTCAAATTAGGTACAATAGGTTTTGAATTAAATTTGTGCGAGACGGTAGAAATTAACAAGCAAAAAAATACAGGAAATTTAATAAACTCTGAAACTGACCAAATGAACAATAGTTCATTATTAAACATGCTTGCACGAAATAATAAGAGTTTACTGTCCCGACTATGTCATAAAAACAGGTAGTTCTGAGTCGATGCCCTTTATCTGAGGAGACAGAAAGGTTCATTGAACACAGAGTAGATATTGAAATTTAAAATCTTACTTTGATTCTGTGTTTGATGAAACTGAGAACTTCAGTGAAACCGGAGTTATACGTTCAATAAAATATTGTAAATCAATTTGTTTATTTATCTAAGTTGACAATGGATTTACATCAAGTATCGGCCTTCACAATATCATATTGCTTAATTCCTAATAAAATTGATTTAAAATGTTAAGAAAAGTTTTGACACTTTTGCTTGACAGACAAAATGTAAATACCATAACTTAATTTTCTCAGTAGTTTGGTATCCTCAGCATCAAAGTGCATTAGTTAGGGACAGTCTTTGTGGGAGGTCAGATTCGCACTTGTGTGTGTTTTATTTATTTAACGTCGGCCTATTTCCGCGACTATGGCCAATCACCGACTCCAGGGTTCACCGCACTATCCTAGAAATTTTGCCGAACCCCTGCCTTTCTGTAAGGAGGATAGGAATATTTAACGCGCCCAACATTGCATGGACACGGGACCGACGGATTTACGCCCCCTCCGAAGGGCGGAACGTGCAGACATTCAACTTGTTCAAATACAACGCCACAACCTCGGTTGATGCTAATTGTACAGTCTGTACTGAAAAAGTAAAAGGAGTACCCTAGGATCGAGTCCAGTACCCTTCGGTTCAGAGGCACACGTTCTTACCACTGAACCACAGAGGCTCGCACTTGACTGCTTCTTAGTGAATTTTCGTAGAAAAAAATTCACTAATGGGGAGATTCCGACTTTTCAAACATTTCATGAGCGCGAACGAGGACCCTAGAACCCGTGTCCGGGGTCAGTTTCAATTTTTATATGTATAGCACACCGATAACTCAAAAAATAATGGGGAGATTTTGATGAAATAGCATATACCTTCCTTTTGTGAGTGGCTTGGACAAGTTTGTTAGCCAGGAAAAACGGACCAGGTTTTCCGTGAAAATTTTGGGTTTTCTTTCGAAAAAAATTTGTTATCTCCTAAAGTAACAAAGCTCTAGTAACTAAAGTTGGTACGTTGGTAATGCATTTTGTTATTTATTTATTTACGATAACCCATTTACAAAAAATAAATAAAATGTACATAAAAAACATAAAAAGGGTGAATTATTTAAATTAAATACAATTCACTCTCTATTGGGAGTAATGGAAAAAATTAAAGTTACTGTACATGTTTGCTTCTCAGAAAATTCTATCAAACCCGATAAATATCCCAGCATTTGTTCCATCGAAATTCACTTGAAATATGCTAGTCGGCCTCGTAAGACGACCAGATAGTGGCGTGCGGTCCATGGAAGCAAGGGAAGCATTGCCTCCTTTAAAATTACGACCACATACCTACTTAAAAATAATTTGTATTAAACCGCATTATTTAAAATCCATTTTTTATTTTAAATATTAAATTTCAAATTCTAAAACTAATTTATCTATTACAATTTTTCATTCGCAAACTCACACATAATTATTTATTATGCATCATACTGTACTTGTATATGCGCTCTGTGCTCTTGGCAAGGACGTCGTCCTAGTAAACCGACCGCCAACCAACAGCGTGAACCTGATACTACGAGAGTGGATGCAATGACTTCAGTTAAATACACGTAACCAGCAGGCCACATAACGAGAAACCCTTGCTCGATGCTCGACGCAATGTACGTGTATTTCAACATGTAGAACGTGTTGGAAGACTGGATGCACGTACAACGTGAATGTCGTTGATTATTTCGTCGAAATAAGCAGTTGACTAAGTTAAATACATTGGCATTTTATGATTATTAATATGGCTGCAACTACATCAGCTTTTAACAGCGGCGTCGGTGGGGGTGGGAATTTACAAACTTTATGAACAAGTGGTAATAATAACTGTGATTGTGTCGTGTGTTTTTTTATAACCAAAGGATTTTCAGCTTTATCGTTTGCTGAAAAACTTGCTATTATTAATAAAGGTAGGCCGAAACCTACTCTAAAAAACTTAAATACAACAATTAAAACATGTATTCGACATTTCAACGCGGAAAAAACTTATAAACAATATGAATGGTTAACAGGAATAAACTGTTTTGTTGGTCTGGTAGTCTATTTGTGACTGAAAAGGGGGTGTGGAATAAAAGTGGGTTTTCCGACTTGAATAATCTACATAAAGTAGTAAAAAGACATGTTATGTCTAAAGCGCATTTACAGACCATTTTAAAATTAAGTGTCTTTGAAACAAACGTGAATTGAACACGCCGTTGATAAGCAGATACAAATTAGTCATCGCCAACACAATGAACTGGTTGATAAAAACAGAAACATATTAAAAAGACTTATTGATGTTGTGTGTTTTCTTGGTCAGCATGAATTGTGGTTCAGGGGTCACGACGAAACAACTACATCTGCAAATAGAGGAAACCTTCAAGACCTAGTTTCTTTAATAGCCAAATACGACATTTGTTTAAAAAATCACTTGGAACAGTCTAACGTTTTTCGCGGGACATCAAATCGCATTCAGAATGACTTAATTGCGGTTGCTGCCACTATTATTTTGAACAGAATTAAATCTGAAATTAAACAGACTCGTTTCATTGCTATTGTTCCAGATGAAACAACCAACGTAACTAATTTAAGTCAACTATCTGTAGTAATACGCTATGTAAAAATGGATGGGAGCAAGAAAGATTTTTAGGCTTTAAAAATGTGACAGAAGATCGTACCGCAAACGCTCTATATAAAATTGTGCTTAATATTATGAAATATATTGAGGAGACTGATAATAAGTTAATTGCCCAAAGCTATGATGAAGCTGCTGTTATAGCCGGACATTTAGGAGGCCTTCAAGCTACAGTGCGGGAAACGTTTTCCAGTGCTCTATTTGTATACTGTTGTGCTCATAAATTAAATTAAATTTATCCCATAAATCATATTAAAGAATGGAAGGTGTTTTTTGCTACCCTAAGTGGAATGGCTGCTTTTTTCCAAATCTATGAAGCGCACACAAGCCTTAGATTCAATTGTTAAAAACGTTTACCCAAAGTAGCTGCAACCCGATGGAACTACAACGGCAGACTTGTGTGTACTATATTTGAACACCGTGAATCGTTCATTGAACTTTTTGAAAACATAATAGAAAATAGCAAAAATTGGGATGCAGAAACAATACATAGTTCTAGAGGATTTTTGGATGGTTTGAAAAGAGACTTTACGTTTAATTTTTTACTTAATATATTTTCGGAAATATTTCTGTTTTCAGATAATGTATTTAACATATTGCAATGTAAAACAAATGACATTAGTTTTTGCCTGAAGAAAATTTGTGAATTTAAATCCATTATAATTCAAAAAAAGAATGAATTTGATAAGTTCTGGAAAAACAATGGAATTAGGAAAAGTGAGCCACGAAGAAAGCGCCTGCGCACTGATAATGTGGGAGACCTTCAAACTTCTTATCGCCGCCTTTTCTACAAAATCATAGATCAAAGTCAGCAGCAAATTAACTGCAGATTTGATCGTCTCAGTGACCTGAAATTTCTTAAATTGTGTAATTTTGGAGGATTTGTAGGGATACCTTTCACAGAAGATTCATTCAAATCATTATTCCACCACTATGGAGATTATTTTGACAAAGCCTTAATTACGATCAGAACTTACAGTCATTTATGAAACCGATGTTATAACACAAAAATTAACGCGAGTGAACCTTTTAGTACGGGATCCGGCTGCAAAATTAGTACATTAATAATCTAGATTATCAAGATTTAATTTTTAAGTATTTTTACAACTAGGAGAAGTCACTTTTCATCAGGTGCCAATTAAAAATTACCCGCCAGTATTATTAATTAAAATATAATTAATTTACTTTTAGAGAAACATTTCGTTAACATCTTACGGAAATAAAACCTACACAACTTCACAACAGTCTATTTAAAATATCTGAAACGTCATAGTTGCTGCTGATTGCTTAACCGCTACCTCTACGCAGCCAGGTGTAAACAGGTATAATTTTATTAAAACTTTTCGTTCTTAACGTACACTCATTTCATTTATACCACATTAAAGCTCATTTTTTTCTGTAGTTAATGATATAAAGGTGCCTATATAAAAAAACCCGCAAATCAAAGTTTCCTACCCTAAAAGATGCTAGGTATGAAAAATAAAGTGACAGAGTGTGATCGCGCGACGCTACTTGTTAGACAAGGATGCTCAATGCCAGCTGAACGTATTTTTTGAGCTATTGCGCATGCTCCGATAAATAGGGTTCTCAACCAACGATCTAAGTAGTAATAATATTATCAAAGACGCAGCAAGTGCGTTATGGTAGTGAATTTTCATAGAAATGATCTGGCACAAAATATTTTATTATGACTTTTTTTTCTTGTAACATAGAAATCTAAGTTTTGGTGTATAGTTTACTTTTTATATCGTAAACCTACCTGCCAAATTTGGTTATCATAGATTTTTTATTTTTTAAGAAAAAAATTTTTTTCAAATAAAAACTAAAATTTTTCCCGGAAAACCTCTTCCGATTTTTTTGATTAACGAACTTATCAAAGCCATTTACAAAAGGAAGGTACATGCCAAATTTTATCAAAATCGGCCTATTATTCTCTGAGATAAAATTTTTTTTAGAATGAAAACTCAAAATTTTCCCGGAAAACCTCGTCCGATTTTTCTGATTAACAAACTTCTCAAAGATATTTACAAAAGGAAGGTATGTACCAAATTTTATCAAAATCGGCCTATTATTCTCTGAGACAAAACTTTTTTAGAATGAAAACTCAAAATTTTCCCGGAAAACCTTGTCCGATTTTCCTGACTAACAAACTTGTCAAAGCCATTTACAAAAGGAAGGTATATGCCAAATTTTATCAAAATCGGCTTATTATTCTCTGAGATAAAAATTTTTTTTAGAATGAAAACTGAAAATTTTCCCGGAAAACCTCGTCCGATTTTCCTGACTAACAAACTTATCCAAGCCATTTACAAAAGAAAGGTACATGCCAAATTTTATCAAAATCGGCCCTTAGTTTTCGGTGTGATATATATATATATATATATATATATATATATATATATATATATATATATATATATATATATATATATATATATATATATATATATATATATATATATATATATATATATATATATATATATATATATATATATATATAAACATATAAAAATTGACACTGACCCCATATATGGGTTCTAGGGGTCCTAGTTCGCGCTCATTTGCAAAAAATTTTTCAAAAATCAAAAGTCGGGATCTCCCCATTAGTGAATTTTTTCTACGAAAATTCACTAAAAATGACTGGACTCAGATACTTATCGAAGCATGCGCAATAGCTCAAAAAATACGTTTAGCTGGCATTGAGCATCCTTGTCTAACAAGTAGCGTCGCGCGATCACTCTCTGTCACTTTATTTTTCATACCTAGCATCTTTTAGGGTAGGAAACTTTGATTTGCGGGTTTTTTTATATAGGCACCTTTATATCATTAACTACAGAAAAAAATGAGCTTTAATGTGGTATAAATGAAATGAGTGTACGTTAAGAACGAAAAGTTTTAATAAAATTATACCTGTTTACACCTGGCTGCGTAGAGGTAGCGGTTAAGCAATCAGCAGCAACTATGACGTTTCAGATATTTTAAATACACTGTTGTGAAGTTGTGTAGGTTTTATTTCCATAAGATGTTAACGAAATGTTTCTCTAAAAGTAAATTATATATATTTTAATTAATAATACTGGCGGGTAATTTTTAATTGGCACCTGATGAAAAGTGACTTCTCCTAGTTGTACAAATACTTAAAAATTAAATCTTGATAATCTAGATTATTAATGTACTAATTTTGCAGCCGGATCTTAGACTATGTATAAAAAGCAATCATAGAAAGCGAATAGCGGAACATTTAGTAATAGAGAGAAATATTTTAGTTGATACTGGTGTTGGAAAATAGTTGGTTATAATAAATTAGTAGTTTGAAAAGCTGCGTTTTGTTAGTCAACAAATTCAGAACCCCGTAGAATGCAACAGTGTATAATGCATTACCTCAGAGTCATCTTACATACGGAATTGTGGCATGGGGCGGGGTGACAAATAATTATTTGAGGAAACTGGAGGTGGTTAAAAAATGGATACTTAAGATAATGTTGGGCAAAGCATACGTGTTTCCAACGGATAGTTTATACAAAGAGTCACAACTTATGGATGTTAGACAACTATATTGCCTTCAACTCCTCGTGCACCAGAAAATGGTTATTAGTTCCTGCAATCACTGCCAACATCGGTACAATACTAGAAAAGGAGGAAATTCCGTAAAAACAAAGGTTTGTTAAAACCGTGGGACAAAGGTGCCACTTGTATTTGGGTCCGAGGATATTCAACTTGCTTACAAGCGATATAAGATCTGCTAACTCCATTGCATTGTTCAGGATACAAGTGAATAAATTGATACTGAATGAGAGCTGACTCCGTATTCCTCAAATGATTGATCTGAGGAATATCTATAGTTTCTGATTCAGTTGCTGGATTGGAATATATTGCTTTTGCTGATGCTGTTTTTGCTGTGTATGACACGCCATTTTGGATATTGTTTGATGGTCATTTTTATGGTGGAAATGGTTACCTATGCGAGACGGGAGTAGTTGTTGCCTTAAGTTAGGATTCCAATGCCGTTGCTGGCTCTCAAGGCAGGGATGTTGACAAGCCGTTGTGATTTTTGTCCTTGTTTGATGGTGTGCTTCAGTAAATGGATGATGCATGTATTCATATATTACTACTATAAACGCATCAGCCGCATGCAGCTCTTTGCCTGGAGCTTTAGCGGCGTTACATTGTTTGTTTGCACTATATCGTAGGTGTTGTATTATGCATACTATGTACGTATATAGTTTATATTTATTGTAGTGGTTTTTGCAAATACACTTATATAATACATTTGTGGTCATCCTTATCAAAAAATCAATATGCCTTGTGATGAAGCATTATTTTCCACCTAAATATTAGAAAACTTGTAATTTATAATTAAATCATTAATTTAATATCAATCACAAAATACAAAAATTAGAAATATATTGTAAAATATTTTCACCATGATATATTTTTAAGCAGCTTATTTTTTAGTAACATTGTGTATGTCTTATTTATTATCTTATCTCTCTCGATTAGACCGGTAAAATTCCAATAGACGCGGAGATTTGTCGTGCTCTCCAAATCATATAAAAGGCAAGGCCTCGCCAGATAGAGGCGATAGTAGGTCTTCCGGCAAGACTGCAACAGTGAATTGTCACCAGTGTTTGTTAGCTTGCAATGAGAGAACCCGCACTGATTCCGTTTTCCGTTTGATCGTTTCAGGCTTGGCTTGTCTCCTTGGACATAAACATTTTCATACGTGAAAAATTGTCCGACTTAATTAACATTTTGTGGCGAATTTTTTTATACTTAAAATATCATGTTTCTCAGTCAGATTTTATCAACAAAAATATTTCAGCACTGTTTTTACCTATCGCCGTATATTTAGATGGTCCTATATGTTACATTATCTTGCACTACTTTTGTGCGGACGCTGAGGATTCACAGCTCACTTAAATAATCGAGATATTTCTATGTTGGATTGATTCTGAGAGGGACGTAGATGATTCCCAGCTCAATTAATCGATATATTTCCAACTTGGATTAATCCTGATAGCATCGCTGAGGGTTCACAGCGTATCTAGTCAACTCTAGGTAGCATGTTCATTCCAAGTCAAGTCCTTTAATCTTGTCTAGGCCGAAGCTTTCCGCCACATACTTTAGGAACTCTTGTGTTATTTTCGTTAGGATGCTGCGGATTCACACCTCACTAAAGCAATCAAGATGTTTGTGTCTTGTTTGACACTAGTTCGAATGCAGAGTAGTCACATAGGTGGTCCAGGAACTTATATCCTGCCTCTTCCAGCTTAAACTTCCCGTACCATGAGTCCGTTGTTTTGACTGAGAGCCTGATAATAACACGTTTGCATTGGCTCTCGCTCTATGTTTGTTACCTGCTGTATCATTTCTTATGTAAACCGTCGCTCATACCGTATATACTATGCCGATACCTCATTTGTCTCCCAATTAACCGGCACCTCAAACATAAACGATCTCCTTACGCCTCATCAAACGCTAGCTCTAACCGTTACATAGATGTCCCAGTATTATTTAATGATATTAATAACCCACATAATTTGTACATAGGTTGTAAATACTCTTTTGTATATATTTTGTAAACAGTTTCTGGCATAATATATAGGGTTCGGAAAACAACAACAGTACTTAATTCATCTCTAACCTCGACCTTTAACTACAAAATCTGCTAAACCTTTTAAGAAACGAGAAGTAGTCGGGTCACACCAAGTCATCGACTAGAGACCGCTTACTCCGGGGTCATTAATCTAGCCGGCTACCAAAACCTTCTCGACAGAGATACCCAGGTACTTTGACCGTTAGATTGGTCAGTCTCGTGAAGAGGTCGCAGACATTGTCAGCAGGGGGTAATCCCTCTAAAACCTGGCGCCCGAGATCCGCCGAATTAAAATCGAAAATAAGTTTCACCGAAAAACGGTTTGTGAATAAACAGCCAGCCACAGCTTGCAGATTTCATATATTCACCTTTCGTATTTGTTTTAAGAAATGAACCATTCAACTTTAAAATGGTTGAACTTGCATAAAAACATATAGGGAGTTCGCTTAAATTTATAGCTCTTTTGAGAAAACTTCAAGCGGCCCCAATTCGAGCTAATTTAAGGAAACTTTATGACAGTCTTACAGTGGTGATGCCCTATTTTTGCACGAAAATTCGCTACAAAAAAAGGAAAGGAAGTAATACTACTGTATTATGAACATTGTGTTGTTAGTTTTATCTTCTTCGCTTTATATGCCTCTATAGCTTCTTTAATATAAGGAGGATCAATACATTTCCTTCCTATCCCTATATTGTCTCTTACTATATCTGGGGCATACATTCTCTATAGAAGATTTCCAATTTTGGCAACATTGATCCTTCCCAAAACTCTCTATCTTTAATTATTTCTTCCACAAACAAACCAACTGCATCATTGATATAAACGACGAAATAACATTTTGATTTTTTAGTGATGTTGAGTTGTCCTTCCACCTACAAAAAAATTAGATATAGAGTTGAATCGAAATAAAAACGTTATACGCACCTGATAGTAGTAATTGTGATTTCTCTTCAGCCTTATGCCATTTTTACTTCTTTCTAAACAAATTTTGTTTTTCATCACATCAACAACTTCCTCAATCGTGTGTGATTTCAAGGTTTGCTTGGTTGCAGAATAGAGGCATTTAACTTCAACTATGGCATCTTCATTAATAAGCCCTAACAATGAACAGTTAACAGTAACGGCTGTATCTAAAATACCTGATTACTTACCGTCAGGGGAAGCTCCCAAATATCCGTGATTTGTGTCTACCCATAAACCAGATTCAACAACTTTTAAGTGCGTGTTTTTCTCGAACTGGCCAATGGCCACCTTCTCTTTTGCAATGCCATATTCAGTAGCTTCTGAGAAAAAATTACTGGTACTTAAACAAACCTTAACAATGTTATGAGAACTCGTATAGGGTCTCCTTTTAATGATGCGACCAAAAAGTAATGTAGTCAGTCTCAGTTTTGTTTCACTATCATATACGTGATCTCCAAACTGTCCTACAGACTCCATCTGAATTCTGTCTCTTTCTGACTCTGTCACCTGGAATAGTATAAGACGTAACACTGCACACATTATACTTAACTAACAAAAAATCCAGATCAACGATCTATCAAGCACAATTATTCTATTCTTTTTGCCGATAATCTGTGAAAATTTATTTTAATTTATTTTCAAATAAAATAAGGTAGTGTTCACACAGATGTTTTGTACGGCAGAAGTATCTATATGTATAAAGAGGTTCTGTGTAGTAAAACCTGTCGTACAGCAAAATAAATATGTATAAGAATCTTCTTTTTTTCGTAAATTGAAAAACTAAACTACATGTCTTGTTAACTGCGAAGCTAATGATGATACATCAATGTTTTAAACATAGATACCAAAAGCACAACTTGTTTATAAAAATTTGAAAAAAACTACGTTTAACTTATTGATTATCTCCTTCATGTGTTTTTGCAAAATGTCTTCATCTTCTGGCTGTTCAGCGTAAGGTCCATAATCTTCATTCTTTAAACCGTATTGTTTTTTTTAAGCTTTTTTCTAGGAATTTGTACAGTAGCTCTGGTAATATCATCTAGTTCAGAGAACAAACGTTTCTTAGATTTTATTTGTTGACGCATCTTTTGTTCCATATATGCTTTGAAATGTTTTCCCGGACTAGAATCTGTTACATTTTTTATAAGGACTCGAATGCCACTTCAGCTTTTTGTTATATCTTAAACCAGAAAGGTGTACTCGTCGTTGATATGAACCTCGCTGAATTAAGTTTAACCTTTTCCCTTCATTAAAACGCGCAACTATATTCATCAACCTTTCTGCAGGAACAGTGCACTGTTATTATGTTCATTCGAAATGAGAAGATGAGCCTTCCTTACTAATAAATCCACTGCACCTATAACATTAATTAATGTAAAAAATAAATTATTAGTGAAGAAGTAATTACTAAAGTATTGATATCAGACAGGAAGTGGGGTAAGTGGAAGTACATGCATTGTATTTTTATAAAATTGTTCTTCCCATTCAGATGATTATAGATTGTCGTTGATTTTAATTTTGATATAAGGTTATTATTTTGGTCGCCAGGCATATTACACATTCCAAACCTACAAAATATATGATCTCCATATACATGATGTAATCCATGTCTGAGATCACTGCAAAGAGAGTCTAGATCCTTACTGTCCGTTTTAGCATGCTTATATATGGATCATTTTGCTCGCTTTGTCAGAAGATTTATTTTTTTTGTGGTAAGTAATTTTCTGCCTTCAACGGGAATTTGTGTATCTGATTTAATTAACCTCAGTCGCTTCCCGTAGTTCTTAAGTGCATGATTAGTACACTCGATCTTTTTGACTTCCTTACCGTACGAAACATGTTGCTGAATTTTCGCAAAAACAAAACGAATCGCCATCAGCTATAAATTTCATGTTCCGAACCCCATGCATGTTCTCGCTTAATTTAAAGCCTTCCACAGTCATAACTGCTTCCATTGCTGGAGCCGATCCTTCCCAATCCTTATAGCACATATGTTCCTTGAGATTTTGTGATCTTGCGCAAATTAAGCAAAATTTGTTTCGTACAGCAATGAACACCAGTTCGCCAGTGTTCTTTGCTACTATAACGACCATTCCCGACAGTGCGTTAAAATTACTACCATAAGACCTTTTGCTCCACGAACCATCAACGTATACTGTTATCCATGGTATCCCATCTACACAAACTTGTCCTTTTTCTATGGCGATTCCTTTTTCTTTAATGCCAGCTGCTTTGATCGACCTCCACAGGGACGCTTCCCATTCCTAAAATAAATATATTTTTAAAACTAAAGAATAACTACCTATCTATTACTATTATTTTATCTTTCCAAAATCATTCTCGATTTCATAAAACTGATGAGGTGTCATTGTTGGAATATCCATACAACTGAGAAACTCGCACATATGCCCATAAGTACTTCCAGTGGCCAAAGTTACCCAAACTGCTCCAATGTTTATCATGGAGTTTTTCCGTTGCGGGTCTTTTGTGTCATATGTATATGTTTTTTCACAAGCGTTACATTGGAAAACAATGCTGCTGACTAGGCTTTACCCCTCTTTATTTCGCTTTGTACACTCAATTTTCCAAGTGTACAAATTTTTGCATGATTATATTGCAAAGTAGTAGCCCAGTTAAGAACATAACCAAGTTCTACAATGCGATTTCCAGTTATGGGGTACAGCTTCATATTCGAGTGTATGATCATTAATCCTAAAATCATAACTGCTAAGTCAAATATGTTATAGTAAAAATAGTAAAATCTAAACCTCTCGTATTCATCAGATGATATAACACCTGGTTCCTTTGATAATTTTTGATGACTATGATTAGGGTAGGTCTTCGTACTCCAGTGGGGTATTCTAGAATAAATTACACCGAGTAAGAAAAATATATCGTTTGCAGAGATAATGTGCATTTATTTTGAAAACGACTAAATACTGAGACTCATTTAGCCTTTTCGCTGCATAAGTAAAAATAATTAATTTCACTGTGCTGTTTTTCTTTTACGAGAAATAAAATTAGGTGAAAAAATTTGTTTTTGTAAATAAATAATTTAATTAGCAGAATAACAGAAAATTTCTAAACCACTATACTTGTCGCTTACCTTTCAATAAGTGTTTCTGCCTCCTAGTCATCTTCAGTGAAAGTGGCATCATACAGATCTAGGAATGAACCACATCCTTGCAACTTACTACCTTCCAAATCACAATCATCACAACATATAGTAGGCAAAGGCAAACTGTAGGTAATCAGTTACGTAAGTTGTAAACAAAGCATACGTGAATATTAATTGTGAAACACTTACCTTTTGTTTATTATAGGTTCAGATAATGTTTGTTGTATGTTTGTAGATACAGCAAAATGTTCTAGAGTCCCAAAATCTCCGGTATTTTCAGGTAAACTAAAAGTAAAGATAGAGAGGGGGAGAGAAGCAGTTTATTTGAAAATTTTGCCAACCAAATACGGCTAAGTAAAATATTTTTTCAGAAAAGAAAACGAAACGCCATTGCGCGCCACTTTTCATTTGATTGACATTCCCGTTTTCTCAACTAGCATTTTCTAAGTTAAAAAACCATTACATCTCCATTAAGTTCATAATGTTCTCTTTTAAACACAGAAACACCCACGTTCGTGAGCCTGCGCACACGCTCACGCACACGCATTTATTGTTCGCTATTTTCTATTTATAATAAAATAGCAACACTACTTACCTCACATTGGCATTATAATTACTTGGCCGCTTTATCCAACCCAGTTTTGATCTTCTAGACAATACATTTATTTTACTAGGATTTGAGTTGCTTCGCGGCATTTTTAACAGGTATAGTTATATACAATGAAAATTGAATATCTAAAAATAATCATTACTAAAATAATTACATATAAAATTGCAAAAATCGATTGGCTCATTATTGGCACACGAAATGACATACCATTCTGGAGTACTCTTATAGTACTTATGTAAGTAGATTGGGAATCAGGGTTGCAGTCAACATTGCAGAATACTTCATACTTTTGACTTTGACGTATTTGAACAATGTATGTATATTGTATCTTGTTTTTAATGAATTTTCGTAGAAAAAATTCACCATTGCAGAGATTCCGACTTTTGTGTTTTGAAAAAATTTCTTCAAATGAGCGCAAACTAGGACCCCCCAGAACCCATATCTGGGAAAGGTTTCATTTTTATATGTTTATATATATATATATATATATATATATATATATATATATATATATATATATATATATATATATATATATAGTATGTTTCGTAAAAGTGTTACGGTTTTCAAGTAACCTGGACTTTTCTGAAATTGCCTAGTCTCCAACTTGCACTACTGTTTTTGCTGTCATTTCTATAGATTTGATGTTTTGTTTTAATTTTTTTTATTGGACTCTACACTAGCTGCCGCATCGAATGCTTCACATTTTTCAAAATAAACAATTCCCAGGAATAATGTATTTTTTCAATTGTTTTACTAAATTGAAGTTTAATCAATAAATTTTGTAGTTCAGTGTTGGAATAAAAAGGTGCGAATGGTCTGACGACCGCAGCCATGAACAGAGACAACACACACACACACACACACACACGTGCTGGAAAAAATATATACCGTGCTTACTGGTTAAACAGCATGAAAAGGGTGTTGTTTAAGTATTTTGAAAAATACGTGTAATGCATTCGATGTGGCAACTAATGTAGAATATTATACACAATACACCAAAGGCTGCGGTGCTATCAGGGCGGCAAAGACGCGGACGAGCCCTAAGGGAGAGAAAAAAGTGGAGTATTTTCCAAATTTTTTTTAGAAATACAAATTTGTAGAAATGATAGCAAAAACATTAACGCAAGTTAGGCAGTTTCAGAAATATCTGAAATAAATCATAACTCGAAAACACTTTTACTAAACATACTTTTCATTGTTCTGATAGGTCATGAACCAAGCTATCAACACCACACACACACACACACACACACACACATATATATATATATATATATATATATATATATATATATATATATATATATATATATATATATATATATATATATATATATATATATATTCTTTATCCAGAGTGTTACCATCTTCACCTGGCTATACCGTACTGATGATGGCTAATTAGCCTGAAACACGTGTTTGCGGTTGTCTCCTTGCGGCTTTGCCCTTAAACCTTTCTCCTTGTATAGTACATAAATGCCGTGTTATCAATCCTGTTTTAGTATATATATATATATATATATATATATATATATATATATATATATATAATCACACACATATATATATAATCACACCGCGAGAACTCGGAAAAGAACTGGCCGATTTTGATATAATTTGGAAGGTACCTACCTTGGCTTGGAGAAGTGCGTTAGCCAGGATCGGACCAGGTTTTCTTTTCCCAGAAAATTTTGGGTTTTCCTTCGGAAAAATTTATATCTCCGAAAATCATAAAGCTATGGTAACCAAATTTACAAGTAGGTACCTATGTCATATTATAACGACTAAATGCAAAACTTAATTTAAAATGGTTACCGCTTATACAAGGTGGACTTTCACTTTCGGCGTACAATAAATACATTCCTTAGAGAAAATAGTGATCATTTTTAACAATTTGTTTAATTTACTGTTTTTACTTACTTACATATTTTTATTATTATTACATATAGGTCACTATTGAAACGTTAAGTAAGCGCTTCCTGTTCTATCAACTATATTTTATTTGTATTTTTTAGTAGAAATAACCACTCTTGACATTTTTAAGAAACATGCCTGTCACTTTTAGATACCCCGATATTCAACTTGGTTACAAAATTAGCAGATAATTGAAACACAATAAAATTGTTAGTAATTGTCAAGTATGATACATGATTTATGGCATACTATTGACTTCACTATGTGAAAACTGGAACTTGTGATAAGCACTAATAATTACACTTGGAGAACACCCAAATCACCACAACACATATTTCAGAGACCTTACGATCGTTTAGTTGACAATGTCAACATCTTCAGAGGAAGAAAATTCGAACATAAAAAACTAGATCCCGTATATTTACATCGCGTCAAAGTAAACGAACTAGTCCGAAGTAAAGTTGTCGTCCAAGAACGATCGTTTGTTTATTGCGCAGTGAAACAGGTCGGAGACCTGCTTTAATCTTTTGGTCGACAAATTTATGACCCTTATCTAATATAGGTTTAAAAGGACCCGAGTTATTTAAAGAATCAGCACGTTTCCTTTCGATCTAGAAATTTACTATGTGGATATTGGTTCATGCCGATCAAGACATCTGGTGAGATAAACAACATCAACTCAACTCATCTTTTTTAAAAATAGAAAACTAAAAACCCAGATGTCTGTCTCACCATGTTAACTCTAACAAAGGATAAATAGTTCAACTAAAATACTACATAAAAACTATATTTATATTGATTTTAATTCTACGTGAAAGTATTTTCATTGACTACATAGATACAAAAACCGAACAGGCCTTTAAGTCAAGACAAACATAGAGATTAGTATATGTATAAACCGGTCGAGTTATTGACAATAATTTATTAATCTACCAGACAAATTAGGAGTATTTAAGCGGTCAAATGCAAAGAGAAAATAAAGGGCTTGAAATTACAGGTGCCACACGATTTAATGAAGTTTTGTTCTTAATAGACCTTAATATAAAAATACTTTCTAATGAATCAAGCATAGTTTGATGTCTAACATTTTTGACAAGTTTCAAATTTTCTTTGTCAATGTGGTGGTTATTATCCCATATATGTTGTGCCACACATGATTTGTCCACCGTACCATATCGTAACTGTGCGAGATGTTCACGAAATCTGGTGGCTATGTTTCTCCTTGTTTGGCCCACGTATTTAAGATCACAATCTTTGCAACTAATCTCATAAATTCCGGACATTTCAGTGACTTTGTCTTTGTCTTTCGTATTACCCAACAAATTTTTTAAATTACTTTTCGTCCAAAACGTCAAATGTAAATCGGCTTTCTTAAAAATACTTTCCAAACCCTTTGTGATTCGTGGTTCATAAGGTAAACACACAATTTTTTTCTCGATTTTATCATTCTTAAATGTCGTACATCCAGATATCACCTTCTTTGTTCTGTGTTTGTTAACTAATTTGTCTATTAAACCATGCGAGTAACCGTTATATCTCGCCACATTTTTTATGTATTTTAATTCTGTATTAAATCTATTTTTACTCAACGGAAAATTTATCAATCTATTTATTAATCTGAGTCATTAGGAATATAACTATTAGCAGTTTCCTTCCTATAGACATCGAATTAAAGCGAGCCATTATTTTGATTTTTAATAACTAGATGTACTAGTTATTAAAAATAAAAATAATGGCTCGCTTGAATTCGATGTCTATAGGAAGGAAACGGCTACTCTGGTCCTTTTAAACCTATATTAGATAAGGGTCATAAATTTGTCGACCAAAAGATTAAAGCAGGTCTCCGACCTGTTTCACTGCGCAATAAACAAACGATCGTTCTTGGACGACAACTTTACTTCGGACTAGTTCGTTTACCTTGACGCGATATAAATATACGGGATCTAGTTTTTTATGTTAGAATTTTCTTCCTCTGAAGATATTGACATTGTCAACGAAACGATCGTAAGGTCTCTGAAATATGTGTTGTGGTGATTTGGGTGTTCTCCAAGTGTACTTATACTATTGACTTTTTGATGATTTCTGTCTAATGATGTTGAAATGGATATATATATATATATATATATATATATATATATATATATATATATATATATATATATATATATATAGTGTTTCATAATAAGATGTCAACATATGAACATATACATATTACTTTTATACTTATTAAAACCTGCTTGACATGATATTTCATAAACGGATTCTGATTACCTAAGCTTTCTTGTGTCTTGGAAGCAAGTTTTTGTATTTAACACAAAAATTTTTTCAAACTTCGATGGCAGTTTAAAATGCACCAATCGTTACAAATAAAAACATAGTATTTTAATGTGGCTGTCTTATACCTAGATACAGACAGTTACATGAAACGTCAAAGTAAAACAGTAACTTATGTTTATTTGAATTTTTAATTCGTTCATTGAATTTTATAAAAACATCATCACGCATCACGCCTCTTGGCATTTAGGTAGAAACAATTAGAGTTTACCTACCTACATTGTTTTTACGATTTTCGCCTAAATATTTTTGTAATACACGTGAGCTTTATAATATTAATTGACATAGATAGCTATACCTATAATATTTTGACTATTGGCAAAATATAAGGTTTTCAAAATCGTCTTTACAGCATTAAAACTGTAGATATAGGTGTACACACACACACACACACACACACACACACACATATACAGGGTGTTTCTGATCCTTAAAAGTGATCATTCTTGGATGATATTAAGGAAAATTCTTCATAAGAACATTAGGTTCGCAATCAGTTTCTTTCTAAGATACAGGGTGTTAAAATTTGTCAAAAAATATGTTTTTCCTCAATATCTCTAAAACCGCCCTGTATATTTATTTAAATTTTGGTAGATGGAAAGCATACGTAAAACTACATATTTCCAGGATAAATAATATAAAACATAAAAATCTAGCCTAGACGCTTTCGTTACCACAAACTCTAAAATTGAGACTAAAAGAAAAAATCTCAGAGGGACAAGCAAATGAATGCATTTTCTGTTTTAAATCTAAAACCGTCCGCCGGACGAAAAAAAAATGAAAAGACCATTTTTATGAGAAGTTAGAGGGCAATTATAAAAATAATATTCATTTTAAAATTTTGAAAAATACAGTCCTCTATCATTCGTTTGATTTTTGGGGCATGTCAACATGTGACACCATTAATGAAAATTTAAAAATCGTTATCTTAGAAAAAATGTATTTTTATGCAGACTTTGCATCTACCAAATCTTAAAAAGTGTGAGAGCGGTTTTAGACATAGTGAGGAAAAAATTCTTTTTGCTCAAATTTCAACACTCCGTGTCTCAAGAATAAAGCAGTTGCGTACCTAATGTTCATATCAAGAATTCTTCTTAAAATCATCCAAGGGTTATCACCCTTAAGGGTCAAGCATTCAATTATGAAACACTATATATATATATATATATATATATATATATATATATATATATATATATATATATATATATATATATATATATATATATATTTATATACGGGGTGTTTCGATGGATGATTTTAAGAAAAAAAGTTTTTATATGAATAGAGGTCTGTTTTCGCTCTCTGTCCAAGATACAGGCTGATCAAAAAATCCTTTTTTTATTGTCTTTTGTAAGTATAACTCAGAACAGCCCTTGAATATTTTAATAAAACTTTGCGAGGGTGAATTAGGTGTACAGGAACATCGTTGAAGGGGAAAACTAAAGTTTAAATTTAACTAGTGGCGGCCCCATTGATGTAACCCTAAATATTTTGAATAAAAAGTATAATATGCGGCTGTTTTTTTTTTAAATGAAAGTCATTTTCGCATTACTACTTATTTAAAAAAAAAGATCACTTGAATTTTTTTCGCAACTTCAAACATTTTTATAGAAAGAAAATAAAAATATTTTTTTTTATCTTTTGGACTTTTTTAAAATTATTTATTGAAGTAAGAAGACATTATCCAATAGCTAATTTAAAAACCAACATAACTGAATTAGGTATTGTACATATTAACTGGCTGTTGACAACTTAATACACCTAATTCACCCCCACCAAGTTATATATATATATATATATATATATATATATATATATATATATATATATATATATATATATATATATATATATATATATATATATATATATATATATATATATGGTGTTTCATAATTGCGGACCTTTAAGGGTGATAATCCTTGGATGATTTTAAGGAAAATTCTTCATATGAACATTAGGCAGGCAACTGAAATTTAAGCAAAAAGGATTTTCTCTCACTATGGATGTTAATTACATCTCGCACTTGTTGGTTTTGATTACCTGAGATGGTGATATTAAATCCATAGGTAAACATTTACAATAACTTTATTATTTCACAAATTGATTAAACTTTATGCACTAAATATCTACACGTGATACACTATATATGACTCGAAAAAGAGTGTGAACAGATCAAACTTGCCAGTGAGTTGTTTTTGATCAGGTTAACTCTGAGAAGAGAGAAATCGCCTGGTGTTTCTTAGTTGCCGTAGCTCTTGACAGCTGGCTGTCGCAGAACATAACTTTCAACTGTCAAGAGTATTTACGCAGAAACACAGAGTAGTGTTGGCGGAAACACTGCGGTCGGAACCACCGCCACATACTCACCTCTCAGTGGCAACGCTATTAGTTCAAGTATCTTCGTGGAAATCGAACTCTACGTCCATGGCGTGTAGTTTGAACGGGAACGGGAACTTCACTGTCACTTTCAGTTGCACTAGGATGTCTCTGAAGCTGGAAAGTTGTGTGTTCGTTATCACAAAGAATGAATACGGGTTTAAGACGGTCAACAGAAATTGTCTCTTCTCCGTGTGATTTCTTGATTTTGAAGACTTTGTCAGTTCGGGACAACACTTCAAAGGGGCCGTCATAAACTGGTTCGAGGGTTTTTCGCGGAATATCAATGCGAACAAAAACAAAAGGAGCTTCCATAAGCTTAGGATGGACAAATACCTTTTTTGCAGTATGATGTTTAAAAGGTACTGGTCGAAGTTTCCTTATGTCTTCTTTCAGCTGAGATATAAGTGGTGGAACATCATAAGCTTGTGTGCTGTTGAAAAAGTCGGTGGGAAGTTTTATTGATTCTCCGTAGACTATTTCAGCGGGTGTTGAGCGATATTCTGGAATTATGTACGATCTGAGTCCTAGTAACACAATTGGCAATTTAGCGACCCAGTTTTCGTCCATATGCGCTTTCAAGGCCTGTTTCAGAACTTTATGCCATCTCTCGATTACACCATTTGCTGCTGGGTGGTAAGCTGTGGTCTTGATGTGGTCTGCACCTAGTGTTTTAGTGAGGTGTGTGAAAAGGTGGCAATCGAATTGTTTACCTCTGTCTGTGGTGATGTATTGCGGAACACCGAAACGAGAGATCCAGCATGATAAAATAGTGTTCGCTACTGTTTCTGCTGTAATATCTGACAATGGAATTGCTTCGGGCCATCGAGAAAATCTGTCTATTATTGGTCACAGATAGCGTTGACCTTGTGATGGTGGTAATGGTCCCACAATGTCAACATTTATATGCGAGACTCTTCTCATGGTTGGGGTGTATTGTCCAATGGCACTGTAAGTGTGTCTCCATATCTTGACTTTCTGGCAGGGAATGCAAGTTTTAGACCAAAGAGATACATCACGTTTCAATTTGGGCCAACAAAATCTATCCTGGACCAGATCGACTGAAGCTGATATGCCTGGGTGAGATAAATTGTGGATAGAATCGACAATCTTTCCGCGAAATTTGAGCGGAATGAATAGGCGAAGTTTCTTTGAAGAAGAATCGCTAATAAGATTCAATCCGTTGTCAAGAGCCATGTTTTGAAATTTGTATGAGGAAGATTTAGACTGCAAAAGGTGTTTGAGTTCCCCACAAGATGACTGAGCTTGCGCAATTTCTTGGAGTGACACAGTGGAAGAAAGTGAAATTGTTTCAATGCGAGAACAATAGTCTGCGGGAATGTTTGTAGGACCTGGTATGTAGCGAATGTCTGTGGTAGATTGACCTATGAAGTCTAAATGTCGTAGTTGCCTTGGAGATGCTTTATCGACGCGTTGTTCAAAAGCGTATGTCAAAAGTTTGCGGTCCGTATAAATGGTGAAATTGCGACCTTCTAGGGTATATCTAAAGTATTTAACTGCCTGATAAGCAGCTAGAAGTTCGCGATCCCAGGTGCTGTAAGATTTTTGGGCTGAAGTAAGCTTTTTAGAGTAGAAACCTAGGGGTTCTAGTGTTTGATCACGTAGTTGTTGGAGGGAAGCGCCTACGGCATAATCAGAAGCATCGACATCGAGAATCAGTGGTAGCGAAGAAGACGGATGAGCTATTAGTGTAGCGTTTTTTAGTGCCTCTTTCAAACGTTCGAATGCTTCTCGAGTCTGAGGAGTCCACTCGATTTTACGTTTGTCGCGTTTTTTTGGGATTCTGGCAGAGGTCGAATAGTGGTTGCTGAATTTCCGCAGCACGTGGAAGAGAACAACGGTAGAAATTTATGAGACCCAGAAATCTTCTGAGTTTTTCAATGGTATCGGGAAGAGGTAGGTCGGTGATAGCTTTGATGCGTTCAGGAAGTGGAAATAATCCAGATTTATTTACACGAAAACCTAAAAATGAAATTTCGGACACTCCGAATTCCCATTTAGATGAATTGATACGGATGCCGTTGTCTTGAAGTGTCTGAAAAAGTTTTGCTAGATGCTCTTGATGTTCTTTTTCAGAGGCTGATGCAACGAGAATATCGTCAAGGTAGGAGTAGGCAAAGTCAAGATGTCTTAAAATTGAATGTAAATATCTTTGAAATGTTTGTGCTGAATTACAAAGGCCAAATGGGGTTGTAACAAATTCGAATAACCCAAATGTACTTATGACTGCTGTTTTGGGAATATCGTGAGGTGCTACTGGGATGTGATGGAAAGCGCGAATGATATCCAATTTTGAAAAAATACGCTTGCCTTCTAACTGGGCATTAAAATCTTGCAAATTTGGAATGGGATATCTGTCACGGATTGTTTTAGCGTTTAGTGCTCGGTAACCCCCACATGGTCTCCATGAGCCATCCTTTTTTTGCACCATGTGGAGGGGGCTTGACCATGGGCTTTTGGAGAGTCTACAAATTCCCAAGTCCATCATGTGCTGGAATTCTAGCTTTGCTTGAGCTAGCTTTTCCGGGGGCAATCTTCTAGCTTTTGCAGTGACAGGTGGTCCTTCCGTACTTATAGTATGGGAGAACTCAACCTCTGGAAGGTTACTAGAAGAAGTTTCCTTAAAAAGGTCAGGAAATTGTTGTAGCAATTTGAAGTACTGGTGTGTCGGGTCTACGAGATGAATTTTAGAATTAATTCCTGGTGGTGGGTTAACACCGGCCTTAGAGAGGTTTGTCTTTGTATCGATTAAACGTCTATGTTTCATATCCACAAGTAAAGCAAACACTGCTAGAAAATCAGCGCCTATAATTGGTTGCTTGATATCGGCAAGTGTGAAGGGCCAGCAGAACCTATGGCGTAAACCAAGATCCAAATCTAATAGTTGTTCGCCATAGGTATGAATAGAGGTCCCGTTTGCAGCATACAAGGTACGCTTCGATTGAAATTTTCGTTGGTCGTGAGCGGGTGGAATAACTGAAATATCCGCTCCAGAGTCGATTAGAAATTACATATCAGAGCGTCTATCAAAAATAAAAAGGCAGCGTGTTAGGTGGCTCTCGTCTCGTGCCGCGTGGAGTGAGTGCCTTATTAGTTTTCCGACACATGTTTTGCTTTAAAATCGCAAGGTTGGATGCAACGTTTGGCCTTGTTGCCAAATCGTTCATGATACCAACACGTGGAGGTTGAGGAATTTGTGGTTATAGAATTTCGAGAAAGCTTGGGTCTTTCTCGGGAGGTAGATCGGGAACGCATTCGCAATTCGTTGACTGATGCTGTTAGCTTCTCTAACTGCGCTTCTAACTTGGCTAGCTTGTCGGGCTCTCGTGACTGAATTTCAGCCACGTTGTATTTATCTCCGGAATATTCCACGATTTTGTCTGCTATAACCGACAAATTTTCTAGAGAATCGTTGCTCAAAGCCAAAATTGAACAAACGTTGACTGGTAAACGTTGTAGAAATAAAGTTTTAAGGAAATCCTCTTTAATCTGACTACCGGCTAAAAAGTTCATTTCGCGTAAAAGTTGCGATGGTTTTCTGTCGCCTAATTCTAATTCTGTTAAAAGTTTATTTATTTTGCGACTTTCGGATTCTTCAAATTCTAATTAAAGACGTTTCATTAGATCTGAATAGGGTTGATGATAATGGTTGGGTTAAAAAATCTGAAATTGACTCTGCGACATCAGGATCGAGTATACCGAGTACATGACTGAATTTTGTCTTTTCAGAACTGATCTGCGATATATCGAACTGGGCGTCAACCTGCATTTGCCAGATTTTCACGTTACGTCTCCATATAGGAGGTAATTTTATTGCAACCCTTGCCATGATATTGCTGCTTGAAGAATCTTCGGCCATTGTGAAAAAAATCAGATAATTTTTAAATTAGAAAGGACTGACCTGTTTAGATATTTGTTTCCTGTATGCACGAGCACGTGCGTGGAAGTTAGGCGACGTCGGCTGGAACATCAAGCACTGCAACGCAGTGTTCTTCGGCTTACGGCACGGGGTCACCAATATGGATGTTAATTACATCTCGCACTTGTTGGTTTTGATTACCTGGGATGGTGATATTAAATCCATAGGTAAACATTTAACATAACTTTATTATTTCACAAGTTGATTACACTTTATGCACTAAATATCTACACGTGATACACTATACATGATTCGAAAAAGAGTGTGAACAGATAAAACTTGCCAGTGAGTTGTTTTTGATCAGGTTAACTCTGAGAAGAGAGAAATCGCCTGGTGTTTCTTAGTTGCCGTAGCTCTGCCACAGCTGGCTGTCGCCGAACATAACTTTCAACTGTCAAGAGTATTTACGCAGAAACACAGAGTAGTGTTGGCGGAACACTGCGGTCGGAACCACCGCCACACTCACTATGTCTAAAACCGCTCTCACACTTTTTAAAATTGGGTAGATGCAAAGTGCATAAAAATACATTTTTTCTAAGAAAACTATTTTAAAATTTTCATCAATGGTGTCGCATGTTAACATGCACCAAAAATCAAACGAATGATAGAGGACTGTACTTTTCAAAATTTCAAAATGAATATTATTTTTATAATTGCCCTCTAACTTCTCATAAGAATGGTCTTTTCTTTTTTTTTCGTCCGGCGGACGGTTTTAGATTTAAAACAGAAAATGTATTCATTTGCTTGTCCCTTTGAGATTTTTTCTTTTAGTCTCAATTTTAGAGTTTGTGGTAACGAAAGCGTCTAGGCTAGATTTTTATGTTTTATAGTAGCTATTATTTATCCTGGAAATATGTAGTTTTACGTGTGCTTTGCATCTACCAAAATTGAAATAAATATACAGAGCGGTTTTAGAGATATTGAGGAAAAACATATTTTTTGACAAATTTTAACACCCTGTATCTCAGAAATAAAGTGATTGCGAACCTAATGTGCTTATGAAGAATTTTCCTTAAAATCATCCAAGAATGATCACTTTTAAGGATCAGGAACACCTGCATATGTGTGTGTGTGTGTGTGTGTGTGTGTGTGTGTGTGTTATTATTATTATTATTATTATTATTATTATTATTATTATTATTATTATTATTATTATTATTATTATTATTATTATTATTATTATTATTATTATTATTATTATTATTATTATTATTATTATTATTATTATTACAATTAACAAGGGGGGGAAAATATAACATTTAAGCCAAAGGGGTATGTATCAGGACAATACTAGAAAGCAAAAACTAGAGACACTTCCTGAACTCTGCAGAGAATCTCCCCAATACACCATTTGTTTTCAAAAGAAGCGATATCATTTCTGCTCGAATACCATGAATATTCTTTCATTAAGCGACACTTTAGTCTATTTTTATATATAGTTTCATATGGCTGGTGTTGAGCGTTGTCTTTAAAATATGAAACTATGTGGTTATATATTGTGCTTTTTGCTATGTTGCACAAGAAGTTAACAAGGGCTGCTTTCTCGCTAGTGAGTGGTACAAATCCCGCATATATGTCGACCATACGCAGTGGCTTTGCAGTTAATTTATAAACAAGAGCCCCAACAAATTTCCACAGAACAGAAACCTCCGAACACTCCACTATCATGTGCCAGGATGTCCCGGTAATACCACACCACGGACAAAGAGCTGACAAGATCATTCCTGCTCTGCTTAAGAAAACTGGATCTGCCAACCTATTTTTGGCGAATCTAAAAGCGACAGTCGCATCATGGCCCATAGTGGGTTTGGAGCATAGTGCTTGCCAGTTAACTGTATCATCAGTCCATGCCCCTTTCATTGGCGAGGTGACACAAAATGCCCTCAAGGTTAAGTCGCGTAAAATAGCTCTTTTGTTACGGAGACTACAATCTGTGAGCTTTTCTTCAATGGTTTTGAATGAAGTGTAAAATATCATATTTGGTGGACCAGTTTTGAGCAAAACATCTGGGCAGGTTTCCATCATCAATACTTTGAAATGGTGAAAGTTAATTCTAAGGTTATTTTTGAGGAGGGAGTTATACTCTTTTAGCTGAATATCTTCGAATGACTTCCATTTTACCCCATCAAAAAAAATCGCCAATAGTGTAAACGCCTCTAGAAAACCAGAGGTTAGAGAACTTAAAACTGCCTAATGATAAGCGCGATGCGGTCAGAGGTATTTGTTTCAACTCTGAGAATGTTGAGGGATAGTCTTCCAAACAGAGATTTATCAAAGAGGTTGATTCAAGGACTTGCCTCAAGAATAATGATAATTTTGCTGGGTGATAGCTTGAATACTGAATAAATAAGACTTGCCAGGTCAGATCACTAGATCTGTAAGTACTCAAAGAGTGCTGTGCCATTAGCTTCCAGTTACTTTCCTCGTTACACGCCAGGAATCTCAAAGCAAAGGAAATTCGAAACAGTTTTATTTTAGACGCTATATGAACTAGGCCTAAGCCTCCATGAGAAATTGGTAGACATAGATCTTGCGCGGAAATCCAGTGCTTTCTGCCACTCCAGAATAAATTTATAAGAAAGGCCTGAATTTTGTTTACAAAGTCAGGTGGGGCAGGTAAGATTTGCAAGGTATACCAAAGTTTAGGTGCAAGAAACTGATTTATAACCATAGCTCTTCCTCTCCAGGATAGAGCCGGAAGAACCCTGATCCATCTACTGGAACTGTCTTGTAACCTTTTGAATGCTGCATTTAATGGGGCAAGATCAAGTACGTCGGCGTCATTTTTAAACGTAATACCCAGGATTTTTATGCCTGCAGATGACCAATTAAAACCGAGGGGTTTCTCTCCGGAACCTTTATAAGCTCCCAACCAGTAACCCATGCATTTATCTGCATTGAGTTGTGCACCAGAATTTTGGGAGTATTCATTATAGCAGTCCATCATAACCTCCAAGTCAGTCTTTTCAGAAATCACCACATTAACATCATCCGCATAGGCGGAGACTTTTAGGAAGTGACTTTTTTGTGGGATAGGCAAGGTAAGACCTACTATTCTGTTTCTGATGAAAGATAGAAGTGGTTCAATACAGAGAATAAAAAGTGGACCTGAAAGTGGACAACCCTGACGAATACCCTGTTCAAACTTAATTGGGGCAGACATAAGTCCATGCGCTCTGACCATACAAACTGAATCTTCATAGAGAAGCCTTACACAGTTCACAAATAATGGGCCTAAATTGTATATTTCCAAAAGGTAGAACATATAGTCATGACTCACTCTATCAAAGGCACTTCGTTGGTCTAATGAAACGATAGCAACAGGTAAATCATGAACATTAATGTGTTGAATAAGTTCCCTGAAAAGATGAAGGCTGTCGTAGATTGACCTTCCCGGTACACAATATGACTGATCTGGATCTACTAATAAGTTTAGTATCCCTGACAAGCGTATTGATAAAGCCTTGGACAGAATCTTATAATCAGTTGTTAAAATTGAAATTGGCCTCCAGTTTCCTAAAACGCTGGAGTCACCACCTTTGTGTATTAAGGCAAGAATTGCTGTACGAATAGTTCTTGGGAGTCTTCCAAGCTGTAGTGCTTGTTGGACCATACTACAATACCAGTTTTTAATTTCATTCCAGAAAACAACATAGAATTCCGGACTGAGACCATCAATCCCGGTAGCCTTGTTTCTTTTAAGCGACTTGAGAGCAGTGAATAAATCGTTTTCTGTAATTGGTTGTTCTATCAAAGATTTACTGTTTTCATCCAATTTAGGAAGGCCATTATATAGACTGCTACCTGGATCTATTGTAATACTGGTGTCCTTTCTGTATAGATTGTGGAAATGATTTCTCACAACTGAAATTATTCGAGATGGTTCTTTCTCAACTATTCCTTCATGGATGAGTTCGGTCAGGATTTTCTTTTTACAGATGTATGGTGAGAGAGAAACTGCTGTTGGTCTGTCCATTTCTAGAAGATGTGTCATGCCTGCTGCCACCAGACGTTTTTCACTTTCCTTGGAATAAAAGTCTTTAATTTCTTCTTTCAGGCGAAGTATACTGGCGGTGTCTTCTGTTTCTCTTAAGGTACTCATGGCTTTATTAAGTTGCTCTTGAAGGCTTTTGATTACAAACTCACTCTGTTGGCGTTTCTGGCGTGTATAGATACGGGTTATATCTTTAATATCTTCCTTGAGAATTTCCCATCGTGAAAGAGCATTTTCAATTGGTTTTTGAGTAACAGATCGAATAAACTCTCTCATACACTTAACATATGCGGTATCTTTTAAAAGAGAATTATCAAAACGCCAAATGTTCAGTGTGTTACCAGATTTCTTTTCGGGCTGGAAAACTATGGACAAGGCCAAATGATCTGAAAACGAGGCTAACACTTTTGATGACAAGACTCTGGTCATGGTTTGTTCTCGGCAGTACATTCTATCCAGTCTGGAAGCTGAATTATTAGTAAAGAATGTGAAGCCACTTTCATGAAGATGAGTTCTTTCCCAAACATCTACCAGGGTGAATCGTTTTAATATGGTTTCAAGTTTGATAGAGATTTCTGCATACCTTTCCTGGGAGTTAAATCTGTCTTTTTCTGGTGTTATGGTACAGTTAAAATCACCAGTTATTATTACATGATCCTCTGGATTAGAAATGTCAGCTAGTGAGAGTTGGAGAGCTGAAAGAGCTTCTTGGGCTTTTATTCGATTCCATGGTAGATAAACGTTGTAGATATGAATATTATATTTCTCAGTTTCTAGATAAAGTTTTTGCACATAACTTGGATAGATGACTTGGCAGATGACTGAACAATTTGACATGCTATGACTAGTGGCTATCATAGTTCCAGAATAACTTGTGTTGGAAGGATTGCAGTAGAATTGGTACTTCAATTTTAGTAAAGATGTTGGTGTGGAGGTGACATTAGTTTCTTGAAGACAGATTATCGCAGGCTGTGTGGTCTCCAAGAAGTATGTAAGAGCTGACGACTTAATAAAACTTTTGATGCTTTTGACATTGAGTGTTATAATTATCATCGAGTTGAATGCGAATGTAAAATGTATGAGTGTTAGGTGTGTCAACACTCTGAAAGCTCCGACGACTGAGTATCTGTACAATCAGTTCGATAGTCGCAGCGTTGACCAGATAGTGACTTAATCAATCTTTTGCAGCGTTCTTTAAGTGATCTCTTCTCAATCTGTGGGTAAATTTGCTGGATCATTTTTATCAACTGTGGCAGATCATCGGTAAACTTCCTTGATATTTCAATGGGTTTATCGTTTCCTTTAACGGCCGTTAGAAAAGCTTTGAATTCATCAAAATTTAAAATATAAGAATTCTCCGAGAAACATTGTTTGATTGGGTCAAATGCAGAGAGTGGATCGGGAGTTGACTTTTTCTTTTTTCTAACCTTTTTGTTGGTAACGATTTCTGCTGGCAGTGTGAATTGATCATCCACATCAGTATCCTCCAGGGATGCTAATCGTTTTAGACCTACGGTGCTGTTGAGTTGTAACTGAGAACTTGTAGATGGTTGTGGCTTTTCACTAGATGGAAGTATAACAGAATTATCAAATTCTGTATTTTCTGACTGCTGGCAAGGTTTTACAGCTACCTGAGGTTGAGTGGTGACAGTTCTGGTTTCAGTAGACGAAGCTGGATTATGTTGACTGTTTGACTCGACTGACGGCAGTTCCAGGACAATGTTATCTTCATTTTGAATGACGTTCTGGGAAGGGCAGTTTTTGGAAATGTGTCCCACTTTTTTACATGTAAAACAGTGCAATTCTCCATCAGATAAAAATAATCGATATGTGTCTCCATCATGACTGACTACTATAGACGATGGAATCTCAGTCCTGTCTTCAGGCACAAAAAATACTTGTCTGCGGAAGCTACGGATATGAGAATATTCTGGTAAACCGAGGCCAACTCCAACGAAAGAAACTGGAGACACCAATTTCAAATTAATATCCCCAAGACTTTTGTGTATAACATTATGTGGGATAGATGGAGAAACATTTGAGATTATCAGTCTTACGGCAGGAGTTATCAATCGCCTAGCAGAGACATATATATCACCGATAGTAATACCCCCATGTTTAGAGATGAACTCATCTACACACTCTTTTGATCTAAGATAGATACATACTCTGTTATTAGATATTTTTGAAGCAAATGTAATTTGCTTTGGGCCAATTAGTGTCCCAAGATTAACAATATAATCACGAATAGAGGCACCTTCAATAGAGGACATCACTATGGCTTGATCTTTTTTAGGAAAGATTGCCTTATCAACAACATTATTTTTGAGTGCTTGAGCAAAAGACGCTTGCTTGTTAGCAGAAGGCTCATTGGATGCTACAGAGTTATTAAGAACTTGATCAGAAGAGACAACATTTTTAGGAACACCTGTATTGTCAGAAATGTTCGCGTCCTCAACAATTAACGTATTTTTACTAACAGGATTTGTAATAATATCTTCATTTATATCTTGATTAACACTAAGAGATGACTTTTCTGAAACAACTGGCTCAGGTGTTGAACCACCTCCGTGATCGGAGGTCTCTAAATCAATTAAAATGCTTTCCATGATGAGTGACCGCTACGATCCATCAGCAGGGCGAGCAGAAGGCCCCCGACGAGAGAGTGGCACGCCGTATATCGGCCGCGCCGGGTCCAGCCAGAGACCGAGCGCTCGCTCAGCCCAGCGGCCCCGGTCGAGTTATCACTTCTTATCGTCGATGTAGATAAACAATTATAATAAAATAAATTAAATAGAAAATATAATATACAAAACTCACCGACCTATGGAATTTAAACCATTAATTCCTAGTTTTTACTTACGAATCCACATACTATATTTCAGATAGGTAATACCTGGTGTTTGCTGCACAATACTGCGAAATTACAAAATTAAACACTTCTGTTTTCCAACACAAAATGGCACTTTATCCACGAGCTCTCTCAAACGTGTCTTCACGCTAAGAGAAGCTGTGTGTGTGTGTGTGTGTGTGTGTGTGTGTGTGTGTGTGTGTGTGTGTGTGTGTGTGTGTGTGTGTGTGTGTGTGTGTGTGTGTGTGTGTGTGTGTGTGTGTGTGTGTGTGTGTGTGTGTGTGTGTGTGTGTGTGTGTGTGTGTGTGTGTGTGTGTGTGTGTGTGTGTGTGTGTGTGTGTGTGTGTGTGTGTGTGTGTGTGTGTGTGTGTGTGTGTGTGTGTGTGTGTGTGTGTGTGTGTGTGTGTGTGTGTGTGTGTGTGTGTGTGTGTGTGTGTGTGTGTGTGTGTGTGTGTGTGTGTGTGTGTGTGTGTGTGTGTGTGTGTGTGTGTGTGTGTGTGTGTGTGTGTGTGTGTGTGTGTGTGTGTGTGTGTGTGTGTGTGTGTGTGTGTGTGTGTGTGTGTGTGTGTGTGTGTGTGTGTGTGTGTGTGTGTGTGTGTGTGTGTGTGTGTGTGTGTGTGTGTGTGTGTGTGTGTGTGTGTGTGTGTGTGTGTGTGTGTGTGTGTGTGTGTGTGTGTGTGTGTGTGTGTGTGTGTGTGTGTGTGTGTGTGTGTGTGTGTGTGTGTGTGTGTGTGTGTGTGTGTGTGTGTGTGTGTGTGTGTGTGTGTGTGTGTGTGTGTGTGTGTGTGTGTGTGTGTGTGTGTGTGTGTGTGTGTGTGTGTGTGTGTGTGTGTGTGTGTGTGTGTGTGTGTGTGTGTGTGTGTGTGTGTGTGTGTGTGTGTGTGTGTGTGTGTGTGTGTGTGTGTGTGTGTGTGTGTGTGTGTGTGTGTGTGTGTGTGTGTGTGTGTGTGTGTGTGTGTGTGTGTGTGTGTGTGTGTGTGTGTGTGTGTGTGTGTGTGTGTGTGTGTGTGTGTGTGTGTGTGTGTGTGTGTGTGTGTGTGTGTGTGTGTGTGTGTGTGTGTGTGTGTGTGTGTGTGTGTGTGTGTGTGTGTGTGTGTGTGTGTGTGTGTGTGTGTGTGTGTGTGTGTGTGTGTGTGTGTGTGTGTGTGTGTGTGTGTGTGTGTGTGTGTGTGTGTGTGTGTGTGTGTGTGTGTGTGTGTGTGTGTGTGTGTGTGTGTGTGTGTGTGTGTGTGTGTGTGTGTGTGTGTGTGTGTGTGTGTGTGTGTGTGTGTGTGTGTGTGTGTGTGTGTGTGTGTGTGTGTGTGTGTGTGTGTGTGTGTGTGTGTGTGTGTGTGTGTGTGTGTGTGTGTGTGTGTGTGTGTGTGTGTGTGTGTGTGTGTGTGTGTGTGTGTGTGTGTGTGTGTGTGTGTGTGTGTGTGTGTGTGTGTGTGTGTGTGTGTGTGTGTGTGTGTGTGTGTGTGTGTGTGTGTGTGTGTGTGTGTGTGTGTGTGTGTGTGTGTGTGTGTGTGTGTGTGTGTGTGTGTGTGTGTGTGTGTGTGTGTGTGTGTGTGTGTGTGTGTGTGTGTGTGTGTGTGTGTGTGTGTGTGTGTGTGTGTGTGTGTGTGTGTGTGTGTGTGTGTGTGTGTGTGTGTGTGTGTGTGTGTGTGTGTGTGTGTGTGTGTGTGTGTGTGTGTGTGTGTGTGTGTGTGTGTGTGTGTGTGTGTGTGTGTGTGTGTGTGTGTGTGTGTGTGTGTGTGTGTGTGTGTGTGTGTGTGTGTGTGTGTGTGTGTGTGTGTGTGTGTGTGTGTGTGTGTGTGTGTGTGTGTGTGTGTGTGTGTGTGTGTGTGTGTGTGTGTGTGTGTGTGTGTGTGTGTGTGTGTGTGTGTGTGTGTGTGTGTGTGTGTGTGTGTGTGTGTGTGTGTGTGTGTGTGTGTGTGTGTGTGTGTGTGTGTGTGTGTGTGTGTGTGTGTGTGTGTGTGTGTGTGTGTGTGTGTGTGTGTGTGTGTGTGTGTGTGTGTGTGTGTGTGTGTGTGTGTGTGTGTGTGTGTGTGTGTGTGTGTGTGTGTGTGTGTGTGTGTGTGTGTGTGTGTGTGTGTGTGTGTGTGTGTGTGTGTGTGTGTGTGTGTGTGTGTGTGTGTGTGTGTGTGTGTGTGTGTGTGTGTGTGTGTGTGTGTGTGTGTGTGTGTGTGTGTGTGTGTGTGTGTGTGTGTGTGTGTGTGTGTGTGTGTGTGTGTGTGTGTGTGTGTGTGTGTGTGTGTGTGTGTGTGTGTGTGTGTGTGTGTGTGTGTGTGTGTGTGTGTGTGTGTGTGTGTGTGTGTGTGTGTGTGTGTGTGTGTGTGTGTGTGTGTGTGTGTGTGTGTGTGTGTGTGTGTGTGTGTGTGTGTGTGTGTGTGTGTGTGTGTGTGTGTGTGTGTGTGTGTGTGTGTGTGTGTGTGTGTGTGTACACCTATATCTACAGTTTCTAATGCTGTAAAGGCGATTTTGAGAACCTTATATTTCGCCAACAGTCAAAATATTATAGGTATAGCTATCTATGTCAATTAATATTATAAAGCTCACGTGTATTAGAAAGATATTTAGGCGAAAATCGTAAAAACAATGTAGGTAAGTAAACTTTAATTGTTTCTACCTAAATGCAAAAAGGCGTGGTGCCTGATGATGATATTTTTATAAAATTCAATTGAAGAATTAAAAATTCATATAAACATATAAGTTACTGTTCTACTTTGACGTTTCATGTAACTAGCTACTTTAAAATATTATGCTTTTATTTGTAACGATTGGTGCATTATAAACTGCCATCGAGGTTTGAAAATAATTTGTGTAAAATACAAAAACTTGCTTCCAAGACACAAGAAAGCTTAGGTAATCAGAATCGGTTTATGAAATATCATGTCAAGCAGGTTTTAATAAGTATAAAAGTAATATGTATATGTTCATATGTTGACATCTTATTATGAAACACTATATATATATATATATATATATATATATATATATATATATATATATATATATATATATAACTTGGTGGGGGTGAATTAGGTGTATTAAGTTGTCAACAGCCAGTTAATATGTACAATACCTAATTCAGTTATGTTGGTTTTTAAATTAGCTATTGGATAATGTCTTCTTACTTCAATAAATAATTTTAAAAAAGTCCAAAAGATAAAAAAATATTTTTATTTTCTTTCTATAAAAATGTTTGAAGTTGCGAAAAAAATTCAAGTGATCTTTTTTTTTAAATAAGTAGTAATGCGAAAATGACTTTCTTTAGAAAAAAAACAGCCGCATATTATACTTTTTATTCAAAATATTTAGGGCCACATCAATGGGGGCGCCACTAGTTAAATTTAAACTTTAGTTTTCCCCTTCAACGATGTTCCTCTACACCTAATTCACCCTCGCAAAGTTTTATCAAAATATTCAAGGGCTGTTCTGAGTTATACTTACAAAAGACAATAAAAAAAGGATTTTTTGATCAGCCTGTATCTTGGACAGAGAGCGAAAACAGACCTCTATTCATATAAAAACTTTTTTTCTTAAAATCATCCATAGATTTACTCCCTTCAACATTGAAGCATTATTATGAAACACCCCGTATATATATATATATATATATATATATATATATATATATATATATATATATATATATATATATATATATATTTATATATAGTGTTTCATAATTGAATGCTTGACCCTTAAGGGTGATAACCCTTGGATGATTTTAAGAAAAATTCTTGATATGAACATTAGGTACGCAACTGCTTTATTCCTGAGAGACACGGAGTGTTGAAATTTGAGCAAAAAGAATTTTTTCCTCACTATGTCTAAAACCGCTCTCACACTTTTTAAGATTTGGTAGATGCAAAGTCTGCATAAAAATACATTTTTTCTAAGATAACGATTTTTAAATTTTCATCAATGGTGTCACATGTTGACATGCCCCAAAAATCAAACAAATGATAGAGGACTGTATTTTTCAAAATTTTAAAATGAATATTATTTTTATAATTGCCCTCTAACTTCTCATAAAAATGGTCTTTTCATTTTTTTTCGACCGGCGGACGGTTTTAGATTTAAAACAGAAAATGCATTCATTTGCTTGTCCCTGTGAGATTTTTTCTTTTAGTCTCAATTTTAGAGTTTGTGGTAACGAAAGCGTCTAGGCTAGATTTTTATGTTTTATAGTAGCTATTATTTATCCTGGAAATATGTAGTTTTACGTATGCTTTGCATCTACCAAAATTTAAATAAATATACAGGGCGGTTTTAGAGATATTGAGGAAAAACATATTTTTTGACAAATTTTAACACCCTGTATCTCAGAAAGAAACTGATTGCGAACCTAATGTTCTTATGAAGATTTTTCCTTAAAATCATCCAAGAATGATCACTTTTAAGGATCAGAAACACCCTGTATATGTGTGTATACACCTATATCTACAGTTTTAATGCTGTAAAGACGATTTTGAAAACCTTCTATTTTGCCAACAGTTAAAATATTATAGGTATAGCTATCTATGTCGTTTAATATTATAAAGCTCACGTGTATTACAAAAATATTTAGACGAAAATCGTAAAAACAATGTAGGTAAGTAAACTCTAATTGTTTCTACCTAAATGCCAAGAGGCGTGATGATGTTTTTATAAAATTCAATGAACGAATTAAAAATTCAAATAAACATAAGTTACTGTTTTACTTTGACGTTTCATGTAACTGTCTGTATCTAGGTATAAGATAGCCACATTAAAATACTATGTTTTTATTTGTAACGATTGGTGCATTATAAACTGCCATCGAAGTTTGAAAAAATTTTTGTGTTAAATACAAAAACTTGCTTCCAAGACACAAGAAAACTTGGGTAATAGTCTAAGATCCGGCTGCTAAATTAGTACATTAATAATCTAGATTATCAAGATTTAATTTTTAAGTATTTTTACAACTAGGAGAAGTCACTTTTCATCAGGTGCCAATTAAAAATTACCCGCCAGTATTATTAATTAAAATATAATTAATTTACTTTTAGAGAAACATTTCGTTAACATCTTACGGAAATAAAACCTACACAACTTCACAACAGTGTATTTAAAATATCTGAAACGTCATAGTTGCTGCTGATTGCTTAACCGCTACCTCTACGCAGCCAGGTGTAAACAGGTATAATTGTATTAAAACCTTTCGTTCTTAACGTACACTTATTTCATTTATACCACATTAAAGCTCATTTTTTTCTGTAGTTAATGATATAAAGGTGCCTATATAAAAAAAACCGCAAATCAAAGTTTCCTACCCTAAAAGATGCTAGGTATGAAAAATAAAGTGACAGAGAGTGATCGCGCGACGCTACTTGTTAGACAAGGATGCTCAATGCCAGCTGAACGTATTTTTTGAGCTATTGCGCATGCTCCGATAAATAGGGTTCTCAACTCAGACTCAGACATTTTTTCGATTTCAGCTTTGCAGAAACAATAGTAATATTATCACAATATTAATTATATTAATATAAGATTGATTATTAGATAAAAACAATTAAAGTAATACGTATTACGAGCACCAAAACAGTGTGGTTAGAATTTACAATAAACATAAACCTCTGCCCAGCTGCTTGACTGAGAACCCTATTTATCGGAGCATGCGCAATAGCTCAAAAAATACGCTCAGCTGGCATTGAGCATCCTTGTCTAACAAGTAGCGTCGCGCGATCACTCTCTGTCACTTTATTTTTCATACCTAGCATCTTTTAGGGTAGGAAACTTTGATTTGCGTTTTTTTTTTTTATATAGGCACCTTTATATCATTAACTACAGAAAAAAATGAGCTTTAATGTGGTATAAATGAAATGAGTGTACGTTAAGAACGAAAAGTTTTAATAAAATTATACCTGTTTACACCTGGCTGCGTAGAGGTAGCGGTTAAGCAATCAGCAGCAACTATGACGTTTCAGATATTTTAAATACACTGTTGTGAAGTTGTGTAGGTTTTATTTCCGTAAGATGTTAACGAAATATTTCTCTAAAAGTAAATTAATTATACCTATTTTAATTAATAATACTGGCGGGTAATTTTTAATTGGCACCTGATGAAAAGTGACTTCTCCTACTTGTAAAAATACTTAAAAATTAAATCTTGATAATCTAGATTATTAATGTACTAATTTTGCAGCCGGATCCCGTACTATAATCAGAATCGGTTTATGAAATATCATGTCAAGCAGGTTTTAATAAGTATAAAAGTAATAAGTTATATAGAACGACTTAGCATTGTAATAACTGTAAGTAGGTAGGTCGGAATATATTTGTGAATTCGATAATACTTCACAATGGCATGTTTGAAATATTATCCTGTTTTAAAAAATACATAATGGAAATAAACCTAAGGTGAGATATTATTGATGAATGCTTAATGTTTAATTTGAGAAAAGGCAGCAGGATAGGTATTCCAGCCTAAAACTTTAAGTTTTTGACTAATATACATTTCTAACACAAATTTCACTACTGTATAATTGCGAAAAATAATATAAAAACAAACCTGTAATTAAGCGAATAAAGGCTTCTAATTAACAAAAACGTATAAATTATTGGAAGATAACTAGTTTAGCGGTACGCTTAGACACGGAGCATGCAAAAGCTGAAAATTCAATAATAATTCCCTTTATTTCTCAAAGTTTTGGTGACTAGGTACTAAATTGACATTTCACAACTAACAAGTGATGACTGAACTAGTGATGGGTTGTTATTTAACTTTCTGTTATTTTTTAACTGTTGCCGAGCCGCAACAGTAACAACCTGTCATGGAAATATAAAAATAACAGGTTACAGGAGGACAAGAAACACTACAGCAGATATCTATTTGCGCTTGCGCTTTACACTAGAACTCGGACTCATATCTGTTTTTGTTGCACTGCAACTAGCTACGATGAATCAACATCGGTTTTCATCCGCAACTATTATAAGAGGATGAATGCACATGAGACTGGGAATGCTAAATATGTATGGGTATAGAGTATAGAGCCGACTTTACTTCATAACATAATACTTAACACTTTATACTAGTGTGCTTACAGCTTTGGGAATGTAGGATCGTCGGTACAATGAAACTGTTAAATTTTAACAGGTTGTTGATGGGGATACGGCATACGGACATGGATACTACTACTACTAATCGCTGAAAGTTCAAAAATCTCAGTAACAGTACCACTTTTAATGAAATTATAAAAATATTCCCTGTACCAGGTATAGTTGAAACCGACACTTCACCCTATACGTAAAGAGAAAGAATTAGTTTTACTTTAAAAATATATATTTATTTTATTTTTTGCTTACAATAATTCATGTATTTCATATAACTCTCATTTTCAAGGAAAAGATGGCTATAGAGGTTTTCAGGCTCAATGCTTAACTAATACTTAATTAGTAAAGAAAATTCGAAATAAATTTTTCATTGTTGATTTTTTTTACCAAATTATTATTTAATAAATAATAAATACCCAAAAAACCCCTTCATCTTTTTTTTTTAAATTTATAACATTATATAGTTGCATAGTATAGTAAAAATTTAAATTATGTTTCAGAGAATTAGAGATATATAAAGTTTTTGCTCTATCCACATGGTTTCATAATTATTTTTTTCTTTTTATTCAAATTAATCACCTTCGCACACCTAAGTCCGGATCAACTGATAGTTACATCGCCGGGGATTGAACCCGTGTAGCAGCGAATCTCCTTTACCCAACTACACCACCGGACGGGTTCAGCTATGTTACTACGTCTACGTGGAATTCTTAATAATTCATAGTTCATACTGTTATTTTGAACCTGTTATATTTAACTGTAATATCTAAACAACAGTAAGTGTTGCGACCTGTTAAAGCAATATAACAGTTTTTCCCATCACTAGACTGAACTGCTCGACGTTAGCTTCGTAGAAACAGGAAAGCGGAATCGGAATCCGAATGTATAATGTACGTTAGCGAGTAGTAGCGAGTAGAGTGTACGTTGCTAGGCAACGTCTACGCATCTGACGATTTACACATAAGGTTCACTATTCGTTATTGGTCAAGCCTTGCTACTAACGATATTGAATAACTACAGAAGATAACGTTGTTTGATGGTTCTGAGCTCTGCTAATAATTTAAAAATATTCAAGTAATGATAAAGTAGCCCACTACACGGAGATTTCTACAACTACCACTTTGAATCCTGCTCTTAAGTTGATGCTTTTGCTCTGGGTTTAGTGAAGTTTATGGTTTAACGGTCTATACTTTTTTTAGCTAATTTTCGCAGAACAAATTCGTTAATGCATTTTTGCATTTTTTACCGAAATATGATGCGTTTATAAGAAAAAAATTTGGACGCAGTAAGTGCGTTTTTGTAGGGAATTTTCGGTAAATTAGCAGATTAGCTCCCGAACGCTTTTTAAATAACTGTTTTCAGAAACCTGCCTTGGGCCTCCCTGGATCCACAAACCCCAAGAAAAAATTCTTGTTCACACCCCCCAAGGAAGTTACGGGACCAGGAGTGAGTAGGGGTGCTAGGCGGTGTAGGTAGTAAAAAGGAAATATGAGCAGAAAATGCGAATAAAACGGGCTTGAAAGTTGTCTTTTTAACATCTTGAAGCCACATCCCCCTTAAACCCTGCCTACCCCGTACAGCACCCCTATTCCACCAGGTGCCGTAACTTCCTTGGCGGGTATGAACAAGAAATTTTTCTTGTGGTTTATGCAACGAGGGTGGTTGTATGCACGCGAGGGGGGGAGGACAATCCCCACGACGAAACAGCCACCACCATTTTGGTATATTTTCAAACCATAGGTAATTTGGATAAAATATAGTGCATTGTTTCTACTACATAGGCTATACCGATAATCAGATTGATGGCTGCTCGCATTTGCTATTAAAAACAGTTTTATGGAAATTCACTTCCATAACATATTTGCTGCATCCAGACTTTTGAAAAATGTTTATATATTTTCAAACAATAAATTTATTTCGATGAAATATGGTACATTGTTTCTACTATATAGGCAACCAAGTTTGATGCCTGTTTCATCAAAGAAAGACATTTGCTATTAAAAATTAAAAAAATAAAAATTCGCTACCATAACGCACTTGCTGCGTCCAGAGATTTTTTTAGTTAAGTACTGTGGATTTACACTTTGAGTTATATTTTTTTCTTACCGATACAGAAATTTTGAGTTTAGGTTGCAGTGTTAAAAGGTTGTTATTAATTAAGAGTTGTTTAGGATTTATAGTTCAAGGTCCTCGGAGGACAAAGACTTGAATCTTGATTTTTAGTTAGGTATAAGTAGGTATAGATGGGGAATTCTGGGACCACCACCACACCGCTAGGCTACTGCGCCGGCGCGATGCACCGGAGTGACGTCATAGTGACGTCTCTGGACGGAGAGCCAATAGGGGGCAAACCTGAGATGACGAAATCCAAGATGGCGTCCAAGATGGCTGACCGGACGTGGAAAACGCGGGAAATTTAAATTTGTAAATGACAGGTGACACCACCTGATTTTTGGTGGTGTGACGTATGCAAAGATGGCGGTTTGCGCATGCGCAAACCCAACTTGGTTATTAGGTGGTGTAGATGTAGAGTGTTTGGTGTCACGTTACTCGCCTTGGCGAATAGATTTCAAGGATAGTACCTGCCGCCGCCAGAGGCGGTGGTGGAGGCGGCACAAACCAACTTTGTTATTAAGCGGTGTGGAGATATAGCGTTTGGTGTCATGGTAATCGTCTCAATGAGTAGAATTTAAATACGGCGGTTTGCGCATGCGCAAACATACTTTGTTATTAAGCGCTGTAGAGGTATAGTGTTTGGTGTCATGTTACTCGTCTCAACGAGTAAAATTCAAATATGGCAGTTTGCGCACGCGCAAATTAACTTTGTTATCAAGCGGTGTAGAGGTATAGTGTTTGGTGTCATGTTACTCGTCTCGACGAGTGGAATTCAAATATGGCTGTTTGCGCATGCGCAAACCAACGGTTTTTTAGTTAAGTGAACCCCCACGTGTTTGGTGTCATGCTAATCGTCTTGCTGAGTAGAATTCAAAAATAGTATACACGCATGAGCAGAACAGTTTTTTTAATTTTAAAGTTAACCCCCATGTGTTAGGTGTCATGTTAATTGTCTTGATGAGTAGAATTCAAAAAATAGTATACACGCATGCGCAGACTAACTTTTTCAACTTTGGTGTGAAGCAGATAGGATTTAGATGCTGGAGGTAAACAAGGAAAACAAGAGGCACTATTTTTCAAATATTTATTAAGAATATATCACACATTTTATTAAATGATTAAATGTAATAAATAATCTTCATAGTCTTTATCTAGGACATCATTGAGAGTTCGTAGTTTCTGCAAAAATTTTCGGAGTTGTTCAAAAACAGTTACACTAGGGCATTGTATACCAAATATAGCAGGATCAAAGGTTGTCACCTGGTTTGATATGTTGGTGAATTCGTTAAATTCAAAATATCGTTTCTTGTGGAAAAAGTACAACATACCATTGGTGTAGCGAAAAACACTTTCGATTTTTGTTTGATGGAATGTCCGGATAGAGGTCTGATGTAAATCCAGATTGTAAAGATAAAAAATAAAATCCATTATTGGTTACTTTTTGATACATGTTGTCATCACGAAATAGAATGGTTTGACCCGCATAGGTGTTGACTGCTGAATTCAGTTTTTTAATACTTTTAAGCCCCACATTTTCAAATATATTATGATAACGAAGGTGAAGACTTGGATAAGCAATCAAAAATACGCTGCCATTAATAAATACAACAATATCACGATTCGGTTTTTGATAAACAGCACTTTTGATAAACTTTTGATAAACACCACTTTTACCAGGTTGTAACCCAACGCAGGTATACAATCACTGATTAACTTTGGAGATCCATACGGTGCTTTCATATTGTTTAAAGGTATGATCCAGACCCATTTTATATAAAACACATACAACTTATGATTTATAATTAAGAACGTATTTATTCTATTTATATATTGACACAAGTCGGGAGCCTTTGAATTCGTTGGTCTGATAACGGTTGCTTTTTGCGTAACTGAATTTCTAATTGTCGGGCTGGTAACTGTAGATGTTTGTGTTGTGGCGGTTGTAGGTTTGCTAGTACTTAGTGGTGGTCCATACAAATCCTGTATACTGCCTATATCTCTGGCTCCAAATTCTAACTGATCAGTAACGATAGGATACATTATAGAGTTTACATCGTTGGTGTGTTGCAATGCTAAGGCATGACCAATTTCATGCATCATAGTTTGCAATAAGCTGACTTTATCATCTGTAGATACGTTGGTGGTTTCTAACGACCACTCTATATCAGAACTTATATGTATCTCACAAGGTCTATCATCTCCCGTAGGTCTGCATGCATGGCCTAAAACTGTACCATTTAGAGGGTTTTAACATGGTGTGTTGGATAAAAGAAAACTGTGTGTGTTAGGTTCAAACACTATAACAACATCAGCCTGCCGAGCATTTGATGTTTTAGTTAAACGCAGATTAGTAGGCTTTCCCCATTTGGAAAACGCCTCTCTTATAATTTTTATTATCCGAACATCTTTAGTATGTGCATATTATTGTATAGACCTTTTATTCCACTTGTTTTTAACTGTATTAAGTTGTTGGAGCATATCTTCCACACCACATTCCTTTATGTGGCAGATTGACTATCATCGAGAAAACTATGGCTACTACATTTTAGTGGTTAACAGTTGTTTATCAGAGTATGTGTGGACTCCACTTAAATCTAAAAATGGTGAAAAGGTGACTAACGCTATGGTCGATATTTTAGCTAATAGTACAGCATCCTCTAACATTCAATCTGATCTTAGCCGAGAATTCTATAACTCTAAATTTAACAGCTTAATGAAAAATACGACATTGATCACCACAGCACTTATAGTGTGAAGAAGGCTGCAATGGTGAAAAGAGTCATACGTACCTTAAAAGAAAAGATGTATAAAAACTTTAACTTATTTGGTTCCTACAAATGGTTTAATCCACTACCTGATGTCACGGCTGCCTACAACGCTACTGTTCATCACACAACTGGTGTAAAACCTCAAGATGATAATAAGAAAAATGAAGAGACTATTCTTAAACAAGTATACTCAAATATTAAAGTGTTTGATCAGAATAAATTTAAAGTGGGTGATATTGTACGTATAAGTAAAGCAAAATCTCAATTTGGAAAGGGGTATACACCTCGCTGGTCAACAGAGTTATTCAAGATTGTTAGTGTCCATTTCACAAATCCAGTAACATACTTTCTTGAAGACATGCAGGGAAAACCAATCAGTGAAGGGTTTTACGAGGGAGAACTACAAAAGACTAAACAAACAGACATCTATCCGGTTGAACGCATCTTGAGGAAGAAAGGTAAGAACCTCTATGTAAAATGGTTGGGTTTTGATAAATCTCATAATTCTTGGATAACTGCAGATGATGTTAAATAAGCTTATATTTAATGTATTAATATACTTAGAACAAAAATCTTTGTTAAAATTAATGTTTTTTATTTTTCCATATGACATATATACATAGACTAATACAATTAAAAATTATGTCGTAAACCAATAATATCCTGAATTAACTTCTGCTGCGGTACATCTGCTATTTGTATGTCGTTTCTATTTGTCTTAAGCTATTTCATTTCCGTCTTTATTCTGTTACAGAGATTTATAGAATTTGGATCATACAACATGTTTAGAACCACTTCGGAATCGGGATTTTTATTTTTAAAGTTTCTAACAGCTCTTCGAAAACTTTTCTTCTGCGTTCTCACTGCATGATATGGGTATGTAGCGTCTTTCTCATTTCTTGAAAGTAAACGAAACACACTTATCTTTCCTGGGTTACTTGGCTTTGGGGATATATCTTCGAGATGTTCTGTGACTTTAGCGTTTGTTTCTCGCATGCGCTGCACGTCATCATTTATCTCCATTAATTTTACTTCAATTTCTTTAAGGTTATCCTTTTGATTAAATTCATTGACAAAAAAATCAAAACTAATTTGGTTGTACTTTTCATAGAAAGGATTGGATATCCAACAAGCCAAATCTAATATCAAATCTTTGCAAACATATTGAATTGGTGTGAGCGGAGGTTGTGTGTAAGTTCCTGTAAAACAACTGAATATCTTGAGAGATATTTTGTAATTAAATGTGGAGATTTGGTGAGCTGTGAAATTAAATTAGACAGTCAATATTTGCGATATAATACAATTTTTAGATAATTATATACTAGCATAGCAAGAGAAATTTGTGAGATCTCTACGTTAAGAATTAATTTAGCTTATCGCCACGCTGATAAATCCCAGCAGGCTTGTATACTGCTGAACAAAATAATTGTTAAAGAATCCAAGTATAGGATGTGTGATATTGTTGGAGAAATTTCGAATAGTAAATTGCTGTGTTAGGTAAAGAAGCTGTTGCTGGATTTGGAGGGTAAATTGTTGAAAAAATTGGATACACTTAATGGGAGAATAAGTGCCGTTGAAAACGAAAACCAGTATCTTAAGTCTAAGTTGGAGAGTTTTGAAAAAAAAATCAAGAAAAATAATATAGTGATTTTTGGTATAGGTGATATTGAATATAGTGCAGAAGAGCTGCCAGACTTCATAAGAGATAAACTGAATAGGTTGCTTGACATCAAGTTGGACACCTCAGCTGTCAGCGATGCTTATCTAATCGGTAAAGTGCATGGTCATCGTCCAGTGATTGTGGGATTTACATCTTATGTACAGAAAAAAACTTGTGCTAAAAAATTCTAGTAAGTCGAAGGGTACAAAAATTTATATTTATAACGACTGTACAAAAAAGGAGTTGGATGAGCAGCACATGCTGAGGAAGCATTTAAAAGCAGCTCGAAGCAAAAAACTCAACGCATTTATTAAGCGTGAAATACTATATATAGAAGAGAATACATATATGCCGGGTGAGCTGCAGGATATAGATGCCGAGAATGAAGATAATTTAGGATTGGAAACGTCCAAGTCTTTGAGTGCTCCTGCTACCCCGGATGCGAGAAACAGGCTAGGCGTCAGTTCAGCAGAGGTGGAACCATTAGGCAACGCAGTTGGAACGCAGAGAAGTGGAGCAGAACATATAACTGGTATATTGGCGGACAGAATAGCTACTATTGGAAACGGTAAGACTGCAAATAGTGTGATAAGTACTCCCAAAAATAAAGGAACTGTGGGAAGGGATTTTTTTTTGAGAAGTAAATTGTAAATGCTGATAAACGCTAAATTTCTAGACAGTGAGTTTTTATTTCACGGGGTTTTAGGGTTGAGTGAGGAAAATAAATAGTGTTAAGAATTTATACTCAAACGAATTGTATATCTTTAGCGCATAGCGCCTGCTCTTGCTGCATGTTTTCGAGCCCAGCTCGGTTCTGTATACTCAGTTCAGCTCGAGACGTTTCTAAGCAACGCTAATGTCAGAACTGTTTGTACAATACTGTCATATAAAAATAAAGTTATACGTTTTGTTACTTACCCGAAGATTATCAATTTGTCTCCAGTACCCATTAAATTTAACATATTTCTTGGTCCGTCGAGCCGGATGTGATTAAATCAGCCTATACAGTCCATACATTAAATATCTAAAATTAATAAATTGTGGAATAACTGGAGAAAGAAGCATACATTTCTGATAGTTGAATACAGTCGTTCAGTCAAACAGCAGACGGCAATCTACAAGCACAAGGCACAAAGGTCGTCGGTCCTGTAGCTGTACAACTTCCTTGCACCCTTCAAGGGCAGTAACAAACAAACCAGTCTCTATCGTTCGTTGGTATTTTGGTATTTGATCTAGTACTAGCAGGTACTCGAAGAAGACGCATATTAGCCCGCCCGTGGCCAAGTTTGTTAGCAGCTTCAAGAATACAAGTAGTATCCTTTCATATCTTTCCTATTATTTCATATTACTGTATTTTCATTAAGAATCGCTTCCACTCCTTTAACGAAGTAACGTAAACAAGTTGATATATGCTATTGTTAGATACATTTTATATTGAATTTTCACCTTTATTTTAAATATTGCATTTCTATTATGTCTGACGAAATTCTTAAAACTTTAACTCGTAAACGAGCTAGTGTTAAGAGCAAAATAACTTCATTTAAGAATTTTGTAAACCCATTAATTATAACTGCAACCCAGAGTCGCCCTGATACATTAAAGTTTACCGTAAAATTAAATGAAATTGATTACTTACAATTAGAAACACGTTTAAATGTTTTTGAAGATTTGTTGTCTAAATATGATGCTATACATTCAGAAATTATAGAAGCAGAAACGGAAGCTAACTTAGAAAAACATTTCTCTGAATATAATGAATTTGAAGACGACTATTTTAAAACATCGAAAGCAAAGGCTTTATTATTACATAATCAGTCCCAGGTTCGAGAAACGAAATTTGTTTCAAGCCGCGAGTCTGAATCTAGTCAATCAATACCTGTTTTATCACAAAAAATAGCACACATAACTGTCACAACGATATTGCACAAAATTTAGAGACCACCACGAAAATTTTGCCATCGCAGGTTCAAACCCAGCAAAATATCGAATTTCGTTCTAGCTTAGTAAAGTTACCGACTTTACAAATGAAACCATACGAGGGTGATCCAGAAACATTCTTAAGCTCTTTAGAAGGTTTCAAGTCATTGATACACAACAATAACGCATTTGATGACGTCACTCGTTTTTTGTATTTGAAATCTGTTCTTGGCAAGGAACCATCAAAGGTTATAGAATCATTAGACGTTATCCCCGCTAACTATCCTATTGCATTATCGCTTCTCGAAAAACGTTGCAAAAATACAAAATTCCTTATTCATTCTCATATTAAAGGTATAGTGGAATATCCAAAAATTCTCAAGGAATCAGCTGCATCTGTCAGGCAATTGGCAGACTCCGTACAAGCTCATTTGAGAGCATTAGAATCTTTAGGCGAACCCGTCAGCTCATGTGCAAGTTTTATCCAATATCTGGTATCTGACAAACTAGATTACAATAGCAGAAGGGAATGGGAAATTCACATAGCTAATGAGGACATCATCCCCAACATCTGTTTTAATCGAGTTTCTTGAAAAGCGAGCCAGGCTTTTAGAAAGGATTGCGAAACCTCAGAGTCATAATCCTCCCACGTATAATACCCGTAGTCCAAATTATTCTAAGCCGCATAGCAACAAACCCACGTATTCTCACATCTCGTCTAAAAACAGTCCCGATCAAGATCAGCCAAATTGCCCAGTCTGCAAGGAGTCACACAAGATATTTACTTGCAAAAGCTTTTTGGACATGTCAACCAGTGCACGTTTAGCAAAGGTAAAGAAACTCAATCTCTGTATCAATTGCTTACGCCGTGGACATTTTATCTCGAATTGTAGGTCAGGTAATTGTAGAAAGTGCGATCGTAGGCACTCAACTCTCCTCCACCATGAAAAGTCTAATCTTGCAAATCATAGCTATAGTCCAGGTCATGATACACCTGCTCAAACCACTGACTCTAAATTAGGTACACATACCGCCAGTCTTACAAGTTCCATCGCGGAAAGGCATTTGGTTCAGATTCTCCCTACCGCTATCGTTCTAGTTCAAGATCGTTTTGGTCGCAAACGCAAATGTGTAGCTCTTCTCGATTCTGGTTCCATGAGGTCATACATGACTACTTCGCTGTGCTGCAAACTAGAATTGCCCACCATAAGGGTCAATATCGCAATATCTGGCATCAATCACACACGCAAGGTTTGAATCACTTAATAGTACTTTCAATGCCACCCTTCCATTTTTGTTGTTGCAAAATATTTCTGGCGAGTTGCCATGCTCATTACCACACACTAGCAATATTCGCATACCCAATAGTATCATTTTAGCGAATCCAAATTATCTGAAGAAGATAAAAATCGATTTGCTATTAGGCATTGACATTTTTTGGCAAATATTATCACCTGACCAACCTTTGGCCAGCAAGCATCCGCATCTTTGGAACACACAACTAGGATACATTGTCTTTGGACAATTTCCCGCTGACATTCAACAAGATGTCACGACTTGTCATCTTACAACCCTCGATCTATCACGTCAGATCTCAAAATTTTGGAAAATCGAAAACATCCAGTCACCCAAACCTCTCTCTCCCGAAGAGCAGCAGTGTGAATCTAGCTTTACAAATACTCATTATCGAGACGATAAAGGCAGATTTGTCGTTACTATACCATTAAATTCTGGTCCCAGTGTCTTAGGTGAATCCAAACAGAATGCCTTAAGACAGTTCACGTCATTAGAGAAAATACTTCGATCAAACGTCAAACTCACATCGATGTACGTAGATTTTATGGCTGAGTACGAAGATTTAGGTCACATGACCAAGGTTACAAATCCAGATGATGCAAAATACCAGTATTTTATCCCACATCATGGAGTCTACAAAGAGCATAGCATCACAACAAGGCTTCGCGTCGTTTTTAATTCAAGCTCTCCGACTTCTAGTGGTGTCTCATTTAATGACATTCAGCTCAACGGTCCTGTTTTGCAACACGACCTATTTTCTATTTTGCTACGATTTAGACGCTTTAAATGCGTGATCGCAAGTGACTGTGCAAAAATGTATCGTTCAGTTTTTGTCACAGAAGAACAACGATCATTACAAAGAAGTTTTTGGCGATCAGATCCCTCATTGCCTTTAGAAATCTATGAACTCTGCACCGTTACCTACGGTGAAAAGGCCTCCAGTTTCCTCGCTATTAGATGCCTATTCGAACTAGCATCACAGCATGAACATGAGCATCCTAAAATCTCAAAAATAATGCGAGAAGATATGTACTGCGATGATTTGCTAACTAGTTGCGAAAGTGCTAACCAAGCTAATATTCTACAATCAGGAGGTTTTACTTTGCGTAAGTGGAACTCTAATCACCCAGAAGTCTTAGACAATATCACCACCATATTGATAACAATATTTTGGAATTTGGACCCACGAAAAATACAAAAACACTAGGTTTGTTGTTTAATAGCCATTCAGACAAATTGTTCTTTGAAATAACACAATTTCACGATGTTCACAAAGCGGTCACAAAACGTCTTATATTTCAATGATTTTTGACCCTTTAGGTTTACTAAACCCTTGTACCATAACTGCAAGAATTTTCATGCAGAAATTATGGCTTAGCAATTCCCAATGGGATGAAGTCCTGCCTGCTGAGCTCGACTATCAATGGAGACAGTTTTGCCAAAACTTACCCGAGTTAAACAAACTCCGCATTTCTAGACAATCCATTTGTGAATCTGCTAAACGTGTCGAGATCCATGCATTTTCAGATGGAAGTAAAACGGCCTATGGCACATGTGTGTATATACGTTCTATCGATACAAATGACCAAATCACTGTACAACTCTTATGTTCAAAAACAAGAGTTGCCCCTCTCAAATCATTAACAATTCCAAAACTTGAATTATGCGATGCTGTAATGATTGCACAATTGGTTAACAAGGTTAAAGAGGCTCTCGATATCTGCATAGACACTATTACATATTGGGTCGACTCCACAGTAGCCTTATCGTGGATCAATACACAATCTCATTTGTTAGAAACATTTGTATCAAATAGAGTCGCTCAAATTCAAGCATCCAGTGACATATCTAATTGGAAACATATATCAACAGATCAGAATCCAGCTGATTTGGTTACAAGAGGCATACCACCTCAAAAACTGCTTGATCTTGCCATTTGGTGGCAAGGACCTAATTTCTTGTCGAAACACTCATTTACTTGCAAAGACCAAGGCTTTCTATCAGCCCTCCCCGCTTTCAGTGATACAATGAATGAAACCAATCCTATTTCATGCGTACCTGGTCCTTCCTTTGAAACTGTTGTTGATTTTAATCGATATTCCAGCCTAAATAGACTTAAACGCGTGTTAGCATATTGCCTAAGGTTTATCAAAAATTGTCGATCACACAAGGACAGTCGATTACAAGGTTCATTGACATTTAGTGAATGTAAAACTTCTTTATTACATCTTGGACGACTTTCTCAATTAGAATCATTCCCAAATGAGTTTTCGTTGCTCATGATCAACAAGCCTTTACCGAAGAGAAGTCCCTTGATTAAACTAAATCCATTTTATGACTCATCACACAAGGTAATACGCGTAGGAGGCAGACTTGTTAATTCAAGGTTTTCGCATGACAAAAGGCACCCCCCTCTTGATTTCCGCAAAACACACTTTTTCTAAATTGTTATTTCACGAAGAGCATGTACGCTTACTTCATGCTGGTCCTTCGCAGCTCTTAAGTTCCATTAGATATCGATTCTGGCCAATTAATGGACGAAACCTCTCAAAGAAAACGATTTTTCACTGCATTACTTGCTTCAAATCTCGACCCAGAGGTATAAACAATTTATTGGGAAACCTACCTGCTGACCGATTGAGTCCCCAGTTTCCATTTTCTGTTGTTGGCACAGACTATTGTGGCCCCTTCACGCTTAAGGATAAATCTAGCCGCGGTTGGAAACCCATAAAGTGTTATGTATGCCTCTTTATATGCTTCAGTACGAAGGCTGTGCATCTCGAACTTGTGACTGATTTATCCAGTGAAGCCTTCATACTATGCCTTCGCCGTTTTGCTTCACGTCGAGGCTTGAAATCAAAAATCTATTCGGACAACGGCCGGACTTATTGCGGCGCTAAATCATTGTTAGATGAGTTAGGTAAATTTTTACTAAGAAACCATAATGAATTAACGGTAAAGTCCCGCAAGGAAAACTTTAATTGGAAATTTTTACCTCCCTATTCACCAAGTTTAGGAGGACTCTGGGAAGCCGGAATAAAATCGACTAAATTACATCTTAAACGGGTAATTGAAAACTGTATTTTGTCTCATGAACATTTTTCCACGGTTTTGTCTCAAGTGGAAGGAATTCTCAATTCCCGTCCGTTATCTCCTCTTTCCTGCCACCAAGATGACTTTTTACCTTTAACTCCAAGCCATTTTCTTGTCGGACGACCGATTACTACCGTTCCGAACCCTGATGTTACTCAGATTCCAGAAAATAGGCTATCGTTATTTCAACGAATTCAAGAGATCATCCAGAACTTTTGGATCCGCTGGTCCAAGGAGTATGTTTCAGAGCTCCAAGTTAGAACTCGCTGGCATACAAGGCAGCCCAACGTAGAAGAAAATACTCTAGTTTTGATTAAAGATGACCACCTACCTCCAAACAAGTGGAAGCTTGGTCGTGTAATGAAGACTGTTAGCGGCTGTGACGGTGTTGTGCGCATTTACGTCTTTGTACACAGTGGTGAAACTACAAGATCAATATCAAAAATATGCCCACTTCCACTGGACAAGAGAGAAGATTGCCTATAGACATTTGTGCTAAAAATAAATCCTTAGGACTTTGTTGTACTTTGATTATATTCAATTGCATTCTTTTTCTGTTTATGTTAACTATATTATATGTTATTGTATATCATTTAAAGGATCTCTTTCGCTATCCTTCCAACGGGGGGAGCATTATGTTAAGAATTTATACTCAAACGAATTGTATATCTTTAGCGCATAGCGCCTGCTCTTGCTGCATGTTTTCAAACTCAGCTCGGTTCTCTATACTCAGTTCAGCTCGAGACGTTGCTAAGCAACGCTAATGTCAGAGCTGTTTGTAAAATACTGTCATATAAAAATAAAGTTATACGTTTTGTTACTTACCCGAAGATTATCAATTTGTCTCCAGTACCAATTAAATTTAACAAATAGAAAAAAGAATTGCTCATTGACTGATTGAGTGTTTATTGTCGTTGTTATGTTGAGTATTATATTTATTTATTGTATATTCTGTCATATGTACATAGTAACACATTAATTAAAGGATTTATAAAACTATCAGGTTCATGTTGGAGTGCCAGCTGACTAGCCCCGCGTGGCATCTGTTCACTGTCCTTCCATCTGTCTACATGTCAGACAGCCAGATGACAGACGGACCAGAATGCAGAACCGTAGAGCACAACTCATCATAACATCTTCCCTTTATATATTAAAATTAAAATAAACAATAATTCTACTTACAACTTAAAAATTTAACTTGACAATAAAAATAAAATTATCAATAAAAATAAATAAAAATCAACATTAATTCTTTATAAATTATAAATGATTATTTATAAATCCAGCTTTGTAGGTTTTTTTATAATTCTGCCACTTCTTGTTACACTTGTCCCTTCACTAATTTCACCATTTCCAATATCACTCTGCCCTAACCTATTTTGACCACGAACTTCAAATTTTTCCCTTTCACTATTTCCTTCGTCCATTTCTTCATTTCCAACTTGATTCTTCTCTTCCGGCCTTTTATCACTTCTTTTGTGATCTTTTCTCAACTCAATTGCATTTCTCCTGTAAATATTCCCGCTATCAGTCTGGACTATATATGACCTAGGAGTATTTGCTTCTTTGATCACAGATGCCTTTTCCCAATCTTTATTATTGGTGTTTTGCACATAGATTCTTTCATTTCGCTCAAACGTTTTTTCCTCATGAGCTGTTCTATCATAATATGATTTTGCTTTATTTTGAATTGTTTCAAATTGTTCTTTAATACCTAGTGGGATTCTGGGTTTTAGCTTGCTTTCTGTTATAGGTAATTTTGTTCTCAATTTTCTATTCATCAGTAATTCTGCAGGTGATACATTTGTGCCAGAGATTGGAGTGTTTCGATTCTTCAGTTTTCTTAATTAAATTTTTAGCTATTCCTACATACTTTTCTGCTAATCCATTTGATTTTGGATAATGTGGGCCCACTGTTTTTAATTCAAACCCCCATTGTTCTGAGAACTCTTTAATAATATAGCTATTGAATGGCATATTATCAGATATTATAATTTTTGGAATACCAAAACAAGAAAAAATGTTTTTGAGAATTAAAACCACTTCTTCTGCAGTTTTGTTTTTCATCTGACGTACTTCTAACCACTTGGAATAGTAGTCAGCAACTACCAAGTAGCTTTTACCCTTAAACTCCATGATGTCTGTACCAACTTTTTCAAAAGGCAAACTTGGAATTTCATGGCACTTTAATGTTTGTTTAGCATTTGACTTAGTATAATTTTGACATATTTGACAATTTTGAATGTAGTCTTCTATTTCTCGACACATGTTGGGCCAGAACATTAGATCTTTAGCTCTCTTTTTAGTTTTTTCAAATCCTAAATGTGGCTCATGCAAATATTTCTTCATTTCCACACGTAAAGCTTTTGGTACCACTACCCTATCTCTATAAAAAATCAAGCCTTCGCTCACAGTAATTTCATCTTTAATTTTCAAATAAAATTTCAACTCCTCTTTCAAATCCCTGAACTGTTCCTCCCAGCTATCATTCAGATGCAAGTCTTTCACTTTCTTCACTACTATATCTTTGTCAACTTCTTCTATAAACTGTCGTTTCCTTTTGTCACTAAGTGTAATTGATGTCATACAATGAACAATGTCATTAGACATGAAATCTTCCCCTTTATACTTCAAAGAGGATCGTGATAACTGATCAGCCACAACAAGTTCCTTGCAAGGTAAGTATATTAATTCAATGTCGTATTTCAACAACCTCAATTTGAGTCTTTGTAACCTTGCTGTTACCTTGCATAAATCTTTATTGATTATGCTAACAAGAGGCTTGTGATCTGTTTGTATGACTATTTTACGACCGTAAATAAATTCGTGAAATTTCTCAACTGCAAAACAGATCGCCAGCATTTCTTTTTCCATCTGGGCATAATTTGTCTCAGTTTTTGTTAAAGTTCTAGATGCAAACCCAACAGGTTCACTATTTTGAAACAAACAGGCACCTAGGCCATATTGAGAAGCATCACATTGTATAATAATTGGAAGCTTGCTGTTAAAATATTGTAATGTGGGTGCTTGCACAATTTTCTGTAATATTAACTTAAAGCAAGTTTCCTGTTCTGGTCCCCAGACCCACTCAATATTATCCTTTATTAATAATCTCAGTGGAGCTGTAATGGATGATAAGTTTGGAATGAATTTCATTAGAAAGTTTGCCATGCCCAAAAATCTTAATAGTTCTTTCTTATTAAGATGTCTATCCATTTCACTAATGGCTTTTAATCTGGTCTGATCAGGTCTTAGGCCTTCTCTGCTATAAGTCATGCCCAAAAATTTTACCTCGGATGACCTAAACTGTAGTTTATCTACATTAAACTTAACATTGAACTGCATAGCTCTATTGACAACTTTTTTGCAATGTTCCATCATGCTCTTTAACATCTCTACCACAAATTATTACATCAAAATAAATTCCCACGTTAGGAATATCTCCAAACATTTTTGTATTGACTCTCTGAAATACTTCTGGTGACACTGACAAGCCAAATGGTAGCCTATTCCACCTATATTTTCCAAAAGGAGTAATGAAGCTGCACAAGTCACTACTAGACTTATCAAGCTTTATTTGTAAGAACCCATCTTTCATGTCTAACACGCTAAATACTGACTTTCCGCTAAGCATTGAGTTAATTTCATCGTTAGTGGGTATTGGAAACTGCTCTTTCCTTATTGCATTATTCAAATGTCTCGGATCAAGGCACACCCTGATCTGACCATTGGGCTTTTCTACTATCACCATATTGTTCACCCATTCAGTTGGATATTCTACTCTACTTATAATGTTTCTACTTTCTAAATCTTGCAAGGTTTGTTTTAGCTTCTGTTTTATTGTTTCAGGTACCCTTCTGCATGGACTAATAACTGGTTGTGCATTGTCTTTCATAATTATTTTGTATTTAAACGGTATAGATTCTACCTGGCCGAAAATCTTCATATTTTTGTTAATAAAGTCATTAGCATCTGTATACATATTATTTTTTTCAATAACTTCAACCCCAGATTGAATTTTCTCCAATCGCCTCAACAAATTTAATTTGACACATGCATTTAATGCCAAAATGGGTGGCCCTTGAACCTTCAGAACAAGAAACTTGATGTTGTACAACTCATCTTTAACCCTACAATTTAATATTACATGGCCTTCAGACTTAATTGTATTATTACCATAGGTAATAATGACTGTTTTCTGATCTGAAGTACTGACAATCATATCTTTCTTAATTTCCTCTAGGATGTGATATGGAAGTACATTGCAATCAGCACCTGTGTCAAGCATAAACCTAATTGTCTGTTTTGCGATATCAATATTTTCATACAAAACATTAGATCTCTTAGGAAAAATATTGTTATAACTCACTTTACGCCCAATGGAATCAATACATGGATCTTCTACTGCTTCTACATCACCATCTTCATTGCTTACTTCGTGTAGTTTGGTTGATTCAGACCTTCTGTTGGCTTTGCAAATTGACTTGAAGTGTCCCATTTCCCCACACTTGTGGCAACGTTTTCCGAATGCTGGGCAGCTTCTTGCACCATGTTTGAAACCACACTTCTTACAGTCATATGGTCTTGCTTGATTACCACCATGTTGTGTTGTATTACTCTGGGTCTTCTTGAGCTGGTTCACAGAGACAGCCACCTCTGGTCTCATCTTCTGTGCCTGAAGTTTTGCTTGCTCTGCTGCTCGACATGCACAGACAACATTGTCCAACGAATTTTCTCCATCTCTCAAAAGTCTTTCTTGTAGAACTAAATCCCTAATTCCCACTATGATTCGGTCCCTCAGTAAAGATTCTTCTTGATCTCCAAACTCGCAAGTTTGTATCAGCTTGTTAAGATCAAGTAAGAACAGATCGAAAGGCTCCTCTGGTTTTTGGTTTCTATTTAAAAACACATACCTTTCGTACACCACATTCTTCTTTGCAGATAACCGTTTTTCAAATTCATCTAAAACTGTCTCGAGCTCAGTTGTCTCATAATTTAGTCCAAATGTGTTAAATAAATTTAGAGCATCTTCACCAATGTAGTTTAACAACAGAGCCACCTTTTCAATCTCCGTCTTTGCAGCTTTACCTGAGGCTATCAGATAAATGTGAAATATCTGTTGGAATAATTTCCAATTGGCTGCAGCATTTTCTCTTATGTTCAACTCTTTGGGTGCTGAAGCTTCCATCCTCTTGCTTCTATTACACCCGATGCTTGTATTTGTACCTTTGCCCTCTTACGTGGGTCCACTATTCTGACACCATGTTATGTTTAGTATTATATTTATTTATTGTATATTCTGTCATATGTACATAGTAACACATTAATTAAAGGATTTATAAAACTATCAGGTTCATGTTGGAGTGCCAGCTGACTAGCCCCGCGTGCATCTGTTCACTGTCATTCCATCTGTCTACATGTCAGACAGCCAGATGACAGACGGACCAGAATGCAGAACCATAGGGCAAAACTCATCATAACAGTCGTGGTGTAGTTGGATAGTTATAGGTTCTTTTATTTGTAAGAATGAATGAATTACATTGAAAAGCTTCCAAACAGGGCCAGTTTTTGTTTGCTGAATTTTATCTTTGCTGGATAGGCGTATATTAAAAGTGCACAATGTTCAATTGGAATTAACTGTGGACTGTTATTTGCTTTGCGGTTTGTTGTGATACCTTTTGTTGCTTTAGAAAAGTTATTGTCATCATAGATTGTATTGGGTAGATCTAGGTATCTGTATTGTTTTCAGTTAGTCGCGTCGGTGTATGTGTGCATACGTGTGTGTTTAAGTGTATGTATGTATATATGTGTATATATACTCCTATAAATATGTATATGTGTATATAGCTGATTATTGTATAATCTGTATAAGTATAGGGTCTATATATAACTTGATTTCTAGCTTAGACTTTACGGTAAGTGTAAGAAATTTGAGCAGACATGGATCCATTTATTAGAGATTACAATCACGAGACGGTAGACACGGTTGTGATGCAGCATACTAAAGATCTGAATATATTTCTCAGTCGATATAGGGATGATGGCTTTAAGCTTGTACATTTGAACATTAGGAGTGTTGCTAAGAATATTGATGAGTTGGTTGTGTTGCTGGGTGCTGTGGATGAGAGTTTTGATTGCTTGGTTTTGACAGAGACGTGGCTGGTGCACGAGTGCGTTGATTTGTGTCATATTATGGGTTATTCATTATAATGGTGGTAGACTGAATCAAAATGACGGAGTCCTGGTGTATATAAAAGATCATCTCAAATTTACTTCACATATTGTAACTATTGCTGAAACAACGGCTGTTGAGGTTTTGCTGAAGTTTGAAAACAGATATATTCTGGTAACAGGACTGTACGGAACTCCATCATCGGATGCACATGAGTTTAACGAGAGATTATGCAGTTACCTAACCCAGGGTAATGATGAATATGACTACCAGATTTATCTTGGTGATGTTAATATAGACATTACAGCTCGTTCAGACATAAGTGAGGAATACTTAAACATACTCTATGCAAATTCGTTTAAGTCTATGATTAATAATTACACAAGGGCACAGGGTTTGTCAAAAACACGCATTGATCATATATTTATAAAATGTAGGAAACATGATCCAGAAGTAAAACCGTTTATGATGATGATAGGGTTGACAGTAAATCTTAAAAAACCGCCCAAAAATACAGTTAGTCAATCTAGGAGTTTTATCGACTACGAAAGGTTAAAACGAATTTTGGCAGATGAACAATGGACTGAAGTATATGCTGCGAATAATACAAACACTGCGGCAGAATATTTTATGACAAAATTAGTCAATAGTGTTAACAACTGTTTTAGTAGAATTAAATGCAAGGACAAAAAACGTTCAAGTTGGATCACTGCCGGGCTGGTAAAATCTGTAGATACCAAGAACAGGAAGTACAATGACATGTTAAGGCATCCTAATGACGAGGTTAAACCTAGTGACTATAATAGCTATAGAAATTATTTGGCTCGCCTAATAAAAATGTAAAGGCAAATTACTATATGACGCGGATTGAACTTCAGGCTAAAAGTGCGTGTGGGCTGCGGAAAACTCCCCGGGAATTAAGTGGTCAAAGCAAAAGTAGAGACGTGTGTGAGGAGAGGTTTAAGACAGATTCTGGGTTAATTTTGAGGGATAAAAAGGAGGTTGTTAATGCATTTCATACTTATCTTACTGAAGTAGGGAGTACATTAGCGGGAGGCATCAAAAGGCAAATAAACCAGACAACAAGGGTAAACAGGCATCATCGGATGAACACGATTTTCTTGGCAAATACCGACGCAACCGAAGTCCGAAAAATTGTAGAAGACCTAAAATTGGGACAAGCCCCAGGAATAGATTCAATGACTGTTAGAACTATTAAAAAGTAATAGAGGAGGTAGTAGATGTTATGGTATACATTATAAATAGAATAATTCATACGGGTCTGTTCCCAGACACAATCATCGGCGTCGAAACAAATTCTCACTTCTGTCACATTTGGTGGTTTCTAAATATAAAACATATTTTGGTATAGAGCTGTTAGGATGATGAAACTTCTTTTAAGAGGCGAAGCAATTGTTGAGGTTAGCTATATCGGCTAACACTTGGTTTTGGGCGTAGTGTAAGCACTCGGGCATGTAATATTTGAATGTGGGAGATGTGCTGTTGAGTAGAGTTCTTATTGTTTGTGCTGAACTAACATCTGAAATACATAGATCTCTCAGTGTTTGAGCAATATCACGAAGAAAACAATCATAGGTTCACGCAAATTGCATCTCTTTCATATATTCTAATCTTTCTTTAACAAGTGCTTCCAGCTCTATCAGCTTTTCCACAATATATTGGCTTAGATATAAACGCTTAACTGTGAAACCATTATCGATCAATAAGCCCATTTTACTTTGATTCTGTGTAAAAGTTATTCGACAGTAGCCTAGATGATGAATTAAATATTGATTTGGTTGATAGTCACCTTCAAAATACTTTGAAGCCAGCATACGTATATTATCCATAAAATCGTAATATTTCCAATCTCCTAAAGCTGGATATAGATTTTGATCCTCGAACGATATTGGATTGATAAGTTTCACAAGTGTTGTAAAACAACTTAGGCTGACACCGGTAATTAATTTCAAAGATCCATTGATATTGAATGAAGTCTCAATCAGCAACCTCTCATCCTCTTGATATTTGTTAAATCGCATTCTTCTAAGTTGATGTTCTGTAACATCAGGGCCATCATTTTCGTCTATATCACATGGTTCTGGTTCTGTAACTCCAGAATCATTACTTTCATGATACATCATACTGGTACAATCACAGTTAACTTTCAGGTTTACATCGAACATCTTCAACGTTTAGACTTAAACTGAAGTTATTATTGCATAGTTTACTGTTAAGTAGGTGTCGTTGTTCCCCCTCTTTCTCTTCGTTCACTCACGTTGGTTGTAGTTTTCTGCTTCGTTGCTGTGTAAACTTTAAAAATATATTGCGACCAGTTACGTCTCTCTCCATCATAAGTTCTATACTGGTGTTTGGCTTCTTCACGCAAATATTTAAAGAACGGGTTGCTTAAAGGGTCTCCTGAGTGGTATTGAATGTAAGACAAGGCAAAGAATTGAGTAGAATAGCAGCCGACCAAGTATACATCGCATAATTCAACTAGCTGTTTGCTTTGAAAGTCTTCAGCTTCTGAATCACGCTCGTCTATATATGCTTGCTCTTGTATTTTCAACACCAGCTGTTTTAGGTCACTCGCTTCGTTAGATATTCTACTCTTAACTCCATACCACAGATCACTGTTGTAAGACATGTTTCTAGTGTAACAACTCTACAAAATAATTTTTCGATTGCTTCTTTTGAAACTTGCAAGAGTGAAAACCGCAACATCCGGTTGTTGTTTACTCCAAAATTTGAGAATTGGAATAAGTCTCCAAACGTTCACTCGTAAATTTTTCTCAAGGCTAAATCTGAAGTAAAACCGCAAACATCCGGTGCTTGTTTACTCGAAACTCGTGTTGGCAGAAGTAAAACCGCAGCCATCGACAGTTTACTCCAAAATTTGAGAGTTGAAATAATCCATGAAATGTTTGCTTGGGAACTTTTCTCAAGATCAAATCTGAAGTAAAACCGCAAACATCCGGTAGCTGTTTACTTCAATCCTACTGGGCGAGTAACATGACACCAAACACCGGCCGTCTAAACCGAAAACTAAGTTGGTTTGCATATGCGTCTATGATATTTTTGAATTATACTCAACGAGACGATTAACATGATACCAAATTAATGTTTGGTACAGTTAGTTTGGTTTAGAGGTATAATTACCTCTAAACCACTTAATAAAAAAGTTGGTTTGCGCATGCGAGTCACCATCTCTACATACGTCACGATATATGAAATCGAAATGGTAGGTCTTCTGATTTAGAAAGGTTAGATCAAATCTCGATCCAGATCTTGATCCAGATCTCGATTCAGATCTCGATTCCGATACTACACCGTGCGCGCAGCCCCCTCCATCCCCCATCGCCGCCTTCTGCGGCGGCCGATTTTATTTTTGAATTCTACTCATCGAGACGAGTGACATGACCCCAAACACTATACCTCTATACCACCTAAAAAAAGTTGGTTTGAGCATGCGCAAACCATCATCTTTACATACGTCATTTCTCTCAAAATCAAAATGACTGATCGTTGTATTTAGACAGGTCAGATCAAATTTCGATTCAAATTTTACATTTCCAGGGTTTTTCACTTCCGGTCGATCATATTGCCTGCCATCTTGGATTACGTCATCTCAGGTTAGGTCTCTATTGGTCCTCCATCTTGTTTCGTCACTGTGACGTCACTGCGCGCACGCGCAGTGGATGGGTGGTGGCCTTAGAACCGCTCTTCTATACCTACTGGATTGATTTGGACACTTTAATTAGGTTTCATTAACCCATACAGCACAAGATATTCTCAGAATGTTGTCACAATGTGAGAACATTCTTTTTTCAGAATATTTGTTTCGGAATGTTCCAATAACATTTATGAAATTTCAAACTTCAATTCCATTCTTTAGGCATGGAGCGCATGACCATGCCGCCGGGAAGGGAAGATGGCAAGATGGTCGCTAGACGTAAATAAAATGTAATGTCAAAATGAATGGTCTGTGGCCAATGTTTTATAAGGTTATATTCCAACATAATTAATTAAAAATAATAATGTGACGTGAACACGGAGAACAGTGTGTAATTGCAAACATAGATCCAGAGTACAGAAGCAACTAAAATATGTTGTGAGGTTATCAAGAACTAAGACGCACCCAGTTAAGAAACAAGTTTTAAAGCATCTCCTGTAGTTCACACTGACGATGGGTTCGCCAATTTTGCTTAAGACTGGATCATCTTACGAATTAGGTACACCTACATTGTATAATATATAATTTTAAAATTGTGTTATGTTCAATAGTACCTAAGTCATGCAAACCACCACCACCACAGTTTGATGTGGATGGACTGGAAAAGTGCAGGAATATTGAAAATTTATAGAATTGTCTAAGCAACGTCTCAGGCTTTTTACTCCTGTAGAATAAGTTAATTCTCTGAAAAGTATCACTATAAAGTGCAGAAAATGTGGACCTGAACATATGGCAGGAAGATGAATGTACAATAAAACTTGCAATTTATCAGATACGGAATCAATTTGCCAAAGTGTGCCTTTACAACCAGAATATCCATGCTGTTGGTGACAAACATTGGGCATTGGGATATTAAAATAGCTTTAGAAGTCAAAATCAAGTCTGCGGAAGCAGAGTAGAAAGCAACCATACAAAGGAAGGGTCAAAAAGTTTGATCGATGACTTTCAGTTGTAGTTTTGTGTAAGTGCAAGTGAGTGTGATTTTGTGGCATGTTTTGTCCAATTTAGTTGTATTCTATAAGGGTGTAAGTATTATTGGATAATGCAATTCCTTTAATGCCACACTGAAAGCCTGTAGAAAAATTTCAGGTTACTTCAGTAGGGGTAACCGTGATTATTCATATCGGAAACTTTGTATTTGGCTATTACATTTTCTGGCAACTCCAAGAACTGTATCTTTATTTATTTGATTTTTATGTGATTTGAATTTTAATTGTTTTATTAATATTTTATTCAGACATTTCTCGGTATTTGTTATAAATGCATACTTAATCTGAATAAATGTGCAATACTAGAATTGTTGACTTATTACGTATCTGAAGTTGAGTTTACAGGTGTGTGTGTAGCCACTGGAACAATATGGTAACCTACACAAGGGTGAGTGATTGAAGTTCAAATTCTAGCCTGTTGGGTTTGCTTATACTAAAATATATAAAAGGCCAGTTAAAGGGTGAAAAATCAGTAAATTTTGAAGATAAATCTAATATTTCATATCTTTGCATTTTCTTAATTTCTGTCTCATTCAAAAAATGTATACAGGGTGTTTCACATAAGAACCGACACAGGGCAGGGGCATGTAGGTAAACGTAAAATATGGTGATTTAACGCAACTTACTCCTATATTAAGTTCCACCTCTGAGAAGTTATAGGCCTTCAAAGTGGGGTTTTGTTCATGGAAAAATATTTTAATATTATTTAGAAATGATGGACGATAACGATATACTTATCAGCTATGAAATCTTGATAGAAATATTAGATATGCAATGGAAAAAACTAGAAGACAACATAATGAATATAATAAGAATAACAGAATCAGAAATTCAATATGAAGCACATTTGACGCTAATCCAATGGTACGATAACGCCAAGGTCAAGCTGGTAAGAGCAATTCACAAACAAACACACCGCTATTCAAGGGTTAGGTTATCATTAATCAAACTGCCAAAAATAAACATACCAATCCAGGCAAGTACAAGGAACGGACAGCATTCCAAGAACTAGTCCACAAGGTAATAGATTCAAATTTTGAGAAATTCTCCGCAAAAACAGCATCAAGAAGCAAAGATAAAGGATTTAATTTAAAATTGCATATGGATACGCTTCTAGCTGGAGTCCAATTAGAACAAAAAACAGCGTTAAGCAAAAATGAAGAATACACAGTTGAAGTCCCATTCGAAAACGAGATACCAGAGGTAGAGGAAGCCAGAGACAAGTAGGAAAGATTTAATTTAAAATTGCATATGGATAAGCTTCTATCTGGAGCCGAATCAAAGCAAGAAGCAACGTTATTTCCAACAGAACTCAGCGAAATGACCAAATCAGGTGGGTTCAATTTAAGTGAAGAGGTGCCAGAGGTAGAAGCCAGAGACGAACAGGAAATGTTTAATTTAAAAATTTATCCAGATAATCTTATATCTGGAGCCGAATCAGCGGCGGAGATTAAAACAAACGTAAGTGGAGAAAACAACTTATAATTTTTTGAGACATCAATGACAAAAGTAAAGAAAGAGGTACAAGAGGTGGAACAAGCATTAGTACAAACAGAAATTTCCAATCGAAACGAAGGTAGAAAAGGAAGATTTTTATATGGAGAATGATCAATCTGGAACGGAATCATAGCAACAAGTATTACTACAGATAGAACTCAACGAAACGATCAGATCAGGTGGGTTTAATTTAAGTAAATTGTCCAGGAACAAATCAGAGTATTGCAAAATTGCCAAAAGAAGTGCAGAAAGAAAAAAAAAGTGTTGCAGCTGCCAGCCAATAGGGCAGACAAATCGCTTGGTACCTACGGGGCACCAAGGGAATATACAATCAAATGGAAACTAGACTTAAAATATGCGGAAAAGGTAACAATAACGGAAATAGTATCGCCAATAGCCAAGTTACTTAACCCATTAGGACGGCTGTCGCCGGTGGTAATCGAAGCCAAGCTGAAATTCCCAAATTATGGATGGATCAACCAAGATGGGACGAAGTAGTACCCGCTATCAGGCAGGAAACAGGTATTCAGGTTAGTCCGAGAATTAATGGAATAGTGATACCAAGGTGGGAAGAAACAACAACAAAATCACTGGTAAGAATTCATGGTTTGACCGATGCTTCCAAGGAAGAAATACCGAAGCAGTTGATGGGTAAATTGAGAACAGCAAGAAGTACAAGCACCCAGGTATTTACACACACGGGTGGAGTATGCAGGTCAGATTCAGGTACGAGCTAAAATGGGCAGAGGCCACATATTATACAAGGGCCATCCGGAAATAATGGGAGGCTTACCTACAAAACAAACTCAGCAATATTGTTGGGACGCTGGGTATAAGGTACATTTCCGCCAATGGAAGCATAGGTACAAATGGAAATTTAGGAAAGAGTACACTCAGGGCGCATGGTAACACCCAGCAATGGCCGCTGCGTAGTCAAATCAAGTCAAGTTTAAAAGAAGAAACATCCCAAAACGACTCAGGGTCAGCGAGGCTGTGTTTTGTGGAGTTGGAAGAGCTCTGCAAGCAAAGCAGAAACAATTCTTCAAATCATTTCTTCAGTTACTTCACAATGACAGAGGTAACGCAATTTATACTTCAAAGTCACTCCGATTTCGTATAAGGTCGAAAACGAAACCTATTAGTCTATGGAAGTACTCAACCAAATCCTAGGAGTGGATTATAACACACAACGATACTTTCAGATAACAGACAATGAATTCGCAAGCAGAATCCCGATCTCCAAGAATCTATATGTGTGATCCCCAGCCATGGTAAGAAGCGTGGAAAGCAACCACAACTGCATAATGGAGGATATATGCCAGAGCGAAGACAAAACCACGTGTCCAATCCATCACCAGAAAGTCAAGTCAACAATCTGGATGTAACTGTGCACTAGAAACTCATGGATGTTCAGCAACCCACGATAATCTAGAATTGCAATCAGATGTAACGGTCAAAGGGAAGAAATTACGATGAAGCAGTATGACAGAATATCCATCTCCCAAGACTGTATCATCGAGACGAAATGTTCATATATTTCAATTATTATCATTCCAATTATCATCCTAGGGTTGTATAACTATTAATATTATTTCAATTATTATTATTCAATTATCATCCTAGGGTTGTATACATATTAATATTATTTCAATTGTTATTATTCAATTATCATCCTAGGGTTGTATACATACTAATATTATTTCAATTATTATTATTATTATTATTATTATTCCGATTATCATCCTAGGGTTATATACACATTATTATTATTTCAATTAGCATACCTAGGGTTGTATACATATTAATACTATTTTAATTAATAGGGTTGTATAGATATATATTAACATTAGTTCAATTATTGGAATTAGGGCTGAAGTTATGTCAAGATGAAATCAGCATTCCGCTCATAGCTATCCAGAGAGACGTCATTCCTTTCGACTCGGCAGTATGTTCATGGAACAGAAAACTATTCATAGTCGTGGAAAAATATTTTAATATTATTTAACTTTATAGGAAAATTCGCTATCATAAATCAAAGTAATATCTTATGTAGTAAGTAGGTCACATAAATATCATAATTATTGGCAATTAAATATTACATTACATGTTTAGATAAATAATAAACAAGTTGGAATTGCAGAGTACAGTACAAGGAATGCTGACTGATGAGGTTTGCAATTTGTTAATTATGTAGAACATGCAAGGTTATAAATAGTAGTGTTTGTAAATAATGACCAGACTTTTTGATTTTATTATGTAGAGATTAGTAGAGACTTTTGCTTTGAAAATGTAGAGACAATTATCAGAGACTTTTAATTGAGGTTTCATTATGTAAAGCTTTCGGTTTTAAATTCATTCGGTTAAATTAATTTGTAAAAAATTGTTAATTTATTTTATTGTTAAATTTTATTACATCGGTACCATGTCCATATTATCCTAGTTATAAAAGTTATTCCCTAATTATCTCCGCTCCCTAAACAAATCAATATCTCTGTAATACTTTAGCTTCGAAAAACCACGTTTAGTACCCGTTTTGGGTGTACCAAGAGCATTAATCAATGGTAAGTAGAGTTCAATTAAGGCATTTGAAAGTGTTGATTCTGGGTGATACGCCCTTAAAATGTCACAATTTTTTAATAGATTGGTGGATTTAAGAACATATTTCATTTTATGAGGCATTTAACTCTAAATCTTTGTTATTCCTGTTATTTTCAAAAAACTTTGTTGTTTTCAAGAAGAAAACGAATAAGTAAAGAAACATATTTTATCAATCTTAGTAAAAATCATCGAAAATTGAATATTTGCCAATAAACTTATGTATAGGTCAAATTTGACAACCAGGAAAAAAGTGTGAATAAGTATAATTTATTAGAAAACAGACAACTCAAACAACAGAAATAAAAAAAAATGCTGTAGATAAGTTACAGAAATTCTTCAACATGATAATTTCACAGGTATCTATTGAATTTTTGATGATTTTAAGTAACATTAATAGAATATGTGTCTAGTTATTCGGGTTTTTCTTCTACTCACCAACAATTAATGCTCCTGGTATACCCAAAACGTGTACCAAATTTGTTTTTTCTAAGTTGAAGTATTTCTGAGATACTGACTTTTTTTTCGAAATTTTAAACCCTACTTTGAAGGCCTATAACTTCTCAGGGATGCACCTTAGTATAGGAGTAACTTGACTTAAAGCACCATATTTTAGGTTCCTCTACATGACCATGCCCTGTGTCGTTTCTTATGCGAAACACCCTGTATATCTTTTTTACAAACGCAATGTTCTCATGAGTATATGTATGAACATTTTGAGAATATTCATTTAATGTTCGTGGAACATTTTCAGAAGGTACTGGGAGCTCCTAACGATAGTATAAATAACATTCTAAGAACCTTATTAGTATTCTCATGCTCATAGAATGTTCTATGAATATATATATATTGTACCTTGTGAGAATGTTCTGGGGCTGTTTGAATATATATATATATATATATATATATATATATATATATATATATATATATATATATATATATATATATCGCCGCAGTACAGGTACGTTGTCACAGTGGATGGGCCAGGCGGATCTACGACGCGTGCGTTGTAAACCAGTAGGGGAATTGCAGCGCCTGACACGGCAGGACACAGACCAGACCGGTGTGTTTTAGTTTTTAGTTCAGGCCGAACGCTTGTTAGGTCCGTCACGTGAATAGGTGCAGTCTTTATCGTTCAGCCAGCAGGAGACCAGAGCAGATAGTGAGGTGATTGGTGTCAAGCAGAGACACCGGAACACCGTTGTTACGAGGTACCGGTGAGATTAACGAGATTGGAAGCGAATGTATGCATGTTTAGCCCGTGCCTCTTCCCTCTGTAGACGGCTAATAGCGCTCATGTCGTCGTCAGGGGGCAGTGAGACTGGAGAATGAATGGTCGTATGTATTGAATACTGTTCTGGTTTTGTTAGTTTTCACTCTAGGTGGTCGTGTATGCTGACACCTGGGGATCCGCTTCACAGGGACTGCACAGGTTGAATATTTTTCCGTATAATTGAGCTTATGAATATTCGTTGTGTTTTCTTTTCCTAGAGGCTAGCATTGGGGCACCCGAAGATCCACATCGCAGTGCTACCACCGGCTCAGGATTATTAGTTTGTTAACCTGGCTGTGTGTATCTCTTGTATTTAGCGACGCGTGAATGATAGCATCTAGGGTTCACTTTATAGTGTCCATTCCGACTAACTAAAATGGTTGTGGGGCTATATGCTTGGTCTCTTTTGTTTCTCTAGGACCTGGGAGCGGTGTCAGCTGGAGACCGGTTTTGTGGTGTCTGGGTGGACTCGGAGGAGCCAGATAACGGCTTGTGCACCGCCCCGCTTACCGAGAAAAGCCTGAGGGTGTGACGGTGGATGGGCCAACAGACAAATAGTCTGACGGCCACCCGCGACTGTCGCGACTTAACTTTACGGTTAAGACGTTTGAATTTTTTAAACAATTTATTTAATACTTTGAACAATCAATACTTAATTACTTAGTTACAAGAAAAATGAATAATATAATATACTAAAATAAGTCGATCAACCTACATGTGATCTAATGTCTATGCACTCGGTGTGCCAATGACTAACTCGGAACAAGAATGAACGGTTCTACCTCTGTGAGCAGCCTCTTTATAGTCTTCCCTCCAGGCGTGGCACTATGTCTCTGGATAAACAAGGAATCTGCTGATGTAGATTCTCACAGTGATATTCCGTTCTACTTGCACTTTGAACCTGCATAGTTCTTGGCTCCTGTATGACGACGGCTGACTCAGCGGTTCTTACCGTGGGAAGGCGACATTGTAGCATAACAGGCCATTGTTTGGGCTCCATTTATCTCCTCCCCTTTTTAAAGACGAAGCTTTGGTTTGTTCTGGATTTTCAATGGAAACCCAGACTCGGTGGTTCCTGTTTTTGTTCCTTTATCTTCTTTGCTGGTTCTTCGTTTATTCAACCCCATTCGGACGGCTATATATAGTTGTGATGGTTATTAAGACAGCTATGTACAGTAATATTGTCCATATACTCAGGTGATGGATTGGTATTGTTATAGGTCCTGGTATATTTTGTTTAATTTTTTGAAGTTGGTGTTGGATTTGATTGATGTTGTATAGCTGTACTTTTTTCTAATGATATTTCGGGTACTGGTCTTGCATTTGTTTGATCTTCTGAAACGGGGGTTTCTAGTGTAGGCAGGTTGAATAGTTGTTGAGTTTCTGCTGTTGCTGGGCCGGTCTTGTATATTTTGTTGCCTATGGTTAATTGGCAATTTGGTTGCAGGTTGATTAAATTTGTACCCTTGATGATGTTGGTCCACTCCTGTTCCTGGCAAGTTATTTTGGTGTTAGTTTCTTCGGGTGCTAGAACTATATGCTGACTGGTTCCATATCTCGAAACTGTGGTTCTATTAATTTTGACTAATTCTTGATTACGATTGTTAATAGGTTTTTGAAATTTTATTAGCTTTATTTCACATGGGTTTTGATCATTCATGGTTGTTGGATTGTCGTCTTTACAAAAATATATTTGGTTCTTTAAATTTTGACATTCTTCCTTACTATAGGCATATTGTTTACTGCTTAGGATAAGGTATTTAATTCTAGAAATTATCATGGTAAAAAGGTGTGTCTTTCTAGGGACAGGTAATGTATATAATTGATAATAATCATATTCTGATTCATCTACCAGAGGTATCTCTATTTGAAATATAATTTTGAAATTGTTTTCGACTGCTTTTATTTTAAATACTTTTTTCGTATAGATTTAGATCAGTGGTTGTTGTTACTTTAGCATTAGTTGCATCATTTTGTATCTTATTGATTTCTTTTACTATAAATTTTGGTTTTAATATTGATGTGTGAAAGATTCCTAATTTTGCAAAAGTGATGGCATTTTCTGTTGTTAATGCTGTTTCTTGAATATTGTTTAATAATTGTATTAGCTGCATGAGTACTCTACAATCTTAATGTGATGATAGTGAGTTATCTCTTCACTTCGCAGGCTTTCTACTGTATTACCTAATTCATTTATCCTGTTTACTATCGTGCCTTGGTTATGACTCAATCCTACTATCGTTCTATTAAATTTGACGATTGCCTCGAGCAGGACTGAATTTTGGTCTGTCGTTAAGACTTCTAATGCTTGCTGAATGCGTTCCCCATCCTGTGAATCGAGATTCCCAGTGATTGACTTAAATATAGAACCTAGTCCGTTTATTAAGCCACGTTTTTTGTCTATTAATAATATTGTTATTTGGAAAAATCCTGTAAAATGTATTATCCCTGCTTGCTGCAGTAAAATTCACTTATCATGAAATTTTGCTATGCAGCATTGTAATTTGTTATTGTTAATTACTGGTGGATATTTATTAGCTCTTATTTAATTTATTGGGAGTTTATTCCTAAATGATTGATTCGTTACTTTACCTTATTTCTAGCTGATTATATAATTTATTAATACTAGGGTTACTTGAAACGGTCTTATAATTATGTTACTAGTGTTACGTACGTTAATTCATTTAAGAATTAAGCTTGCTATTTAATTTGTCTGTGTCAGTCTGTTCATTGTCTCGTACGTTCTGTATCAATTCCAATTTGTTGCTTACGTAGTCATATATATGTCGAGTGTCTTATATGTACTTCTTACATTGTAGGTACTTTGAGTTGATTCTCTGTTATGGCTTCTTGGAATAGTTTTGTTCTGATTTAAAGAAATGACATTATCGAACCGTGTCCTTTACTTGTCGTAATCTATCTATGAATATACATGTATATCATAATTATTTTTCTGTTTCTAATAATTTGTTCTCCAATTATAAAATATGGGTGATGTCCCATTATTAAAAGTTTTATTGATTGCTGAATTGGCTAGTTCCTAATCTGGATTGTATACAACACAATAATATTTATTTTGTGGTCAACTTGTTCTAATTTTTTTTCTATGACTGGTTTCTATTTAATTTAAATTTTACTTATATGAAAGTCTGTCGTCTATTTTCTGACTTAGAATATATTTGGTTCGTCCGTAATTTTGAACCTTTTGATTAGTTTTGTTGTTAACTACTTCTTTTTTCTAGTTTTGGTCGACAGATTGTTGAGTGTGAGTCTGAAATAATCGGTTGCCCCTACGCTGGCTAGCAATTCTTTCTTATCTTTGTTGTACCTCGATTTTGTTGTTAATATAATATTTCTTTGGAAAAGTCTGGTGTTATAACACAGGTGAATGCATTAAAATGCCTTTACACGAGTTAAAGGCACCAATGTAGTTCCTATCGTTAACGTTTATTTATAAGTTTACTTTAAGCCTTTTGTTAGTGGCTTCACGGCTGCATCGTCTGTTTATGATCAGATATACAGTATGGTCCTAATTATATGGATTTCCTATTTTTAATTTTTGTCTTGAATGGTCGATAATGTTCGATAATTGTGCTGTGAAAATCCTTTAAAGTATCTTACTGTAGTTTTGTTACAAGTGTTTTCTTAATAGAGTTGTGAAGAAGTTTCGACACGACTTTGTCTAACATTTTGATCTGAATATTTATATATATATAATAAAAAAAATATTTTTTTTTCATTATTATTATTGTTATTATATTTTTAGAGGGTTAACCTATTACGTATATTTCATACATCTATAAAATTTGGGTGATTCTACGTTATTACAGTTTTTATTAATAGCCGAACTTACCAGTTCGTAATCTTGTCCATTTACAAAAATGCAGTAATATTTCCTCTGTGGTAACCAATATTCTTTTCTAAAATTCTCTATTTTATCTGGTTTATTTAAATTAAAATTTGTATATATATAATTCCTTTTGTCCCTTCCGACTGATTGGTTTGTCAGTATTTTTAAACTATCTGATTTTAAATCTGTGTGTCATACACAGTGGTGTATCTGTGAATTATCTTTCTAAAATGTTTTCTAATTACGTAATGAATGGTTTTATTATTGATTCTACTTTTGACAAGGTGATAACGATAAGATTTATTACACCCGCCTATATGTCCTTTGTCTTTACGACAATATTAATCATCAGCTTAGTTATTCAATTTAAAATTTGTTGAGTGCGGTCCTGATTATAATTCTTATTTATTGTTTATCTACTGGTATATTTTAGGTATTTGTTGCAATAAGTGTGTTTTTTGTCATATTAGTCGCCTGTATCTATTTGTCATGAATGTAACGGTGTCTGCTTAGTGTCGTTTTATTTGTTTGTAGTTTTTAGGTAATTGTGTCAAGTGATGTATGTTATTTATCCGATTTTCCCTTTTTACCTCACTTAGGTAATATAAGTCGATTGCTTATTTAGTTTATTTAATTTAAATACATTGTAATCTTTTTTGTTACAATATTCACAGGTTTTAATATAATTTTCAATTTTCTGTCTCATCTGGGGAAAAGCGAATTTGTTTTTCATCTGTTCACAAGTTTCATTAAATGAGCGATGTCGCCGTTTAGTTTCATGCGCCCACATTATTTGCTGCTTAATATCTGACGCTGATTCTACTTTTTCTAATATGGGTAGTTTTGTTTTAGAATTATTAGTCGTATTGGACTTTTGTAATTTTGTGGGGTTTGTTTCAGTACTATTTTTATTTATGGCAAAAATTTGTTTATTATTAACATTAGAGTTTTCTGCTTTATGGTTTGTTTCACTTACTACCTGTTTTACCGTTTTTAGCCCCCTATTCCCCGTAGTATCATTTCGGCCTAAAGGTTCATCTTCATCTGGTTTTCTTACTACTAATTTATTTCTACCTAGTGCTCTATCCGACTGTTTAATTAATTTAGTACTAGATTTTAATTGATTTATACTTTTTGTTTGGACGTCGTATATATTATATAACCTATTAAGATCAGTTTCCTCGTTACAATGTTCGTTTGTTATGGGAACTTCATTTAAACTGCTCTGTGGACTTTTGTTTAATCTCCTTATTATATTACCACTGGTGAGCCAGGAATTTACATAATTCATAATACTGTTATTGTTCTGTTGAACGTTCTGCTTGTAATTTGACTCATCAGCGAAATCAATCGACTGCATAGGTCTCATGTCGCTTGCGTCCTTATTCAAGTTCAAGTTTAAATTAATTCTATGGTCATTCATTCCTTTCTTACAATTATAACTACTATCACTGCCCTCGTTAATTAAATTATTTGTTGGCATATCTATATGGTTAATATATACTACCGGTTGTCCGTATACGTGTCTGCTATATGAAAATTTTGCTGTTGACTATCGTATTCGTTTGCTGGCGAATTTTCATAATCTAATTCATCATTTATATAATTTAAATAGTAATTTGTTTCGTTTATATCATTATAAGTCTCCAAATATACTTTGTTTCACGGTTTTAGGTATAGTAATAAGGAACTAAAAGACCTATGCAGGGTCAAGCCAAATAAATAAGGACACAGGCGTCCACAAATCAAGTAAATGAGGACACAAGCGTCCAAAAATGAAGCAAAGGCCTATACAGGGTCAAGTCAAGTAAATGAGAACACAAGCGTCCACAAATACAATAATTTCAGATGTGATTGGGCAAATACCCACTAAGGATAGTAACTTACAAATGCTTACCACAAGGTTAGATAATTTACCATTAAACAAGTTAAGTTTGTAATATTTCTAAATGTTTGCCGCCAAAAAACCAATGCAAACTTACAAATGAAACTTTAAGATAACTTTCAAATGTAATATCTCCTTTGTAAGCTTGTTGTTTTCTCCATTTGTAAGCTTGCGTAAAGTTACAATTGTAATGTTTGTGAAAGTCTTGATTTAAATTTTAAACATTTATTTCAATTCCCTTGAGCCTCAGTGGTTCAGAGGTAAGAACGTGTGCCTCTGAACTGAAGGGTACTGGGTTCGATCCCAGGGTTCTCCTTTCAGTTTTTCAGTACAAACTGTAACATTAACATCAACCGAGGTTCTCGCATTGTATTTAAGCAAGTTGAATGTCTGCACGTTCCGCCCTTCGGAGGGGGCGTAAAGCCGTTGGTCCCGTGTCCATGCGATGTTGGGCACGTTAAAGATCCCTACCCTCATTACAGAAAGGCAGGGGTTCGGCAAAATTTCCAGGATAGTGAAGTGAAACTGCTCCCTGGCGTCGGTGAATGGCCATAGGCCGACGTTAAAGAAACAACACACACACACACAATTCCCTCCGTTTGTGTGATCGTATATCTTCGATTGTATGTCATTGTCATCGAATAGCAACGCCAACGCCAAACACGAACCGCGAAGTGTCAAAATGCCCGCGTCATTAATGGCGGATATTGTTGTTTTTATTTATGATTTCTTCATTATAAAATGTTATTTGATCTGTGTCTATTTATTTTTCGTTAAAGATTGAACAATCTTATTGTGGCGTGAATTGCTTAAATTTTGGGCAATTAAGTTATTCTGGAGTGTGGATAACGAAACATGAAGTATATCGACAAAGATATCAGGTAAGGTACCTAAATTAGTAAATTATAAAGTTAGATATTTTTTAAGTATGTAGTGTAACCCATACACCACAGGATATTCTCAGAATGTTCGCACAATGTTAAAACATCCGTTTTTCAGAATATTTGTTTCGGAATGTTCTAATAACATTTATGGAATTTCAAACTGCATCTTGAATATTCTGAGTACATTCCTTCAATGACATCCTAAGAAAATTCTTCATCAATATACTGAGAATATTTGAATAGATCATTATAACGAATATTCGCTCAGAATGTGCCTGAGATGTCCTTATAATATTATATAACTTTAAAATTAAATGAAAAAGATATATGATGATAGATGGTGAGGGTTATAATATTAACTATTTTGTATGTTTGATTCTGTTACCTGTCCTATGTTAAACACATTCGCAAATTGTATATTTAGGCACCTCGCTTCTTTAGGCAGAGAGTGCATGTCCAATATCCATGCCGGTGGAAGAAGGGAAGATGACCGATGGAAGTAAATGTATATTACTATCAACATGAATGATCTCAGGTCAATGTTGTATAAGGTTATATTGTAACATAATTAATTAAAAATAATAATGTGACGTGAACACGGAGAACAGTGTGTAATTGCGAACATATATACAGAGTACAGAAGCAACTAAAACATGGTGTGATGTTATCAAGAACTAAAACGCACCCAGTAAAAAACAAGTTTTAAAGCATCGATTGTAGTTAACACCGACGAAGGGTTTGCCAATTTTACTTGAGACTATATCATCTTACGAATTAGGTGCACATACATTGTATGATATATAAGTAAAAAATTGCGTAGCTGAATAGTAAGTCATGCAATATTAACCACCACCATCCTTTGATGTGGATGGACTGGAACTTGGGCCTAAATGAAAACAAAAGTTTAATATATTTCTAAAAGCTTCAGAAAAACACAATTCAAATGATAATATGAAAATCGAAAAACTTTTACATATTATAAGTAAAGCGGGGTTAGATACTTTTAATTAATACTTTTCCAGTAGATAAGACAAATAAGCTGGATTATGTTCTCGGTTGTCGGTTGTTTTAATAAAGCCAAAGACAAATATTACTATGGAAACGTTTAAGTTTTAAGAAGCTTTTTATTTGCTAGTCTATAGAATTGTCTAAGCAACATCTGCGGCTTTTTACTCATGTGGAATAAGTTAATGCTGTGAGAAGTATCACTACAGAGTGCAGAAAATGTGGACCTATAAACATATGGTAGGAAGACGCCCCGTGTACAATAAAACTTGCAATTTATGAGATACGTCATCACTTTGCCAAAGTATGCTATCACAACCCAAGGTTATATATATATATATATATATATATATATATATATATATATATATATATATATATATATATATATATATATATATATATATATATATATATTATAGGGTTACTACGGAATAGGCTTGTATTTCCTCATATTTCTTATTAAAAAAAGAAAAAACTTTACAAAAGCTTTTTGACATATTTTTGCTTGAAACTGGCGAGATTCAATTTATCCTAGTGTAAACAACTTCGTTCCTATGGCAACTAAATGTTTTTTTAAATGGCAAGATATGATTTTTTCGCATTTTGAGAAATACTGTAACGTTCTTGATACGCCACTATAAAAGGTTCAGTCAGGTTAGGTCAGGTCAGGTCGGGTTCAATTAGAAAAAATGAGAAAAATTTAAGGTAGTTTTGCAGACGTGCGAAAAAGTAATTTTTGAAAATTCTTCACAGAAACATGCTTAAAAGCACCCCTGTACGCATAAACAACAAAACAAATGCTGTAAAATCAACCACCCTAAAAGTTACGGGACCTGAAGTGAATAGGGGTGCTGGGCGGGGAAGGAAGTATAGAGGCCAAATCAGCAAAAACATCTTGGTTGGCAGCCTTTTTAGTGAATTTTTATTTAAAAAAATTCACTAATAGAGAGGTATCGATGGTGAGACTTTGCAAAAATTCTTTCAAATGAGTGCGAACTAGGACCCCTAGAATCCATATTCGGGGTCAGTTTCAATTTTTATATGTTTATATATATATATATATATATATATATATATATATATATATATATATATATATATATATATATATATATATATATATATATATATATATATATATATATATATATATTTGTGTGTGTGTGTGTGTATCTGTCTGATAACTCAAAAAAATTATTAACCGATTTTGGTTAAACTTGGCAAGTGCCTTTCTCTTATTAATGGCTTGGATGAGTTCGTTAGCCAGAAAAATCGAACGGGGTTTTCCGGGAGAATTTTGAGTTTTCTTTCGAAAAAAAATTTTTTCTCCGAAAGTAACAAAGCTGTTTTAATGAAATTTAGTATATATGTTGCCTTGGGAGAGATTGTACTACGTACCAAAATTCAACTTTCTAAGTTTAGAGAAAATTGAGTTATTCAAATTTTAAATTTTCTTTCGAAAAAAATTTTTTTCTCCGAAAATTACGAAGTTATTTTAATGAAATTTTGTGGATATCTTGTTTATTTTATATGACACTGACGTTGGCTCTAAGCCTCTTCAGCTTTCTTTCATATTCAAACTGTTGACCTCAGATTGCTTAAGGTAAATTCTAATAGATGGCACATATGTCTAAAAGCGGGCACAGATTATTTAGTTAGTTAATAATGACAATAAGGAAAAGGACATTGAATAAAGATTTGTTTTCACGAGGTACTGATTCTAACATAGAATTTAATATTTATACTTTTATGGCTATAATTATGGTCACATTTACATCTGCTACTCTCGATATCACATAATCGCCAATAAAGATAGAACGCTACCACATAAAATTATGATCATTACAGTTTGCTGTTGTGGTAGATGACACATTTTGATCATCGACTAATTACAGGTTCCTACTTAGCTCTAGACATTTCTAGTTAGGAAACACTAAAACTCTGGACGCAGCCAGTGCGTTATGGTATTTTATTTCTTTCTTTTGAAAGACATTTCTTATTCGATTTTTATGACAGTGAAAGTCAAAGCAGGTTTGTTTATTTTATTATGGGCACTAAAAAACGATGCCTGACCTAAAATAATTCTTATTTTAGGAATTTTAAAATATTACCGGAAGACGGAAGAATGAGAACGTATCTTATCTTCATTCACTGAAGGGGTGGTGTCCAGATGTTATTATTTTTATGACCTGTTATTTACTCTCGACATTGTAGCACAGCCAGCACAGCGTAGGGACTAACCCAGTCTATACATCTATATACTATACTATAGTTTAATATTAGTGAATTTTTAATTAAAGAATTCACTAATAGAGAGGTATCGATGAGGAGACTTGCAAAAATTTTTTCAAATGAGCGCGAACTAGGACCCCTAGAACCCATATCCGGGGTCACTTTGAATTTTTATATGTTATATATATATATATATATATATATATATATATATATATATATATATATATATATATATATATATATATATATATATTATATTATATATATATAAATATAATATATATATATATATTATATTATATATATATAAATATAATATATATAATAATATATAAATATATATATATATATATATATATATATATATATATATATATATATATATATATATATATATATATATATATATATATATATATATATAAACATATAAAAATTATTCAAAGTGACCCCGGATATGGGTTCTAGGGGTCCTAGTTCGCGCTCATTTGAAAATTTTTTTGCAAGTCTCCTCATCGATACTTCTCTATTAGTGAATTCTTTAATTAAAAATTCACTAATATTAATATATATATATATATATATATATATATATATATATATATATATATATATATATATATATATATATATATATATGTGTGTGTGTGTGTGTGTGTGTGTGTGTGTGTCCGATTGATAACTCAAAAAATAATTAACCGATTTCGATAAAATTCGGCAAGTGCCTTTCTTTTATTAATGGCTTGGATGATTTCCTTAGTCAGGAAAATCGGACGTGATTTTCTGGGAAAAATTTGAGTTTTCTTTAAAAAAAAAATTCCCTGAAAATTACAAAGCTGTTCTAATATTTGACAAATATATTGCCTTAAGAGAGACCTTACTACGTACCAATTTTATAGAAAATTGAGTTATTCAAATTTTGAATTTTCTTTCGAAAAAAAATTTTTTCTCCGAAAATTACAAAGTTATTTTAATGAAATTTGGTGAATATCTTAACTTAGGAAAGACGTCACTACATACCAAAATTAAACTTTCTAAGTTTATAGAAAATTGAGTTATTGAAATTTGAAGCATTTAATAAAAATTCACTACCATAACGCACTTGCTGCGTCCCGTTAGTTTTTATATTTTGCACCAACATTTCTTCTTAATGTTCGCCCTCCTTCAACACGGCTTTTTGCTCAAGTCCCCCAGCTTGTTTGTAAGTTGAAGTGACAACAGTTTTGTTGTCGTTTATGCGCAAGACACTACCAGGCTGGCCTGAACCGCCTGATCTCATCTGACCTGACCTGGCATGACCTGACCCAACCTGACATGACCTAACTCGACCCTGACGTGACCCTGACCTCACGTGACCAGACCAAAAATGTATGGGAAAACTCAAGAAAACGCAAAAACATGGATTTTACAACAAAAAAAGAATTTAAATTTAAACTTACCGTATCTGACCAGCGACGACATGTCAATAACTTAAAAACGACAAATTCTCATAACGTAATAACGAATTTCCACAAGATAAAGATAGTATAAAAGTGCATATAAAGTAGCAAACTTTATTTATCAGCAGTCGAAATCACGTTGGTGATACTGCAGATAAGAAGCAAACTAGTTTTGATTATTAACCTCAATTCCAAAAGAAACTAACAAAAAAAAACAGCAGAAATAATTGTCACAAAACTATATGTTCAAAATGCTGTCCATTATTATCAATACATAATTGCACTCGCGTTTCAAAGAAATGTATTGCCTACATTAGTTAAGCTGTAATGGACAATTCGTCTGCCAATAATTATAGGTTTCAGGTTTTCCAGATTTAATGACCTGTCGCTGTAGCCACCATTCTTAAAGTGACCCCAGAGAACACTTCGCGTCAAATCAAATAACGAGCAGTTCATTTAAGGGCACGACAGCACCCGATCCACTTTTCTATAAAAGTTCACCCAAATATTAACGCACGCGTCCCCCAAAATGACTGTGAGCTCCGTCTTGCTCAGACCAAACTTCATCAACTGGGTGCACTGCAACCACTGTGATATAATTTATTCTCTTAAAAAGTTTGAATATTTTTCAGATGTTAGATTTCCCCCAACAAAGAATTGCCTATATTACTGCGGTCTGGTATATTATTATACATTATTTTTTGTGGTCGCTGGGTTTGAGCCTCCAGCATCAAATATGGATTCTGCTGAGACCAATAACGAGAATTTTGTTTATTAACAAATAAATACAGTGTAAACGTAGCTCCATCTGTGAAATAATGTTTCTACAAAAGTCCGGGTTCTCATTAAATTTGCCATAATATTACAAAATTCAACACGCCTCTCAAAATTGCCATCTACCATTTATTGTACCAGCGGTACTTTGTATGGGTGAAATTTTTTATTTATGTTTAGCAAATTTACCACCGATTTTTGTGAAACACTGTGTAATGTAGCAATTTGATTTGTAGACAGATATAATGAAAAGACAACAATATATCTAATGCCTTGTTACCAGCTACAGCAGTAGATAGCTGTCGGCTGCAAGCTGTAATCTGTCAGGTGTCATCTGTCAACTGTCAGCTGTCAACTGTCATCTGTCAGTGGCAGCCGCTCAGGCGCACGTGGTGTGTGTTTGTGATTTCCGCTCGCCGACTGTTTGTTTGTTATGGCTACACACACACACACACACACACACACACACACACACACACACACACACACACACACACACACACACACGCACACGCGCGCGCACACACACACACACACGCGCGCGCGCGCGTTTGTTTGTTTGTGTTAGGTTAGGACTCCGATTCCCGCTAGCCGAATGATTTCTTAGGTTAAGTTTCCACATACACGCTTGTTGGTTTGTTAGGCTATGTTTCTTTGTTGTGACATATGAGCTCACGTGTTGGTTCTCACATGTGTCGATTCCCTCTAGCCGAATATTTATTTGTTTGTTTGTTGAAGTTAAATACACACACGTGTTGTATGTTTGGTCATCTTTGTTATTGTTTGTTGAGGTTAAGTCTCTACACGTGTTTGTTTGTTGTATGGTTGCCAGACTACACAGTTTTGGCGGGAAATTTGAATTTTAATGAAAAGTTGTGTCTCTGCGTGTAAAGTTCAATAGCTGAAGATGGGAACATTCCAAATTAATGGAAGTCGCTGGATGTTGAGGAATGTTCCCCATATTCAACTGTTGAACTTTACACATACATATCATAGGCGGTGAAACGCGTTAGTTTTAGAGACACACACACACACAGAGAGAGAGAGAGAGAGTTTGAAAGAAAATCGTTCGCCTGAAAGTAGAATTGAACCTCGGATCCCACCGTCTCTAAGCCAACCAGTTCACGGATACAACATAGGGGACACACAAATAAGATAGTTTAAGCATGTTGTGATGAAGTATAATTTTCTATCGGCCTGTGGTACAAACCGCATAATTACTAAGTCAATTAAGTAAATAGAAAATAATTAAATACAAACTATATAAATATTGGCTAAAATATTTTTCACCATGAAATATTTTAAGGCGATTTATATTTAATTAAACGTGTATTTCGCACTTGTTATCTTATCTGGTTGTGATAAGGTGATTAAATTCCAAGCATCACGGAGTTTTGGCCGGCTGTGAAATTCATATGAAAGGAGAAGCAACACGGACAGAGGCAGCATTGGTAATTCAGCTAAGCCGAGAACAGTGAGTCGCCACCAGTCCGCACTGATTCCGCTTCCGTTTGCCGTCCGAGCGCACCTGGGTGGCCGATTTCAGTACACGAGAATATTGTTATAGGTGAAAAATTATCCGTTCTAAGTAATTCATATTTTGTAGCGAATTTTCATATTTTTAAATTATCACGCTTCTCAGTCCAAATCTCCACAACTGAATTATTTCTGCTTGTCCTGACCTGCCGCCGTCCCTGTAGACAATTCTCGTATGCTATATTGTCTTGCATTATTTTTGTGAGAATGCTGAGGATTCACAGCTCACTTAAATGATCGAAATATATTCATCTTGGTTTGATCCCGATAGGGACGCTGAGGATTCACAGCCTATCTAGGTCACTCCAAGTGATACGCTCCTTCCCAATTAGCCCTGTACACTTTATCTGGCTCCAGGCTTCCCTCCCCATGCAGTATAAGCTCTTGTGTTATTTTAGTGAGGACGCTGAGGATTCACAGCTCGCTAAAGTAATCAAGATGCTTGTGTCCCAGTTTGGCCCTAGCGGAGATGCTGAGAATTCACAGTCCGCACAGGCCTACCGGGAACTTTCGTCCCGTCTCCCCTTCCGCCCTTTTGCGCCACCGGTGTTCCGCGCTTTGACGGAGAGGCTGCAGATGTTACTTTGAACTGGTGTATCGTTGTGTGCCGCCCGACTGCCGTATACGTGATTTAGTAGAACGCTGCTCGTACCGTATATCTCGTTGAGTCCGTACACTTCATCCAACACTAGCCCTGGTTGCTTTAGAAAAAGCCCAGTTCAGATTCATGTTATTACCCGCATATTTTATTTGTACATAGTTTGTAAATATTCTTTTGTATATATCTTTTGTAGATATTTTCTAATCTGAAATATCGGGTTGAGTAAATAAAAGACTTCAATTAATTTGTATCTAACCCCTTATACTTGCAAAATCTGCACCTTTCGATAAGCCAGAAGTGGTCGGAGCACGCCGAGTCAGCGATTAAAGCCCGCTCACTCGGGAATCACTAAATTTAGCCTGCATCATCTAAAGGCTACCGAACCCTCGTCCACAGAGTTACCCAGGTACTTTGATCGTTATCTCGGGCAGAGTTTAGTGAAGAGGTTGCAGACATCCTCAACAGAGAGTAAAAACCCTTTAAAGTCTGGCGCCCGAGATCCTCAGATAGTAACCGTCAATCCGTGTTACCAAAAAACGGTGTGCGAGCAAAGGCCTCGTCACAATGTATATGTACATGTCTTTGAATTAATGTCTGAAATTAGTTAAAGAGACATATATGTGTAATTGAGATTCAAAACAGAAATTGTTTAATGTACTCATTTGTTGTGTGCTATATTAGTCATTCCTAATTACACATGGTAATAAAGACCAATTTTGTTTATATTTTATGTGTGTGTGTGCATATCACGGTTGCACAGAATATCCATTGGGGGCGCCAAAGAAAAACATGTACTACGACGACAACATGATGTATAGACGTTGTCGTTGGTGGTCGATAACATAGATGTCGCACTATGTCGTTTGATGAAAGGGCATACTATAAAGAAAAGCAGTTAATTTTTCTGTTTAATTTTAGTCATAATCATTATTGTCGTTATGTTAGGAATTAAAATAACAGATTTACATATTTAAGACTAATGTAAAACAAAAATCCAGTATACATTTATTGTTTCACATAAAAGAAATAACATGTTTCTATTTACATATGTTAACCACGTTCACTGTTGTCATTTAATTTGTGGTTGACTCTTGCGAGTGTGTACGAGGGGTATTCGATGATAGGATGAACAAATATATTTACACAAAAAATTCCAAAAAGTAAATATGATGATAGATATATGAGGGGTACTCAATGCTATTAATAATATAATATGGGTTACATTTGTTATTTAAATACACACATACACACACACACACACACACACACACACACACACACACACACACAGTTACTTCTCTTTTAGACAAAAGAGCTGTTTGTCTACACAATAGATATGTTTAGGTTTTACGTCAAAAACGCAAGTCAGAAGCATGAAAGGTTCACTCATAAATATATTGATGGGGTATATTGGTTGTTACATGTTTTTTTTACAAAAAGTACCAAAAAATCCAGTATACATTTATTATTTCACATAAAAGTACCATGTTTCAATTTACATATGTTAATCACGTTCGCTTTTATCAGTCTAGTTATGGTTGACTCTTACGATTGTGTATGAGGGTAATTCGATAATACGATGAACAAATAGATTCACCAATTTCCTAAGACGTGATGATAAATATACGAGGAAGACTCAATGTTATTAATAATATAATGGGTTACATTTGTTATTTAAATACACACACACACACACATCATCACACACAGACACACACTTCACGAAAAAAGCTTCATTATTTTGGAATATATGAATTCTTTCCGGGAAAAAAATGATGTGTAGAAAACTAGTCCGATTGGACTGGTTAAGGAACTCGTTTAGAGATTTACAAAGAAAACATAGTTACCAAGTTTGATCAAAATCGGTTTATCAGTTTTGAAGTTATCGCTCAGACGCACACAAGCGCACGCCCACGCATACGTTCACACGGCATAAGACTTTGTTATTAATTTTTTATTCGCATTAAAGGCGGCACATGGTGCATTCCGTAAACATTAGTATTATAAGTAAAATAATTTGTCAACAAAGAAAAATGACAAGCGTAAAAATACAATAAGGAAGCAAACAAAATCACTAAAAACAAAAACAACGAATTTAAAATATACGCTCTTATAAAATTAACACAAGAAAACAATAAAGAAAGTTTATTTTTAAATAGTTTAAAGTATTAAAATAAAGTTAATTATATATATATATATATATATATATATATATATATATATATATATATATATATATATATATATACATATATATATATATATATATATATATATATATATATATATATATATATATATATATATATAGATATATATATATATATATATATATATATATATATATATATATATATATATATATATATATATATATAGATATATATAACTTTTATTGCTTTGCACTTTAGTCTTGTTATAATACGATTAGTTGTCGCTTCTAATTTATTTTGTTAGAGTAGGCATGTATTTAATCCTTTTATTTATGACTGAGGGTTGGAATTTCCAGTCTAAAGTATTTTGTCATATTTATCTCTGTTCTTACAATTATTGAGTATCCTTTGTCGGCTGTGTATACGAGGTACAGCTAAAAATATTTTTAATGTTTGTAGTCTCCTGAATCAAAACTTTTAGAACATGGAGTTGATAACGGGTGAAGATAGTACTTATATTTCTTGATTTAAAATAAATTAAATATTAGTCTGCATGTTTACCACTGCCATAATTATGATAATAATTATGTAATAATAAATACATTAAAGATAGTACTGAGAATGCTAAGAATTTGCTCATGGAATCGCCAGAAATCGGCGATTGGGAAAGGGAGGGTCATGCAAGTTAATTGATTGATTTCGATCAATTGAATAAAAAAATATTTATTAATTATTATTACATGAAAATATAGAACTATTGTTACAAAATATTAAAAAGTGAACTTAACACTAAGACGACTAAACCAATAATGTTTCTCTACTGTCTCACTACCATCACTCAGCTACGTTTCCACCTCCAGTCTTTAATTCCACGAAATGCCAATTCAGCAGTTTGTACACTTGTGCAGTGATATGGACTGCAAGGTTCCAACCGTCGTTCCCACATGAAATGCGATCTCAGCAGGCTGATGGCTTATGCATTTTTGCAAGAAGGCAATTCTCATGACTGGCGGCTGTAACTCTATCCTATGTTGGTTGGTGTGGAATGTAACATCTCCCACCCCAAGTTTGAACATGCAGTGGAATGGAATGTTCAAATCACAATATCTTGATTATTGGATTTGTCCTTATCGATCTCTTTGACTTGTGGAAACCATTTGGCTAAAACATACTTATACAAAGTAAAACAAACAATACAGATTATTAAAATGTATAATAAGATGGTCCATAGGCTGATTTTGTTGATACGAATGGGTCCCTCATGTAGATTTTGGATGTTTCTTCTTTGCTCTTCTAAAGCCGTTTGTATATGATTTATTTCTTCTAAGTTGATCGGGCCCAGTTTGATCGGGATGGTTTCTTTCTTTTCTACTCTCTTAAGTTGATATTGGATATCGACTTTGGGAAGTTCCATAATTCCAAAATGATGGCGTGAATCTTGATGTGTTCTCATGGTATGTTGATCGATTGATATGTCGCAATTAGGGTAAATTTCCACTAGGTAGGTTCCTTCCAGAGGTATGTTATCTTTGGACTTTCCACATTGTTGTACAGCGACCACTTCTTTAGGGGCTATGATCATCCACTTATTGATTTCAAGTTTTTGGATCTTGGTATTCTCCACTTTAGTCAGCAGTGGGTGGCAAGTGTTATTTTTCATATATTTAAGCATCTGCACCTCACAGGGTGGCGATTGTTCGATTTTCATGGTGTTCGTTTCTTGACATAAATATTCTTGATTTGATACTTCTTTGCATTTGTGGTTGGAGAACATATAGTTTTGCTCATTTAGGAGAAGGTATTTGGATTTTGGTATTATAACTTGGAAGTTATTATTGATTGGAACCGGTAGAGGGTATAAATGATAGTAATTGTAATTCTCGATTTCAACTATAGGAATTTCTATTATAAAAACAATTTTGTTTTCCTTACTGTATGCTTTAATATTTAGTGTCTGTTCAAATAATAATATATTTACGATCTCAGGTGTAAATGGTAACTTACTTGATATTAATTTTGTTTCTACGAATTTTATTTCCGATAGGAGATCTGTTGGTTCAGTCATTGAGTTATGAAATGTATTTAATTTTGCAAAACTGATAGCTACTTCGATTTTCTCAAATATGTCGTATATAGTTTGGTAATAGGCACTAATTTGTGATAGGAGCATTTGAATAAGAAAAAAGTTATAAGTTTCAGTGTTTTCTAATTGGATGTTTTTGATTGCCATTTCAGTTTGAACTATTCTCGATTCTAAAATGATCTGATTATGTTCAAGAGTCCGAGTCACATTGTAAAATTTTGATATTGATGCTTGCAGTAACGTAATTTGTTCTGCCATTAATGTTTTAATTTTGAGCTGGCTTTCTGAAAGTGATGTGATTGCTTGATCGTATCTTAAGGCATCACCTTGATCTAAATTTCCAGTAATTGCCCTTATTATTGAACCAATACCATCAATGAGCCCTCTTTTCGTTCTTTTATAGACTGGATTTAATTGGATTATTTGTCTGTTTATTCTATTTTCTAGATTAACGACCAAATTATAAGAGTTATAGAATTCTCTCTTATGTGATGCAGAGTTCTCTATAGCAACTTTTAGTCTTAGAAAATTTTGTTGAAGCTCTTTAAATTCCTTTAAAATACTGGTGATGTCAAATATTTGTATAAATGACCAGTGATCTATAATATTTTGTGCTGAACCTAGTTTTAGAGATAGGAGGCCAGGATAATCGTTGAGGTGATGAAACTTGGGGGTAGTAATGTCACAGACTGTCACTGTTCCCCACCTGTAACAACCGAAGTTGGTTTTAGTTCTTTAAAGTGGACAGTTTGAATTTTGTTATTACTATCTTTAATTTTCGCCTTATTATTTTCTATAATTTCTATAATAGTAAATGGCCTTTTAAATTTATTTTCCTTCTTGTTTCGCCTTCCCAATTTTTTATAAACTGTTTGTCCTAATGTAAACTGATAGGTTTCCAGCCCCAAGTGATTTCTGGAGTCTAGTATTTTTTGCTTATTGCTGATTTGATTTTGGTTTATCGATTTGTATAAGTTTTCAATTTTGTTCTTATGATTTAAAATGTACTCGTTAAAGAAATTAGCTTTGATCAGATCTGAGGGATCCCTTGCATTGGTGTGTCCTAGGGTAAGTTCTAAAGGGGTATATTTAGTTGAAGGATGTATTGAATTGTTGTACGCAATTACCGCGTACTTCATAAGAGTTCGAACATTTTTATTTTTGTGTATTTCTCTTAATATTCTTAAATGTTCCAGCAGAGTCGAGTGAAATCTTTCGACTAGGCCGTTTGATTCGTGGTGGGCTGGAGTCGTAAAGTGAATATTTATTTTGTGTAATTTTAACAGCTCTTGTACCATTAGGTTCTTAAATTCAGTTCCGGAATCAGAGATTATCCGTGAGGGCGTACCGTAAAATGAAAAGTATGTTATTAAGGACTCAGATATTTCTATGGCGTTTTTGCTTTCTATATGTATAGCCTGGCCTAGTCTACTAAAGGCATCTATTATTGTCAAAAATTGTTGATTGCCAAATTTAAATATATCGACATGTATTAATTCGAAAGGTTTACCTACAGTTTCAGATAATAACAATGGGACGTATGGTGGGTTTCTATTATACTTTGTTTCGTTACAAATTATGCAGTTATTTATATAGTCACTAACACCTTTTTTCATATTTGGCCAGTAATCATTTCTTTTTAGTTTTTCTAAAGTTTCAGATATGCCGCGGTGGTTAGCCTTACCTTCATGTTGATATTTAATCATTAGTATCTGTTCGCCTTCTTCTTTAATGGTATTTACCATTTTGGTGCACATTATCATTTCCGAGTTACTACGACTAAAGTGCTCTATATAGGTCTGGTTAAATACGGGATACATGGATTTGTCATAGAAGTATAAATGAAAGGTTTTGTCTTCACAAGTGTAAGATCTAAGGAAATCTAGAATGAGTTGCTTATTTGACTTAGGGATTTTAATATGTGTAATTTTATGATTATGAAAACTTTCTGTTTTAACATCTATTTGATTGTGGGGATTGCTTGCAATAATTATTTGGTTGTTTTTATTGTTAATTATTTCATCAAGAATTGGAATGCCGTTATTAAAGTTATCATTTCCATGTACCGTGTGTACTGTTTCAAAAGAATTTTGATTATTTGTGTGTCTTGGCGGTTCCTCTGTTCTTTCTGTTTGATTGTTATTTAGATTGTCCGCAGGTCTTAAAAGGACGTCTGAAATTATTAAAATTTTGTCCTTTGTTTGTCGGCTAGTAGAAAGTGTAGAGTTTATATCTGTGTATTCTAAGTTTCGGTTCGTTGATGGTTGAGGGTTTGTGTAACTATTTTCCGTCGAATTTTGAAAAAATTCGGCAATGTCTTGATTTACCTGACCTGGATTACCTATTATACTTTCATTCTCTATTGCATTGATTTGAATTCGGGATAGAGCATCGGCATTGGTGTTTTGTTTTCCCTTTTTATAAACTATTTCATAGTCAAACTCTTCCAACCGTAACCTCCACCTAACTAATTTTGAATTGGGTTCTTTGAGGTTAAAGAGCCAAACTAATGGTCTGTGATCAGTATAAATTTTGAATTTACGTCCAAACAAGTAGGGTCTAAAATACTTGCATGCCCACACTATGGCTAACAGTTCTTTTTCTATTGTTGAGTATTTATTTTCAGACTCGTTCAATGTTCTAGAGGCATATGCTATTGGTTTATCGTAGGGTATTTCTCCCTGAGACAATACCACCCCCAGAGCAAAGTTACTAGCATCCGTCGTAAGGATAAACGGCTTTGAGAAATCTGGATATTGAAGTATTGGGCTGTTTATTAGCAAGTTTTTACAAATCTCGAAAGATTGAATAAACTCTGGACTGTGAATGACTGTTATTCTTTTTTAAGCAAACCGTCATGGGTTTAGTAACTTTCGGAAAATCTTTAATAAATTTCCTGTAATAACCGAGAAGACCTAAAAATGATTTTATTTCCTTCTGAGTCTTGGGAATTGGAAATATTTTTATTGCTTCGATTTTATCCGCATTTGGTTTAACCCCTGCAGGTGTAATAACATGGCCCAGGTAAGCCACTTCTTTTTTTAAAATTCTAATTTATCCAATTGGACTTTAAAATTTGCTTCCCTTAGTCTACTAAATATTTGCCTAAGCCGGTGAATATGTTCTTCCAGGGACGTACTGAAAATTATTATGTCGTCCAAATATACCAGACAAATTTCGTTTTGAAAACCTCTAAGTATATTATCGATTACTCTCTGAAATGTCGATGGAGCGTTTTTTAACCCGAAACTCATTCTCTTAAATTCCCAATGGCCATTTTCCGTTGAAAATGCTGTTTTAGGAATATCAGTGGGGTCCATTTCGATTTGGTGGTACCCACTCGCAAGGTCTAGTGTACTAAAATATTGGCTTTTTCCGAGTTTATCTAATATATCCGCGATGTTAGGGAAAGGATATTTATCGTTAATAGTTTTGTCATTAAGTTTACTGTAGTCAATAACCATTCTCCATTTCCGTTTTCCCGAAGCATCTAATTTTTTTGGTACGATCCAGATAGGGGAGGACCAAGGAGACGTGGAGGGTTGAATAATTCCTTGTTCAAGTAATTTTGAAATTTGATCTTTTACCTCTTGTTTGTGAATTTCGGGATATCTATATGATTTTGTAAAAATAGGCTTTTCGTCCGTTAATTCGATTTAATGTTTAATTTGGTTGGTGAATGTTAGTGGCAAGCCTTCACTATAAAATATGTCACTAAATTAAAAGCAGAGTTTACGAATGGCCTTATATTCCTCTTCGTTACAATGGCCTAATCGTAAATTTCTTAAATTAGATTTGAGTATGTTATCGTAATCTATATTATATGGTTCATCCGTTTCCATTTTTTCAATAAAATTAATTTCATTCACGTTTATTATTTCAATTTCTAGCGGTTCATATATGATAATTTTTACAGGATTTTCTTTAGGGTTAGTTAATGTAGTTGTTGCAAAATAGTTTTCAATTGTTACAATAGCTTGTGGCATTTCAACATTACAGCCAAAGTTAGTATATTTTAGGATGCCTGTTCCGGATTGACAATTTACTGGTATTTTAATTTTTTGCTGTGTTCTAGCCGGAATGACGTATCTAATGGGTTTAAAATTTGTGTTATTTGTATTTTTGTTATTCCCTTGGAAAATATCATAAACAATCGGCACAATAGCATTTGGTGTAATTATTTTAAGGGCATTTAGGTCAATGTTAGCTTTTAAGGATCTTAAAAGGTCGGTTCCAATAAGACCATCATAATTATCAGAAAAATCAAAAAGGTAAAACTTATGTTGGCCAGGTGCTTTAAATTTTTTAAATATGGGTATATCAGCTGTTTCACTGTGAAAAGTAATGCCGTGAGGTGTTTGTATATTAAAAACTTCGTGTTTTACACACTTAGCATAATATTGTTTTGCTAATGATGGTTTTATTAAACTTCTAGTGCTACCAGTATCAATAAGGAATTTCGCTCTAATTTCGGGAATATTGACATATGGTAACCTTGCGTGTATATTATTTATGTATATTATCTCTGATTTGGTAGAGACTTGATCACCTGAAAATTTTCATCGTTAGGAGATGTTTCATTGTATTGAGGGTGAGTTTCGTTTTGATAATAGCAGTGTTCAGGGTATTCGCTTGGTACATTTAGTAACTGATCAAAATCTGGCAATGGATTGTGTTCCAAGACTTGGGGACATTGTGGCATATTAAAAGTATCAAAGGTTTCGTAATAGTTTTGATTGGTATTCGTGTTTTCGCCAGTTGGAAAGGGATGTTCATTAATTTCTTGATTGAAAAGTTCCTCAGATACGAATGCTGTTTTCGGTCTAATAGAATTCCCAGATGAAGTATCCATTGGCTCCGGTGCATATCTTTTTTTTATGTCAACAACACACCACGAGGGCTTACAGCCTAAATACTATCGTACCGTGGGTGTTGACAAGGAGGAAAGAGGCAGCTTGTTAATTCTGGACTTGAAGGTTTGGAGGTTCGGAGGAGAAGGAAAAACATGTGCAAGGAATTCCACAACTTGGAAGTCCTCGGGACAAAAGAGCGGGCATAACAAGATGTTCTATGTCTGGTGACCTGGACATTAAAAGGGTGCATTCGCTCTGTTCCCCTGGTAGATCTGCTGGGGGCAGCAGGTGGGGGAATTATGGAGGAAAGCTCCTCTGAGCAGTGCCCGTGCAGATATCTATAAAAGAGAGAGAGGTCACCAACGGCACGTCGGTGGGCAAGGGATGGAAGCCTTTGGGTGAGGGTAGGGTCACCGATGAGACGTATAGCTCTCTTTTGAATGGAGTCCAGGATAGCAAGTGTAGAAGCGGCAGCTGCACCCCAGACGTGGGAGCAGTATTCGAGGTTTGGCCTTATTTGTGAAGTGTATAAGGTATAGAGATTAGTTGGTGAAAAGTATTTGCGAGCCCGGAAGAGGAAACCCAATTTCTTAGCAGCCGCTTCTGCAATTGATGTAACATGTTGGTGCCAATTAAGATTTCGATCCACAGAAATGCCAACTAGAGAAAAGGACTCATTACTTTGAATAACTTGGTTGTTCATTGTGATGGGTCTAGGGCTGCTGTATCTCTTGTGAGAAAGAAAGCAAGACTTAGTTTTGGTGGGGTTGAATTGTACAAGATTTCTACTTCCCCAGTCTAATATTTTTTGGAGGTCTACGGAGACAGAACCCTCCATGAGTCTGCGATCCTCATCTAATTGGGCTAAAGAGACAGGCTTAGAATATTGTATGTTTGAGTGGAGGGTGCTGTCGTCCGCGTAACTGTGAACTGGGTTGGATGTGCTAGAGAGGAGGTCATTGATGTGGAGAAGAAACAAAGTAGGGGCTAAAGCTGAACCTTGAGGAACTCCTGCATTAATTGGATACAGTTTAGAGGAATGGCCATCCACAACAACAGATATGCTCCTGTTGGAGAGGAAATTTGCTGTCCAGGTACAAAGTTTTGGTGGTAGGCCATAGGCCGGAAGTTTATTAAGCAGCGCTGCGTGCCAGACCTGGTCGAATGCTTTGGATATGTCTAGAGCAACAATCTGGGATTCACCATGTTGTTCCATAGACTTGTTCCAAGAATGGGTAACAAAGGAAAGGAGGTCGGCAGTCGATCTGCGCTGACGGAATCCATACTGCCTGTCGTGGATTAGACTGTGTTTTTCAAGGAATTTTAGTAGTTCGGTGTTTATATACTTTTCCATCACTTTAGAGATGACTGAAAGGAGAGAAATAGGCCTGTAGTTGCTAGGAAGCGCTTTGGATCCTTTCTTGGGGATGGGTTGTACTCGAGCAGTTTTCCAGTTACTAGGGAATATGCCTTTATTGTAAGATATCTGAAACAGACGAGTCAGGACAGGAGCAAGTTCTGGTGCGCATTTTTTGAGAACAATTGCTGGGATCTCGTCAAGGCCAGAGGCTTTCCTGGTATTAAGAGAAGAGAGCATCTTTCGTACCTTTTTAGTTTTGAAAATGATATCAGTCATTTTATGCGCGACATTGGGGACTGTTGGTGGTTGAACATTTGGAGGTGGGTTGAGAGTAGAATTTCCGGCGAACAACGAAGCAAAAAGTTCAGCCTTGCCCAGGGCGGTAGAAACAATTTCATCACCTGAGACAAGAGGTGGGAACGTACTCTTGCAGAAATTATTCCCAATAGACTTAGCAAGAGTCCAGAAGGGTTTGCCGCCGTTGGAGCTTGAGAGGACTTTGTTTTTGATGTGGTTATTAAACGAGTTTTTTGCCTCAGAAAGAATGCGGACATAGCGGTTTCTTGCGTCGTTGAATGCTTGACGATTTTCTTGACTGGGATTGTGTTGAAGCGTTTTGTGAGCTTTGACCTTTTCAAGTCTGGCCTTGTCACAGGATTTAGAGAACCAGGGCTTTTGAGTGGCTGAAGAGGTTTTCTGTGTACGTGGAATAAATAATTCCATGCCAGCTTGGATAATTTCGGTGACGTTTTGTGAGATATCAGAGGGGTCAGGATGAGAGAAGCAGACAGACGCCCATGGAAATGAGGAAAAGTAATCCCGCATTTCGTCCCAGTTTGCGGAGTTGTAGTGCCAAACGATACGTGGGTGTGATGACTGTGTGACCTCGGGTTGCATTGCACAGGAAGCAGTGACCATGCCGTGGTCTGAGCGACCAAGGGGGGCGGTGACTGATATCTTATAGCATTCAGGATTTGTAGTAAGAAGGAGATCCAAGGGATTTGAGCTGTGTGTTGGGATACGAGGAAAGTAAGTAGGTTGCTGAACCATATTGGCCAAAGAATTGCTGACTGCAAAGGCCTCCGCTGCTCTCCCTTGTGGATCGGTTTTTGAAGATCCTAGCCATTCCTTATTATGGACATTGAAGTCGCCAAGAATAGTGACCTCGGAGGAAGGATATTCAGAAATCAGATAGTCGGTTTTTTCAGAAAGGTAGTCAAAGAGCTGGACAAAGTTGTTGTCAGAAGGTGACCGGTAAATGCAACAGATGAATTTAGTTGCAGCCCTGAGAGAGAGTTTTATCCATAGTATGTCTTTTCTTCCAGCTTCTAAATTGGGAAGTCTGGTGCAGGGTAGATTGCTACGGACGTATGCGCACACGCCTCCATGCAATCTAAAGGCAGTAAGGAGCTCATACCCCGGGAAATTAAGGTGATTAGTGGCTGTTTTGGCACTGATTTGGGTTTCGGTGAGGAAGAGGAGTTGGGGCCTGTTAGCCTGGAGGAAATGGTGGACGGAGTTCAGGTTAGAATTTAGGCCACATATATTCAAAAAGGATATGTTAAATCTTGATGTTGGCGCCCCCTGTACACCCCTCTCCCGGAGATCCGAATGGAGGGGTATTTTGCCTCCGGAATATTTTATACAAGGAGGTTTTGGTTTTGGCTTTGATTCCTTAGAATGGCACTAGTTCGCTGATTTGCGAATCTAGAGTGTTGTTGAGAAGGTAATCTATTTCTTGGTTGCCAATGGTTATTATTAAAATTGGGTTTAGAAAAATTTTGAAATTGCCTGTTAATAATTTGTGAACTGGGTCTTGGCTGATAGGTATTTTGACCGAATGTTGGTGTAAATGAGGTGTGTGATAAATATGGCATTTGTGGTTTTGGTTATTGCTGAAATTTGGTGTAACCATATGGGGTGAAATTAGGATGATTATACTGTACCGGGAAATTAGCTACGTATGAAGTGTTTGGGTGCATTTTTGAGGGGTTGAATGAGGGTTTTTGGATAGCTTTATACGCAGACTGAGAGTAAGATGTGTTACTACTACTATCATTATTGCAAAAAATTTTAAAATTAAGTTCTTCCGTAATAAACGACATGGCCTGTTCCAGAGAAGATGGGTACTTTAATCTGACTACAAGCTGCAGATTATATGGGAGACCACTTATGAACGTTTTGAGTGCAAAATCATCATACTGAATTATTTTTATTCTCTTTTCATTTTCGTCTTGAATACATTGGTTTAATTTAGACAAAAGTAAACTTCTAACGTCTTGTATTCTTCTACCAAAGTCTAAAGGTTGCTCATTTTTTAAGGGTCTCATATTTATTAAGTCCCGGATCAAACAATCTATGCTTCGCTGGTCAGAAAATGACAAAACAAGACTATTTTTAATGGAATCCCAAGATGTGATTCCAAATCTTGAACATATCAAGTCGGCGGCTCTGCCTGTTAATTTATTTAAAATTGTATCGATTAAGCTAGCATTTATAGGGTCATCTAAATTATTTCTATTCTGAAATGTTTTTAAGAAATGTTCACATGATTGCAAAAACCTATTTAATTGCCTGAAATTGCCATCAAACAGAGGTATGTTGTCTGCCTGGTATCTTAAAAGTGCCATGTCTGGTCTGTTTTGTGTCATTGTTACACTTTCGTCAATTATTGATTGATCTGGGCCTTGTAAATTTGAAAATTGTCTAACTAAGGTATCAATATCATCAAAACTCATTAATATTTATAATATTTTAACTGTTTTAAGCACACAAACAAAAATGTAGCGATAAAATAAATTAAAGTACTAAATCGAGAATCACTTAAAATATATAAGTAAAAGAAAGGATTGTGAGCAAAACTTACAGAATTAGCGTTGCTACTAGGTACATCTTCTTCTGCTTGGCCTTTAGGTTCGGACGATGTGTGTTCTTCCCCCAGGTTCGCTTTGGTTGATTTCCAGTACGTAAGAGCGATGCTTGTCCCTATCACCGGAATGTTCAACTTTTTCTCTGTCGATTTAACTGTTAAGACAGAACGGATCCACGATTTTTGTTTTCACCGTATCGACAAATCCTACCGACTGCGCCAGTTAATTGATTGATTTCGATCAATTGAATAAAAAAATATTTATTAATTATTATTACATGAAAATATAGAACTATTGTTACAAAATATTAAAAAGTGAACTTAACACTAAGACGACTAAACTAATAATGTTTCTCTACTGTCTCACTACCATCACTCAGCTACGTTTCCACCTCCAGTCTTTAATTCCACGGAATGCAGAGCTCTGTCGTTCCCGTGTGAAATGCCAATTCAGCAGTTTGTACACTTGTGCAGTGATATGGACTGCAGGGTTCCAACCGTCGTTCCCACATGAAATGCGATCTCAGCAGGCTGATGGCTTATGCATTTTTGCAAGAAGGCAATTCTCATGGCTGGCGGCTGTAACTCTATCCTATGTTGGTTGGTGTGGAATGTAACATGCATCAGGTAGCATTCTATTTTTTTGTTCATTTTACAGTTCATAGCATTTGCCTTTAATCGACAACAGGGAGCCGTGGACGCTTAAACATCGTGTAGTTGCGTCTGACAGTTTTCTACGAAACGACGACTCGGTGATTGTGATTCAGTCAGAGTTTCGCCGTATAATTAACATCCATCGGAATGTTAATATTTTTACGAATGTTATTTTACCAATAAATATTTTAGGACCCAAATCAAAGCGTTTATGCCTATTACACAAACACTTAATTCCTGCGCCCCACTTTGTAGGTCCTTTAACAAGATTGAGCTTTTTAGGCTTGTGCCGGATAGTTAATTGCACATTAGCTGACGGGTGATAGCTGGCACAAAAATAAAGCGATTGGGCTTAACATGCCTTAGTAAAATGTTTATCGTTTTCGTTTTACAGGGTGTTTAAATATTTTTTCTCAAAATATATATTTTTAATATCTTGAAAGTGGTTCAACATATTATTATGAAATGTGGCATGGTATTATTAGGCATCATGCGTAATACGATGACGGTATCAATTTCACCACTGCCGCTTGGTGGCGACATTTACAGCAACACTGGTTCACTAACATGGTCATAATTTTTTGTCCACCCTGTATGCACATTTTCGAACAAATTAAAGAAATCCCATTTAGTGTCACGCAAAAAAGGTATACTTCTTTGAAGTCGAAAAAGTTGACCGTTTTTAAATCAATGTACTTTTTCAATAAAAACCAAACATCTGTATTTACTTTCTTGCTAAGTAAGCTAAAATAAAATAAAATTTTTGCTAAACTTTTTTTTATCAGGTTTTAGGCCAGCGACTAAAATTTTAAACTTTTAAGTGATAAAAACATCCTGTAGACGCCTCGCAAGAAAATAATAGTTCTTACATAGATGAACATTAATATAGACAATATTTTGGTACTAATCAAAATTTGGCGAAACTTTTTTAAATCTGGTTTTAGGCTAGGGACTAAAATTTTAAATTTTAAAGTGATAAAAACACCCTGTAGACGCCTCGCAGGAAAATAATATTTCGTATGTAGATGAGCATTAATATAGACAATCTTTTGGTACTAATTAAATTTTGGCGAAACATTTTTTACTAAGGTTTTAGGCCAGCGAATAAAATTTTAAAATTTAAAGTCATAAAAACACGCTGTAGACGCCTCGTAAGAAAATAATATTCCGTACGTAGATGAGCATTAATATAAATAATATTTCGTACGTAGATGAGCATTGATATAGACAATATTTTGGTACTAATAAAATTTTGGCTAAATATTTTTTAAATCAGGTTTTAGACCAGCGACTAAAATTTTAAACTTTAAAGTGATAAAAACATCTTGTAGATGCAAGAAAATAATATTTCGTACGTAGCAGAGCATTAAAGTAGGTATAGGTAGCCGGTTCTGCAACCACCACCTACCACCCGACCACTGCGCATGCGCGCAGTGACCTCACAGGGTGGGGGGACAACTAGGGGGTCTAACCTGAGATGAGGTCATCTAAGATGGCGTCCAAGATGACGGCCAAGATGGCGGCTGAAGTTGACATTCCAAGATGGCGACTGACAGTTGACATGTGACATTTGTGGCATTTATGGCCTTTGTAACATTTGTGAGAATCACACCAGATTTAATGTTTTTTTTTCTAGGGAAATTTTTCTAGGGAAATTTTGATGCTTTTAAAAAACCAATTCGGATCATACTGTGTTCGAACCGCGGGACTTCAAATGAAAGTTCTTCACGCTTACATTTGAGCTATGTAGGCACTTGTTATTTTACTGTTTAATGTTTGCATATATGCGACTAAATGTTTATAGTCTGAAAATATTACACAAGTAGCTAAGAGGTATCGTAACAAGATAGTGGTTGGATAGAGGACAACTAGTGGTCTAACCTGAGATGACATCATCAAAGATGACGTCCAAGATGGTGGCCGTCGAGCGCGATAAATCAAAAATTTAAATTTTGAATCGAGGTATAATCTAACTTGTTTAAATAAGAGGACCTGTCATTTTGATTTTTATAAAAGTGATGTATGTAAAAATGGCGCGCATGCGCAAACCAACTTATTTTATTAAGCGGTGTAGAGGTATAGTGTCTGGTGTCGAAGAGTAGAATTTAAAAAAAGCATCAACCGCCACTGAAGGCGGCGGTAGGGGGAGATGAAGGCAGCGGAAACCAACTTTCTCAGTTTTCGGCTTAGATGCTCGGTGTTTGATGCCATGTTTCTCGACCTGATTTATATTATAAATCAGGTCAACAAACGGCTGACGCTGCAGTTTTGCAAGTCTGAACACGCTCGGAATAGAAATTGCTAGCAAACTCTACTCTGCTATAAAAAAAGGCCGTCTGTTTTATCGAATTTGTTCGTATATCACATAAGAAACCATGTAAAAAAGACAAATATAAGCACACCATTCTATAAATATCTGTCACAAGAAACCCAATGCTAGTCTAGAAATCATTATGGAGAGAATCATAAGTGATCGCAATAGATTTTTAAAGTTTACACATATGTCAAGCAGAAAAATACAACCAACGCGAGTACATGAAGAGGGGGCAGGGGGGCAGCGAAACCTATTTAACAACAAACCATGCAGCAATGAGGTCAGTTCAAATCTAAACGTTGAAGATACTCGGTGTAAACCTGAACGTAATCATAATTGTGTCAACATGATGTACGATGATAGTAATGATTCTGGAGTCACAGAACCAGAACATAAGAGAAAATGGTATGATATAGACGAAAATGTTGGTGCTGATTTTACAGAACACAGAAGAATACGATTTAACGAATACCAAGTAGATGAGAGGTTGCTGATTGAGACTCCATTCAACATCAATGGATCTTTGAAATTAATTACCGGTGTCAGCATAAGATGTTTTACAACACTTGTGAAATTCGTCAATCCAATGTCATTCGAGGATCGAAACCAATATATAGCTCTAGAAGATTGGCAATATTACGATTTTATGGATAATATACCTATGCTGGCTTCAAAGTATTTTGAAGGTGACTATCAACCAAATCAATCTTTAATTCATCATCTAGACTACTGTCGAATAACTTTCACACAGAATCAAAGTGGAATGAAATGTCTATTAATCGATAATGGTTTCATACAATTTTCTCTTATGTTCTGATTCTGAGACTCCAGAATCATTACCATCATCGTACATTATGTTGACAGAATTATAATACGTTCAGTTTTACACCGAGTATCTTCAACGTTTAGATTTGAACTGACTTTATTGCTGCATGGTTTGTTGTTAAATAGGTTTCGCTGCCCCCCTTCCCCCTCTTCATGTACTCTCGTTGGTTGTATTTTTCTGCTTGGCCTCTGTGTAAACTTTAAAAATCTATTGCGATCACTTATGATTCTCTCCATAATGATTTCTATACTAGCATTGGGTTCCTTCAGACAGATATTTATAGAATGGTTTGCTTATATTTGCCTTTTTTACATGTTTTTTTATGTGATATACGAACAAATTCGATAAAACAGACGGCCTTTTTTTATAGCAGTTTGCTAGCAATTTCTATTCCGAGCGTGTTCAGACTTGCAAAACTGCAGCGTCAGCCGTTTGTTGACCTGATTTATAATATAAATCAGGTCGAGAAACATGGCATCAAACACCGAGCATCTAAGCCGAAAACTGAGAAAGTTGGCTTCCGCTGCCTTTACCTCCCCCTACCACCGCCTCCAGCGGCGGTTGATGCTATTTTTGAAATCTACTCTTCGACACCAAACACTATACCTCTACACCGCTTAATAAAAAAGTTGGTTTGCGCATGCGCAAACCGCCATCTTTACATGCATCATTTTTATAAAAATGAAAATGACAGGTCTTCTTATTTAAACAAGTTAGATTAAACTTCGATTCAAAATTTAAATTTTTGAATTATCGCGCTCGACGGCCGCCATCTTGGATGATGTCATCTGAGGTTAGACCACTAGTTGTCCTTTATCTAACCACCATCTTGTTACGATACATCTTAGCTGCTGCTATAATATTTTCAGACTATAAACATTTAGTCGCATATATGCAAACATTAAACAGTAAAATTACAAGTACCTACATAGCTTAGATGTGAGCGTGAAAAACTTTCATTTGAAGTCCCGAGGTTCGAACCTAGTATGATCCGAATTGTTTTTTTAAAAGCATCAAAATTTCCCTAGAAAAAATAATATAAAATCTGATGATTCTCACAAATATTACAAAGGGAATAAATGCCACAGATGTCACATGCCAACTGCCAGCCGCCATCTTGGACAGTCAACTGCCAGCCGCCATCTTGGCCGCCATCTTGGCCGCCATCTAAGACGCCATCTTGGATGACGTCATCTTAGGTTAGATTCCTTAGTGGTCTCCCCATCCTGTGACGTCACTGCGCGCAAAATTTAAACGCTAAACAACAGGTGGCACCACCTGCCAAAATACGAAGACCTGACATGCTGCGCAAACCAATTTTCTTAGTTTTTGGCTTAGATATTCGGTGTTTGGTGTCATGTTTCTCGACCTGATTTATTATATTAATCAGGTCAACAAACAGCTGATGTTGCGATTTTGCAAGTCTGAACACGCTCGGAATAGAAATTGCTAGCAAACTCTACTCTGATATAAAAATGTCGTCTGTTTTATCAAATTTGTTCGTATATCATATAAGAAACCATGTAAAAAAGGCAAATATAAGCAAAATAACATGTAACTTAATGTATTTTAGACACATATGTTAAAGAGAGGAAAGAGTCCGAGACCACGATCATTTGCTGACATTGCGGTTTTGCAAGTCGCAAACCAACGTTCTCATTAAGCGACGTAGAGATATAGTGTTTGGTATCCTGGTAATCGTCTCGATGAGTAGAATTTAAATAGGGCGGTTGGCGCATGCGCTAACCAACTTTCTCATTAAATAGTGTAGAGGTAGGATGTTTGGTATCATTTTACTTAGATCAACGAGTAGAATTCAAATATGACATATGCACAAATCAACTTTTTTTCTTATTCTTTGGTTTAGAGGGCAAGCGTTTGAGGTAGCCTCATCTGAACAACCACATCGTTTTCAACTCTCGTTCTTTTTAACATCTCGGACAAGTAACTCTGTTAGCAATCTGGTTTAAGGTTAGAAATAAAACAATTGATTTAAATACACGTAATTTATTCGGATTAATAAGACATACATATTAATGTTATTACATGATAGCTCTTGCTTACATGTTAAAGGAAATTTAATTTAAAATAAAACAATTAATTTATTGAATTGGTTCACAAGACATATATATATATATATATATATATATATATATATATATATATATATATATATATATATATATATATATAATATTAAATTATTATTTAACGGCTCTTACAATACCAGTTAGAGGTTTATATTCAAATACACAATCATGAATAACTAAACAGTAAGCTCTGCTTCTATTAGGAAAATTGTCTTTGTTCATAAACTCCACTTTGATGTCCACCGTCGAAGACTTGATTGACTCGTTCTGATGCTGAGAGTCGATTACAAATAGAGCTCGATCTTTAAACTCATCATAATTTAAGAGATGCTCTGGCATTTTTTTATAACAATTTTTTTTTCAAAATCTGTATACATCTGATAGGGTTCAGCATATTCAGATTTCTCGAAATCCATATTCATAGGTCATAAGGGTAGCATTCTAAATTTAGGAACACTCGTAGATCTACCATATCAATGTTATCGAAGAAGTCACCTTTCTTGCTTACGTCGTCTTTCCGATCTGTTTGAAATGCTATAATTACATATCTAGATCTTTCCAAGTTTGTTGCAGTTTTAACAGACCACACGTCTTAATTAATATCTCTGAGTGCTGACAGTTCATATATGTCCCATTTGCGAAATGCGAGAAATATAGATGTGTCTTTTGTCATTTTACCCATCAGCTCCATCGTTTGGAAATGCATGTTTTGCTTTTAAAAACATGTTGGTCACAGTAATTTTCGATCTTACTGTACCAATGCTGTAATAACCGTTGTTTTTCGATTTGTGGACATTTGAAGAATTTTTTAATGTATTACCCAGAATAATATACAATATGGAAAACAACGTGAGAGAGAAAACCAACGACTAGTATAATTTAACTAAATGTCTGGTAAAAATACAAAGAAAAACAGCTTTATTCAATTTTAATCTATATAATTGGGAAATATTGAATAATTAAAAAAAAACACTAGAAGCTCTTAAAATAATAGAAGACATCAGTAGTGTAATTAGAGACTTGTTAATAGAACTGAAGTATTTTTTTTTAATTTAGATATGTTTGTAACCGATATTATTGCCATCGATATGTGTGCAAGAGAAAGTATAAAAACCAGTGCACACACAAATGGATAAAGATATATGCAGATACCCAAGCTACAATAAAGGCTCTTGGTTCCTACCGGTATAATTCAAAAACGGTATGGAGTTGTAAATCTGCCCTTAACAAACTGGGCAGCTGTAATGAGGTGTCGCTGGTCTGTATACCAGGTCACTCGGACCATGATGGCAATGTTGCGGCCGATGCGCTTGCCAGGAGTGGTGCCCAGAGAGATTTTGTAGGACCAGAACCGGTGCTGGGGATAACATCATGCACAGTAAAACGCACCTTAAAGACCTGGACAGAAAGAATGACAATCCAGTATTGGCAAAATGTTCCAGGATTAGCTCACTGTAAGGCCTTCATAAATGGCCTGTCTGAGTCAAGGGCTAAAAAACTTCTAGAGTTAAACAGACAACAACTGAGTACTCTAGTCGGCCTGCATACAGGACACTGCCGCTTGCGTCACCACATGCACCGTATTGGAGTCGGTCAGGAGACCGAGTGCCGGCTGTGTATGGAGAGTGACGAGACAGCAGAGCACGTACTGTGTTTCTGTTCGGCAGCGGACAGGACTAGAAACCTGCTCTTTGGCAAGATAAAGCTTGCTCCGGAGGATCTGGATCAACTTTCGCCCACGAAGATTATCGACCTCTTCAGGAGGCTGGCTTTGTTGGGCGAAATACAGACTATTAGGCGTGAGCCTCAATAGACCTTATGGTCGCGGTGGAGGGACCGGTATGGCCCACTCACAAACAAACCTAACCTAACCTAACCGATATTATAGCAGAATTATCTAGATATAAGAGTATTCCGATTCTCCTCTTGTATGTTTTTCATTACAAAAAAATATCGAGAAGACCTTTGTACGGTGTGCGAATTTATTTCAAAATATCAACATGTAATTAAAAATATGGTAGTTTGTAGCAAATTGAAATGTATGATTTGTAGGAAAAAGTTGTATGGTTGTATTTATAATATGATTTGTATATTATAATCATTTTTAAGTGGTATGTGTAGGAAACAGAACTATGGTGTAGTACCTATTTTCATATTATAAAATAATACAATTAAAGAAATTTTCCATAATCATACGTTTTATTACAATAAAATATCACCCGATTTCTATCAAGCTGAATCAACATAATCAGCTTCCTGTCTATACTTGATATATCTGCAATTCAATATTTGCGACAAACAAAACGTTATATTGTACATCTTAGATTGCCTTTCATTATAATTTAAAATAAAACATAAGCAGAATACAGTTGTTTTGGATATCTAGTAACCATCTCATATAAACACTTCAAAGTTCTACAACAGTATAAAGGATACTTAATGTATTTAACATCAATAAAAATATTTTGGAACGTGTTTACAATACGAGGGCTAAACATACAATCGTCTGAATAGACGTTGTTTCAGATATACATATAACATATAGCTCGATGTTTAAACATAACACGCTGAAACGATATGATATTTAATACATTCAGCATTACAGACTACACGGGAACATTTCAAAGTTCTTTAATAACGTTTATTTGTCATTAAAAAAGGGGGATATTTAGCATTATGGCTCGGGTCTGATACCTATTATATATGTGACTAAATTTAAGTATGTTTAAGAGATTTATACATTCCAAAAGTCCGGTTATTGGATTAACTCATGCATATATCTAAAATACATTAAATTGTATACGTGTTTGCATGTGTCATTGTGTGAGGGTTTTAGATGAAGAAGAAATAAAACAATAAAGTTTACTTAATTTAATGAACAATAGAAATTACCGATACATCAACAAAGAAAAGCAGTAAAATAATATTTCACAAAGATCACCAACACATAAAAACGGAAGTGTAAAACAAGTGAAAATTCACTAAAGTCCGAACGTGGCAGGTGCATTATAGCAGCGAATTTTCATATAAATGTTTTCAATAGCAAATATTTTTTCATTAAATGCTTATAACCATTTTTTTTCGTTTAACATAAAAAAACTTAATTTTGATATATAGTTTACACTCATAAAGTTACGTACCAAATTTTATTATCATAAATCTATTATTTTCAGAGATATAAATCTATCTAAACCATTCACAATAGAAGACACTAACCCAATTTTATAACAATTATTTTAAGTTATCACTGATGACACATACATATAATATATAAAATTGAAACTGATTCTGATATGGGTTCTAGGGGATCCTAGTTAGCGTTACTTTACAAAAATGTTTTTAAATAGGTAGCTAAGATAATCTAAAAATACATAAAATCGTATAAAACTTACTGACTAAAAACAAAAATAATAAAAACAAGTAAAAATTGGCCAAAACCCTGAACGCAGTAAGAGTGTTGTGACGACGAATATAGTTTACTTTTGTGACATAAATACAAGTGCCAAATTTGATTACCATAGCTTTGTTATTTACAGAGATACAAATTTTGATCCTCGATATGGGTTCTAGTCATTTGAAGAATTTTTTTTTAATTGGTAACTAAGATAATCTAAAAAAATACATGAAAATATCGAATTAAAATTTAGCTACAGAAGTTAGGCTTAACAGTATTGATAAATTAATAGGGAACTAATAAAATTTAGAAAAATACACATGAAAATATTAAAATTAAGTAAATTTAATTAATACCTCTATACATAAATATTACAACCTTTTGGATTATGAGGAACGGGAAGAGTAGAGCACTTTGTGTTATAACTTCTAAAGGGGTGGTATGATCATACCCAGCATTCTCAACAAAGTAAAGTTTTTATTCCTAGGACATTGATAAAACCCAAGTTTATTACACAAAAAGTTAGATCGACACAGTAACTTCACTACACAAAATTCGATGTGGGGGTGAGGTCGTGCTTGCGGCACGAAATAAAACTATAAAATATACCATAATTATTTATAATAACACTTATGTACATAATGGAAATATTTTATTAGGAAAAGTACGAAATATTAACAAATAGTTTTACTACATAACAATGTCTGTAGATACATCTTCTATATTTACATGTTTCTCTTCACTAGCCCTTTTTTCAGCACCTTCATCGGTGTCATCGTCGTCGTCTTCGTTTTCAGTATCAGCCTCAGCCTCGTCACCAGTTAGGAATTTATCCTCATCCGAGACAAAAGGTTTGAGTACACTCAAATACCCAGACAAACCACATCTTTTAGACTGGTAATGAAAAAGTTTATCGTCATTTTCCCATCGCAATCCAGGTAAAGTCTATACAATTCAGCTGCATAATTATATAGACGATATCGTTTCATACATCTCGATTCCGACACGTATCGTCCCATTCCATACACCGATAGAAGTATGGATTACAGGAACACCAGATATTTATTACGTAAGAACTTGCAAATACGTATACAAGTTAATGTATTTTAGGTATATGCATGAGTTAATCCAATAACCGGACTTTTGGAATGTATAAATATCTTAAACATACTTAAATTTAATCACATACTATATAATAGGTACCAGACCTGATTCCATAATGCTAAATACCCCCCTTTTAATGACAAATAAACGTTGTTAAATAACTTTGAAATGTTCCCGTGTAGTATGTAATGCTGAGTACATTACATATCATATAGTTTCAGCGTGTTATGTTTAAACATCGAGCTATATGTTATATGTATCTCTCAAACAACGTCTATTCAGACGATTGTATGTTTAGGCCGCGTATTGTAAACATGATTCGAAATATTCTTATTGATGTTAAATACATTATGTTACCTGTATACTGTTGGAGAACTTTGAAGTGTTTATATGACATGGTTACTAGATATCCAAAACAGCTGTATTCCGCTTATGTTTTATTTTAAATTATAATGAAAGATAATCTAAGATGTACAATATAACGTTTTGTTTGTCGCATATGTTAACTTGTAGTTATATCAAGTATAGACAGGAAGCTGATTATGTTGATTTGTCTTGATAGATAACAGGTGATATTTTATTGTAATGAAACGCATGCATATGGAAAACTTCTTTATTGTATTATTTTATAATATCAAAATACCACACCATAGTTCTGTTTCCTACACATACTACTTTAAAAATTACAATAATATAAAAATCATATTATAGATACAACCATACAACTGTTTCCTACAAATGATACAATAAAATTTGTTACACACTACCATATTTTTAATTACATGTTGATATTTTGAAATAAATTCGCACACTGTACAAACGTCTTCTCGATTATTTTTTGCAATGAAAAACATACAAGGGGAGAATTGGAAAACTCTTATATCTAGATAATTCTGCTCTAATATCGGTTGCAAACATATCTAAATTAAAAAAAAAACACTTACACTTTAGTTCTATTAATGAGTCTCTAGTTACACTACTGATGTCTTCTATTATTTTAAGAGCTTCTAGTGGTTTTTTAAATTGTTCAATATTTCCCAATTATATAGTTTAAAATTGAATAACGCTGTTTTTCTTGGTATTTTTACCAGACATTTAGTTAAATTATATGAGTCGTTGGTTTTCTCTCCCACGTTGTTTTCCATATTGTATATTATTCTGAGTAATACATTTAAAAATTCTTCAAATGTCCACAAATCGAAAAACAACGGTTATTACCGCATTGGTGCAGCAAGATCAAAAATTACTGTGACCAACATGTTTTTAAAAGCAGAACATGTATTTCCAAACGATGGAGCTGATGGACTAAATAACAAAAGACATATTTATATTTCTCGCATATCGCAAATGGGACATATATGAGCTCTCAGCACTCAGAGATATTAATAAAGACGTGTGGTCTGTTAAAACTGCAACAAACTTAGAAAGATCTAGATATGTGATTATAGCATTTCAAACAGATCGGAAAGACGACGTAAGCAAGAAAGGTGACTTCTTCGATAACATTGATATGGTAGATCTACGAGTGTTCCTAAGTTCAGAATGCTACCCTTATGAACCTATGAATATGGAGTTCGAGAAATCTAAATATGCTGAAGCCTATCAGATGTATACAGATTTTCAAAAAAGTTTTTTTTATAAAAACATGCCAGAGCATCTCTTAAATTATAATGAGTTTAAAGATCGAGCTCTATTTGTAATCGACTGTCAGCATCAGAACGAGTCAATCAAGTCTTCAACGGTGGACATCAAAGTGGAGTTTATGAACAAAGACATATTTTCCTAATAGAACCAGAGCTTACGGTTAATTATTCATGATTGTGTGTTTAAATATAAACCTCTAACTGGTATCGTAAGAGCCGTTATGTAATAATTTAATATATATATATATATATATATATATATATATATATATATATATATATATATATATATATATGTCTTGTGAACCAATTCAATAAATTAATTGTTTTATTTTTAATTAAATTTCCGTTAACATGTAAGCAAGAGCTATTATGTAATAACATTAGTATGTATGTCTTATTAATCCTAATAAGTGAATTGTATTCAAATCAATTGTTTTATTTCTAACCTAAAACCAGATTGCTAATAGGGTTATTTGTCGGAGATGTTAAGAGAACGAGAGTTGAATACGATGTGGTTGTTCAGATGAGGCTACCTCAAACACTTGCCCTCTAAACCAAAGAATAAGAAAAAAAGTTAGTTTGCGCATATGCCATATTTGAATTTTACTCATTGATCCAAGTAAAATGATACCAAACATCCTACCTCTGCACCATTTAATCAGAAAGTTGGTTAGAACATGCGACAACCGCCATATTTAAATTCTACTCATCGAGACGATTACCATGATACCAAACACTACACCTCTACGTCGTTTACTAAGCACGTTGGTTTGCGACTTGCAAAACCGCAACGTCAGCAAATGATCGTGGTCTCGGACTTTTTTTCTCTTTAACATATGTGTCTAAAATACATTAAGTTACATGTTATTTTGCTTATATTTGCCTTTTTTCACATGGTTTCTTATAGGATATACGACGAAATTCGATAAAACAGCCGAACTTTTTTATATCAGAGTAGAGTTTGCTAGCAATTTCTATTCCGAGCGTGTTCAGACTTGTAAAATCGCAACATCAGCTGTTTGTTGACCTGATTAATATTATAAATTAGGTCGAGAAACATGACACCAAACACGGAACATCTAAGCCGAAAACTGAGAAACTTGGTTTGCACAGCCCCAACCACCTCCTGCCGCCGCCTCCAGCGGCGGCCGATGCTATTTTTGAATTCTACTCTTCGAGACGATTACCGTGACACCAAAGATGATACCTCTACGTTATTTAATAAGAACGTTGGTTTGCGCATGCACAAACCGCCAAATTTACATACCTCTTTTTCATAAAAATTTTAAATGACACGTCTTATTATTTATATGGGTTGGATCTAGATCTAGACTTAAATCTGGGCCCCGACCTAGATCCCGACCTGAGGCGCAGCCCCCGCCGCCTCCAGCGCCGCCTCTTGTGGCGGCATTGTATTCAACTAGTCGCGACAAGTAACTTGATACCAAACACGTGCGGGCTAATTTAAAAACTAACAAAGTTAGTTTGCGCATGCGCAACTTGCTATCTTTACATACGTCATTTCCATAAAAATCAAAATGACAGGTCTTATTATTTTGACAGGTGGTCCCAGCAGTTGTTTAAAATTTAAAATTTTTGAACTTTCACGCTCGACGGCCGCCATCTTAGACGCCATATTGGATGGCGTTATCTCAGGGTATATCCCTATTGATCGTCTATCGAGCCGTCATCTTGAAATGTCAAGTGTCAACCGCTATCTTGGAATGTCACATGTCAGCTGTCAGCCGCCATCTTGGACGTCATCTTGAATGACGTCATCTCAGGTTAGACCCCCCACCCTGTGACGTTACTGCGCGCATGAGCAGTGGCGGGTGGAGGTGGATGGAGGTTGAAGAACCGGCTATCTATACCTACTCATTAATATAGACAATATTTTGGTAGTAATCAAATTTTGGCTAAACATGTTTTTACTCAGGTTTTAGGACAGCGACTAAATTTTAAAGTGATACAAACACACTATAGACGCCTCGTAAGAATATAACATTTCGTACGTAGACGAGTATTAATATAGACAATATTTTGGTACTAATAAAATTTTGGCTAAACATTTTTTCACTCAGGTTTTAGGCCAGCGACTAAAATTTAAAACTTTAAAGTGATAAAAGACCCTGTAGACGCCTAGTAAGAAAATAACATTTCCTACGTAGATGAGCATTATTATAGACAATATTTTGGTACTAATCAAGATTTGGCCAAAATGGTTTTTACTCAGGATTTAGGCCAGCTACTGAAATTTTAAACGTTCAGTATACCTAAAAGGAGATATAGTAGGTCAGGCCCGCCACTGGCCGCTCGTGATATTTCGGTGGATTAGCTGCTAACTTTCGGTCGCTGGCGTAACACCGGTCAACACAAGGACATTGAGGATTTTCCAAGGATAGAAGAGTCCTCAGAAATATAAAAACCAAGGTCAAAATAGGTCCAACAAGGTAACATAACCCAATAATAATCTTTGTATCATATTAAGGTAAAGCAATAAAATGGAGAAAGTTAATAATTTGGTAGCATAGGTTAACTAGTGAACAAATTGCTAACATATATGAAAAACCGGATCAATAAATAGAAGAACGCTTAAGTTTCGAAGAAAAAAAGCATTACAAAAAGAGTGGGATAAAGCTAGAGCAAACAATAAGAACAATCGAAATCATTAGGGCCACTGAGAAACCCTTTACTATGAAGCTAAATACTTTGATTAAATAAGAAAGGTATATGATAATAGGTATTTAAGAACACATACACAAAATGAAGTAGCGAATACAAGCTGACACTGAAGATAATTCCAAAGAAGAAACGTCGAAATGTTCTCTTTATAAGTTACTAAGAGACAAAAAAACGTTAGTGAAACAATGAATCCATCAGAAGTTGCAAAACTTATATGTCTGGACGAAGCAAGTGCGTTATGGTAGTGAATTTTCATAGAAATGATCTGACACCAAACATCTTTTTTATTAAATACTTATAACTTTTTTTCTAATAACAGAGAGATTCGAATTTTGGTATATAGATTACTATTTATAAAATAAACCTACCTATCAAATTTTAGTTGCCATAGCTTTGTTAATTTTCGAGTTTTTTTACAGGACACCCAAATTTTCTCGGAAAACCTGGTCCGATTGGGGGTGCGTACTTTATCCTAAAGGAAGGACATAGTACAGTAAATTAACATTATTTACAAAATCATGCCGTGACGCTGTCATACACTACAAGCATCTTACCGACAAACTCCTATTACAGCAATAACACCGCAAAAACAAAATTATATTAAAGTATTTCCTAATACACCAACATAGCAGCATACAATGGTTACTAGTACAGCAAAATGGTAGCATCATTTAATGACATTATCCCTAACTTGCCTGTACTGCCACTTCAGATGAACCGGAATTTCCTAGCACAGTTTTTTTTTGTACAGACCGGATCTATTACAAATAAAAATTCACTACTAGATATATATATATATATATATATATATATATATATATATATATATATATATATATATATATATATATATATATATATATATAATATAATATATTTACCTAGGACAATATTTAGTAGTATCTAGCATATCCCATTATTTTACTGCATTCTAATATTGGAACGTACCTATATACCATCGTTAAAAGGGTCTTGTCATTAATCAACTACTGTCATGAGAGCAACGATGCCAGATCTGTGAAGAGACTCAAGGATTAGGTTCTGCTGTTTGTTTATTTCAATAAAAATCTATGACTTTATTTATATGTACACTGAACTGGTCGTTGGCAAGCAAGTTTTTAAGTATTAAGTGCGTGCATATTAAAATAATAACATATGAAGATTTGTATGTAAATAAGTACGGTAAATTGATTTTTTTTTTACTAAAAACAACATAACCCTTTTATGATACACATGACTGAATAGATTATCAAACCCATGAATCGGTTTTGCTTAGAGCTTTAATTTTATACCGAATACATGTACCATACACATTTTTCACTTTTGCCGTAAGACTGGCCACGTGACTTACTTTTCCAATGTCTGTTTCTTAAGTACTTTTAAAAAATGAAAATGTCGTTAAATATACTAATTAATGTTAAGTGGATTATGGCATTTTATTCATAGAACTCGAAATTTATTTAGAAATCTACCAAATTTAAGAAAATGAACCAGTCCTAATCTTGATGGTTTTTTAAATTTAGCATTATATGTCTTATTGATTTTATTCACTCCAATTTCAATCATTTTTTCCTTATTTTAGTGAACTTTCTTTAAAAAAAATCACTAATGAGGAGATCCCGACTTTGGAATTTTGATAAAATTTTATCAAATTAGCGCTAATTAGGCCCTCTAAAACACATATTCGGGGTAAGTTAAAATTGTTATGTGTTTATATATATATATATGTCTCACGCCTATAACTGAAAAAATAATGGGCCGATTTTAATTAAATCGGGTGAGTTTATCCTTTAATGGTATCTAATTTTTGGAGAATTTTCGTAAAAAATCAATAAAGCCCAATATATCCGTTATGATACAAGATACAAAAAAAGTGGTATACATTAATTATAGGGTGTCTTGAGCTACATCTTCAAAGAATATTTCTACAATCACAAGATGGCCCATAAGTCGTTGGTGATACAAATTTTCTTTTTTTTTAATCGATTACCCCTTTTTGCATTTTTGCATTTTCCATCGAAATATAATGCATGTTTGCAAGAAATTCGGGACGCAGAAAGTGCGTTATAGTAGCGAATTTTCATTAAATGCCTCAAATTTGAATACCTCAATTTGTTATTAAACCTATAAGGTTGACCAAGAAACCAGTTTTTTCGGGAACACTGTAAGTTCACTTTCGGAAATTTTTCAACATTTTCAAACAATAAAGTTATTTGTGGCACATTGCTTCTACTATATAGGTTATACTGATAATTGATGCCTGCTTTTAAAAAACACACATATTTGTTATTAAAAACATATATATATATATATATATATATATATATATATATATATATATATATATATATATATATATATATTTGTGTGTCACACCGATAACTCAAAAAATAATTTGGTTTTCCCGGAAAATTTTGTGTTTTCTTTATAAAAACATTCATATCTCCGGAAATAAGAAAGTAAGGGCAACCAAATTTGGTACGTGTGTTTGTGTTATAAAGTGAACTCTGTACCAAAATTTAGGTCCCTAGCTTTAAAGACAAAGAAGTTATGGGCAGTTAAAGCAAAAACTTTTGGAGTTTTCCTCAAAACGTGAAACTCGCAATTTTAAACGTTAAAATTGGCAATGTTTAGGCAAAGAATGTGAAACAAATACCGTTTGTGAAAAGAAAATGTTGCAACAAGAGTGTTCTGCAAACTCTTAAGTTTCAGATTCAACCGTCATTGCCCTTCATTTTACTAAACTATTTACAGAATATCCATTTCAAATAGACCCTTTTTCTGATGCTTTGGCTGTCAGTTTAGTTAAGTTTGGTGGCTTTTTGGATATTTATTTGTAGGTTTAGTGAAGTTTTTGGTTTAACGGTCTATAATTTTTTTTAGCTAATTATCGTAGAACAAATTTGTTAATGCATTTTTGCATTTTTTATCGAAATATGATGCGTTTATAAGAAAAAAATCTGGACGCAGTAAGTGCGTTTTGGTAGCAAATTTTCGGTAAATTTGCAGATTAGCTCTCGAACGCTTTTCAAAAAACTGTTTTCAGAACCCTGCCTAGGGCCCCCCTCTGGATCCACAAAACCCAAGACAAATTTCTTGTTCACACCCCCTAAGAAAGTTAGGAAGTTACGAGGCCAGGAGTGAATAGGGGTGCTGGGCGGGGTGGCTACTAAAAACGAAATATGAGCAGAAAATGCGAATAAAACGGGCTTGAAAGTTGTCTTTTTCACATCTTGAAGCCATATCCCCCTTAAACCCTGCCTACCCCGTACACTACCCCTATTCACTCCCAGTCCGATAACTTCCTTGGGGGTGTGAACAAGAAATTTTTCTTGCGGTTTGTGCGTCAAGGTGGGGTCCTAGTAATGTTTCTGAAAACAATTTGTTAAAAAGCGTTTGGGAGCTAATCTGCAAATTTACCGAATTTTCATTAAATCCTTCAAATTTCAATAACTCAATTTGCTATTAGCGTAAGCTTTGTTGGATAGAAAACCAACATTTAAGCTTATTTTTGAAAATTTATTGTATATTTTCAAACCATAAGTAATTTTGATAAAATATAGTACACTGTTTCTACCACATAGGCTATACCGGTAATCAGATTGATTCCTGCTCGCATTTGCTATTAAAAACATTTTTATGGAAATTCACTTCCATAACACATTTGCTGCATCTAGACTTTTGGAAAACGTTTATATATTTTCAAACAATAATTTTATTTCAATGAAATATGGTACATTGTTTCTACTATATAGGCAACCGAGTTTGATGCCTGCTTTAATCAAAGAAAGACATTTGCTACTAAAAATATTTTAAAGAAAATTCGCTCCATAACGCACTTGCTGCGTCCAGTGATTTTTTCTATAAACTAGTCAGTTTAACTTTTACTTAATAACAAGAAACTGCAAGGTTAATAGTATTATAATTCTTAGAGTCTTTTCAGAAAAATTCAGATAAAATACAAGAAAATTTTGTTTCCAAAGAAAAATAATCTGTTTTACTCAGATCTCCACTCTAATACCAAATACGTGTTCCAATAAATATTAAACAGTGATCAATTTAAAGTAACTCATGTCAATTAGTATTGTTAATAAAACTAACTCAAAAAATTACTACTTATTAAGTCTCTCAATACAAATTTCAATACAGTTATAAGAATATTACGTAGTCAAATAATTATTATATCGAAAGATATAAGTACATATTTTGAAAAAGTTGCTCTGCAATTTTTTTTCCTGGGCATGTTATTAATTCTTTAAGTATTTAGCCACAGTGGTCTATATAACTCTAAAATCTCTAAAACGAGCATTTTTTATTATCCAAAAACGCACATCATGCACACACACGCACGTATGTGTGCAGAGACGTATTTATATGCATTCCCATAAATATGTTTAAAGAATACTGACATATAGTTACATGTATATTTATTTTATATTTTAGTGAATTTTCTTAGAAAAAATTCACTAATGAGGAGATCTCGACTTTTGAATTTTGAAAAAAATTCTTCAAATGAGCGCGATCTAGGACCCCTAGAACCCATATCCGGGGTCAGTTTCAATTTTTATATGTTTATATATATATATATATATATATATATATATATATATATATATATATATATATATATATATATATATATATATATATATATATATATATATATGTGTATCACACCGATAACTCAAAAAATAATGGGCCGATTTTGATAAAATTTGACATGTACCTTTCTTTTGTAAATGGCTTGGATAAGTTCGTTAGCCAGGAAAATCGGACGAGGTTTTCCGGGAAAATTTTGAGTTTTCATTCGAAAAAAATTCTTATCTCAAAAAGTAATAGGCCGATTTTAATAAAATTTGGCATGTACCTTTCTTTTGTAAATGGCTTTGACAAGTTTGTTAGTCAAGAAAATCGGACGAGGTTTTCCGGGAAAATTTTGAGTTTTAATTTGAAAAAAAATTATATCTTAAAAAATAAGAAGGCTATGATAACCAAATTTGGTAGGTAGGTTTACGATATAAAAAGTAAACTATACATCAAAATTTAGATTTATATGTTACAAGAAAAAAAAGTTATAATAAAATATTCTGTGCCAGATCATTTCTATGAAAATTCACTACCATAACGCACTTGCTGCGTCCAGGCTTTTTATATTATTAATATAGTACAATTTTCGGTGTGTGTTTATGACTGATAAAAAAACACAAAAAAAGGCCTACATTCATGTGATCGATATTTCTAAAATGATAAATACCGACCACCTGGCACGTTTACTTCCTAGAAAATCGTCACTTATTTCACGTAGTTTCATTCAAATACTATACTATGATATAAAATATTTACACATTTCATTAGCTGCTTATTTTAGCAAAATACTATTCTAGAAATTGTATATTTAGGATAGAAATTCCTACGAATTTATTTGTTTTTTTACTTAACTCGCCTTTGCGGTCAATTTCACTGCCTGTAGACCTCTCTAAGTCTATTGAAATTGTTTTTGGTACACCAAACAAGACCAAATGTATTTATTTGCTGTATTACTTGGAAAACAGAAGTGATACCCAAAAGTCATCTCTTATCCACGGTTGCACAAAGTTTTGTCCAACAATCATCAACTAATAAAAGAATAAAATTAATGATGATTATTAGTTTTGTTGCACCAAAAAATATGTTCCTGGTTCATTAACATTTTTTCACAGAATTAAAAAAGAGTACACTTGTTTTTGTGCAACATAAGTAATAATCAGTGAGTAATGAATTGTAACTACCAATTACCTGATTATTGTTTATCAAAGCTGTCTGACATTAGTAGCCTCAGTGCCATAACGGATAGAGCATGAGCCGTTTGTGCAAAAGGGTAGGATTCGACATCCGGGCGCGCTGAGGCGAGGAACACATTTCATTCCTTAAAAACATTACTGCACAAACTATAGTTTTACATCTCCCGAAGCCACCATAGTATTTCAGCAAGCTGAATGTGAGCATGTTCCGTTCTTCGGACGTGACTTAAAGTCTTCAGACCCGTGTCCATACCATGTTGGCACCTCTCTATCCTCGTTACAAAAAGAAAGGAGTTTGGCAAAATGTACAGGTTGGTGAGGTGAAACTCTTCCCTGTTGTTGGTGATTGGCCATAGTCGCGGAAAGAGACCGACGGTAGGTAAATAAAAAACACACAACACAACTGTGTCTATTAGGAATCCTAATCATATAGTAATAAATTGCATGAAATTATACATCTTGAACTTTTCTAGTAAATTACTGTATCAACATTTTCTCAAACTTATTAGGAAAAAAATCCACATAGAAATAGACTTAACACATAAAAAATATTTTAGAAAATAATTTAAATGATACGCATTAAGTGGAAGTTTATTTTTGACAGGGTGATGATAAGATACTTGAACGATAAAATAATCAAAAACGTTTGCATGATTAGAAAACAATTTCTTATATTAATTTCATTATTATCGTCTGATCACATCAAAAATTGAATTTCATCTTTTGGAGAAATAGCGATACGTTTCATGTAAAAAAACTAAATATAATAAAAAATTACGCTGTACACATTTTCATTGATTTTATGTAAACAGGTTTTTTCCCTTAGGCCTCGTCCGCGTCTTTGCCGCCCCGATAACACCGCAGCCTTTGGCTTATTGTGCATATGTGAACATGTACTACCCGATATTATCTATTGTATCTCTTTTGGAGATCATAATATTTATCATACATATATAAAGTTTCCTGAAATATCCAATTACCATTTTTATAACTATAGCTTTTTTAAGTAATATTTAATAATCATTATATTAGAACTGGTGGTGCGAATACATTTTGCTTAATATTATACATATTACTTAAACATATAAAGTTACAGGGAGTAAAATATTTTCCATGGCCGCTAAAAATTATGAACAGTGACAACACAGCGGACTCTCAGGTAGATTGTATTATAGATTGTTCAGTTGACCTGTAGTATGAAAGGATGCTTGATGCTTTATTCCTGTAATGTAAAATTAGTGTACTAGGCATTTCTGGAAACAACTTCCGTTACATCCTACACAGTATGCTGTACCACATCTGTTTTTCTCTCGTATTATGTGTTTACAATAGAACGCATTTAGTGTATCTTTCTCTGCCTAGAAGAATATTGTGACAGAATTTTGCCTGTAATAGATCTATCCGGTATTACGATTTCTCGTTTGGCATCAATATTATGCTAGGTAAATATTTTAACAGTGGACGAAGTTAGTACCCGTATCCCGTACAATCACATTTCGGTAGGATGGCTTGCAGTTGAAATAAATATACATTTCAATATATTTGTCGGTATTACACATTATTTTAATATCTCTTTCCTGTACTATATCCTTCTTTTATGATCAATTCTATGGACCTGTCCGATTTCCCTGGCTAAGCCACTAACAAAAGGAAGGTATCTGCAAAATTTAATCAAAATCCAAAATAGGCCTTTGATTTTTTGAGTTATTGGTGTGATTCATATATATATATATATATATATATATATATATATATATATATATATATATATATATATATATATATATATATATATATATATATATTGTAATGTTTATACTCCCCTTATTATTTATAATTATTTATATTTTAAAGCCACACGATTCGGTGTCCATTTGAAATGGCAATATCGGGTTATTTAAGTATAGTATATTTATATAAGTTTTATATTACTTTGTATGGTTTTGTAATTTTTAGATTGTATATAGTTAGTTTTTGGATCCCCTTGTATGTATATTATTAGATTAAGAATTGATTTTATGTGAATATGTTTGTTTATGATTTCAAATTTATTTTGTATAGTAATTTAAATTAGACAATAATACACACAGCTTACACTCAATATTGATATTCTCACAGTTTGGCAAATTTAATTTAAAACGCTTGCTCTCTATTTCTTTTTTTGTTGTTTTTAGCTGGGAGTATCAATTTAATTCTGCTTGTTTAAATTTATATAAGTCGTTGATGTTAAATATACCTCTGATAGCTTTTGTTTATGGGTTGATTAGTTCATAACTATTAACGCCATTCTCATTTTGTAATTTATATGTCTGTTCCCATTATTATTTGTTTTATATTTTGAATTTTGATGGATGTTTTTATTTGGAAATGATTGTGGTATAGTTTTAATACTTATCCAGGTCTAATTTTTGTTTTTAATTTTGAATCTCGATAATTATTGTTTTTGGAAATATTTTCGGTTTCAGTTTTAAGACTTGACCAGGTCTAAATTTTTGTTTTTAATTTTGAATTTTGATGAATGCTTGTCAAAATATCTTTGGTTTCAGTTTTAAGACTTGACCAGGTCTAATTTTTGTTTCCATTTTATTTTCTATTGGCTTCGTGGATGTACACTTGACCTGTCTTGACTTCGTATACCGTTGACATAATCATCCACCCTTATTTCACCTTCTAATATGGTCTGCGTCTTTCTATTTTCGTTTTTTTTTTATTTTCATAGCGTTCATTGCCATTTGTCTTGTACAATAATCCAGTTCTCTTCCTTTGTCTCCGCCATACACGTTATCTTGCCTTTTTCGTTGCTCCTTGTGTTCATCAGATCCTTCCCCTTGTCTGGCATCATATTCTATGGTAAAATTATCATTGTAGTTATCCCCGTCTCTATTATATTTATACTCGTACTTGTTTCCACGTTGATTCCTATCATCTCCCCAATCCTTGTTTTCTTGTCGGTTTTCTTGTCGATTCATAGTTTTCGGCATCCTGTGTACGTAATTAATTAACTGGTCGAGTGTTCGCATTTCTACATGTAATGCATAGCTCGATATGTCTGTCGGGTCATTTAGAGAATATTTTCTGAAGTAGAACTTCACCCTTACAATTTCTTGTTGTATTTCTTTCCAATAATTGTTCAAAAATGTACTATTAAAGTCTTCTATATTCCCTATTCCGTCCTCTTTGCTCGTAAACCATATTAAAGCATTTCCTGTTAAGCTTTGTTTAATAATCTCCCTCATATCTTGTAGATGGTACACATTTTTAAGCTTATTTCGCAGGCTCGTCATAAATGTTTTTTGATGTAATTTTCTTATGTGTCCATCAAATCTGAGTCCCGTCTCGTTTGTGACTGGGTATACAATTCTTTCATTCCCCATACCTTGCCTTATCTGACGATACATTCTTTCCAATTTCTGTTTCAGATTTTCTTCCACTCCTTCTCTTATTCTGACACTCCCTAAATTTAATCTGATATCTTTCAATCTTTTTAAGTCATCTACATTTACTCTAGCAACTTGCTCTACTCTTTCTACTTTCTCTTTCGTCTTAGTCAGCTTTCCATTTATTTCACTCTGATAATTGTCAATTTTTCGTTCCATTGTCATATTCATGCCAATCCTGTTCTGAAATCTCTCATTTCCCTTCTGTATTATACTACTTATTGCATCCTCTGTCACTTTCATTCTCTCTAGCACCATCTTGCCTGTTTCTCTCATATTTTCCGTTAGCTTGTCATCAACCTTTCTTTCTATATCTATTTTCAACTTTGCATATCTTTCTCCATTTTTCCTGTTATTTTCTCATCCACTTCTCTCAGTCGTTCATTCATCTTTTGGATTCCCTCATTCATTTCCTTCTTAATCTCTTCTTTCATACCACTCATATTTTCATTCATCATTATCTCTTGGTTTTCCATTTTCACATTCATACTATTTATGCTCTGCATTAATTTCATGAACAATTCATTGTTACTGTCAGGTTTCTCTTTAGTCGTATTTGTCTCGTCTACCTTGCCTTCGTCAAGTGTCTGTTCTTCTACTAACGTTTTTTCTCCTGTGTGTACCATTCCTTCTACCTGTTCTTCTACATTCTCACTTATTTTTCGCTCTTCTCTTCTCTCTTGATCCATTTCCATACTTTCTTGCTGTTTGTGTTCCCTGTAGTCTCCCCTGTCCTGTCTGTCTTTTGTTTAGTTTTCTTCCTCTAGGATTTTTTGTGTTTTATTTGTACGTTTTTATGTAAAATCGGCTGATTTTTATCGAGCCTCACGTTTACGCGACAATTTGATATGGTAATAATTACTATCGTTTACTTTTGTATATTTAATTTTTAAAGCCCCACGATTGGGTGCCAATTTGCAATGGTTATACTCCCCTTATTATTTATAATTATTTATATTTTAGAGCCCCATGATTGGGTGTAAATTTGCAATGGTAATACTGGGTTATTTAAGTATATATGTTTATATGAGTTTTTTATTCCTTTGTCTGGTTTTGTAATTTTTAGATTGTATATAGTTAGTTTTTTGATCACCATGTATGTATATTATTAGATTAAAAATTGATCTTATGTGAATATGTTTGTTTTTGATTTCAAATTTATTTTGTATAGTAATTTAAATTAGACAATAATACACACAGTTTACACTCAAATTATGTAAATATTATGTTTAATTTTGTGTAGTGAGTTTATTAATATAGGATTATATCTCAGGGTTTTCTATTATTTAATTGCTTGTGTATATCTGTGTTATGTGTGTATAGTCGGTGGCCTACTATTTGTTCCTGTTAAATTAGCAATAAACACAGAGATATTAACACAAAAATATTATACCTAACCTTTAATTGATGTTCCTTCGGCTGCTCAACATGTGACGTTCTTCCCAGTTAGTCGGTTCTAATTGATAAAATGGTGCCCTATGCCATTAATTTTTATATATTTTATAATTATTCACCCCAAATAAATACGTCCAAGAATGTTAAAATTCAACAAATGTTTTATTTAAATTTTATAGAAAATTCTAGAATTTTACCTATTGGATCCTCTAATTTAAAATTATTGACAGTTTTATTTTTTCAGAGTGACAGGATTTTTTTGTTTTTGTTCTTGTTTTCTAATAAATATGGCCAAAAATTAATTCTTCAGTTTTAAGTTTGACACAGTATGCGCCCTCTATGAGATTGTTTGTAAAACACTATTTTAAGTTGGTTTAAATTTTCGCTATATATTAATGAAATCTGTTTTTAAGTTCGAAACATTTATTTCTCAATAATAGATGGATCATTTGTTTATATTAATGCTCATGAGAAACTTCCATCCGCGGTCTTTTATATTATTTAAGTTAATTGTTTGGTACCTTTGACATCTTGACGATTACTGTTACAGGTAATTTTGATTTATATTACCGTACATTGACTGCTTGTTGTGATTTCTTGCCTGGAAACATCTATAGGATTGCCTCTTTAAGTGTTGGTCACAGATTATACCATTTATTCACAAGATTCACTTAAACATTCTGCAATATATCTCGAAGTTAAAATATGACGCGCTCTCCTTGGAGATTATCAAACAACATTCCTTCTAGAATATTCTACGGAAAACGAATATTCTGTCAAGAAACTCTTGAACCCTGTATTTCCGTTTTCTCTTATAGTTCATAGCTGGCTGTCTAGAAATTGTTTTCAACATTTTTCTTTCGTTCCTGATCTGGATATACTTAGTCAGCCAGTATCGAGTATGAAAATCATCATTGTTTTTGTATTTCACAGGAGAGTCGAATTTTGATACCCGCCAAATTCAAATCCTTCACTTAGATGTCACATACAAACAGAAATACTTAAAAACTAAATATGACTAATTAACCTAACTTATTCAATAGATGTAAACAATTATTTTTAACACAACCAAAAACACTTTTTATTGTTCTTTCTTACTTGGGAAATTCTTTTAATAACATCACAAATGTCCATTTCACTATTTATGCATATACAGAGTGTTTTTAATACATTTTGTTTAAAGTTATGTTATGAAAACCTGTTGACCATATTTATTTGGTTTTAAATGTAACCTGTTTTTAAACTTTAAGCTATACATACATATATTAGGTATGTAGCTTGATTACCCTTTACTAATATTGTCCCCATTATGTAGGTTATATATTACTTTTCAACAATGATCTATAAGAAACATGTATTTTCAGCTTATTGATATTTCATGCATCTAGTACCAAATAACAGCAACAAAGAATATGTCTTGTAACAATGTGTTGTTATTTATGGTTTTTATGTGTCTAGTGTGGTGTAATATGGATAATTTGTATTAGGGTGGCTTTACATTCAATGACAGGACACACAATTTACTAAAAAAAGTACATTCACATCTCCTGCAAACTGTACGTATTGTTTAAAACTTTTTATCATTTCAATATATATATATATATATATATATATATATATATATATATATATATATATATATATATATATATATATATATACATGTATCCTGTACTTTGGGGACAGTAACATACACCTGCTACACTTTAAGGTCTTTTGTACACTTTGGGGTCGGACCCCAAATTCAGTGTCTGGTACGAGGAGTTTCTTTTTATGAGACCGCGTCGACACGTCTGGGCGTTGGCTGTATGAATGGTGAAAAACGAGATACGATTATGGAATATTCTTATAATTTCTACTCATACAATCACGCAAAGTCATTATACCATGGCCAGCAACTGCATTATGTCAACAAAAAAATTGGCATTTGTCAACCTTTTTTTGACATAACAATGTAGCAACCGGCGCCTGGTGAACTCGCCCATTTACTTGAATCTACAATCTACATGCAATAGTGGCCGAGTTCACCAGGCGCCAACAGTTGAATCATTGTGTCAAAATATGCATTCACCACCCCTGAGTTCATGCTGGAACTCAGCTGTTGACAATGTATGAAAGCGGAATGACAAACAAACGTCACAAAACAGTGCTTGAAGTCAGCAGAAGGCCGTTCATCAATCTCCAACCGCTGAAATATATCGGTAGCCAGCAGATAAGCGCCTAAATTCAACTGATGGCGCCTGGTGAACTCAGCCAATGCGTGGGTTCACCAGGCGCCAACAGCGGACATGCTTTATCAGAAAATGTTGTCATTTCAGCTGCTGGCAGCACTTGTCGCTTGGTGAACTCGCTCATGTCCTCATTTAACGATGACTTATTTTACAAGAAAACTTGTTGTGCTGCGTGTAAGGCATATTGATTTCAATTTAAATCCAGAAACTGCTAAAATATCAGAGCTTGGCGCCAAACCCTCTTGGCCGAAGTGGATTTAACCTTGAGTGTTACAAACATTTTCTATTTTAAAAACGGTTTAACATTATCACTCTTTGTTATAGCAAGCGTAATGTCAGGATAAGTGATTCGTCAATATTTTGTAGTTAGATATTTATCAAATGATGCGTTCAACGAACCCAACAGTTGAGTATGTTGATTTGGTTAGTAGGTTGAACGCTAAACGTTCACTTGCGGTGACTCTTAACTGTTGGACATTTAAGCATTGAACTATAATACTACGTTACTGGACATTGCGAACGATGCCCCTTCCATATACGTAGTATATAGTTCAATGCATTTTAGACAGCAAGATTATTTACGTTGACTGAAATAAGCGGTGAATTCAAACCTTATTTCTTGTGCAATATAAAAATGTTGGCATGATATTTCTATACTGTTGCAATATATTAGATTATTTTTTCAGCTTTTGCGAAAGTTAAATAATAAGTGTATTCTAAAGATTGCTTTATAATACATCCAAATTAAACCACTTACAATTGTCATCTCAATAAGCTATCTACACGGAAATTACCGCTGTACATCATATTTCCATACTAGTAAGTAAAAAATAAGATTTAAAATAATTGTAATTGTTATCTTATAAAATTTATAAAAACATTACACTTATGTTTGCCATCGCAATGTACTAGCTATGCAAAAAGTTATTTGGATTTTATATTTAAAAAATGTCGTTTGTACATAACGTTTAATTAGAAATTATGTGATACTACCACTTCTTGGAATAAATAGGAATTCAGAATATTTGCACTTTATATGTTGCATTAAAAAAAATTAAAAATAATACACATGTTGGTCATCACAATGAACTAGTTATACAGAAATGTATTTTGTTCATTGCATTTCAATTATATGTTAACCTACCATATTTTGTGTTACTTCTTGGAATAAATAGCAACTCACAATAATTGAACTGTATATGTTTTAAAAAAATAAAAAATAAAAAATAATACACATGTTGGTCATCTCAATTAACTAGTTATACAAAAATGTCTTTTGTACATTACATTTAAGAAATTATATGTGAAACTACCATATTTTGTGTTACTTTTTGGAATAAATAGCAATTCACAATAATTGAACCCTATATGTTTTAAAAAAATTAAAAATAATACACATGTTGGTCATCTCAATAAATTAGTTATACAGAAATGTCTTTTGTACATTACATTTAAAGAATAATAGGTGAAACTACCAAAATTTATGTTACTTTTTGGAATAAATAGCAATTCACAATAATTGAACTCTATTGGTTAAAAAAAAATTAAAAATAATACACATGTTGGTCATCTCAATGAAACAGTTATATAGAAATGTCTTTTGTACAATACATATAAGAAATTATATGTGAAACTACCATATTTTGTGTTACTTTTTAGAATAAATAGCAATTTAAATAAGTGAACTCTATATGTTTAAAAAAATTAAAACTAATACACATGTTGGTCATCTCACTGAACTAGTTGTACAGAAATGTCTTTTGTACATTACATTTAAGAAATTATATGTGAAACTACCATATTTTGTGTTACTTTTTGGAATAAGTAGCAATTCAGAATAATTGAACTCTATATGTTTTAAAAAAATTAAAAATAATACACATGTTGGTCATCTTAATGAACTAGTTATACATAAATGTCTTTTGTCCATTACATTTAAAGAATTATAGGTGAAATTTCCATATTTTGTGTTACTTTTTGGAATAAATAGCAATTCACAATAATTGAACTCTATATGTTTTAAAAAAATTAAAAATAATACACATGTTGGTCATCTTAATGAGCTAGTTATACATAAATGTCTTTTGTCCATTACATTTAAGAAATTATATGTGAATCTACCATATTCTCTTTTACTTTTTGGAATAAATAGTAATTCAGAATAATTGAACTCTATATGTTTTAAAATAATTAAAAATAATACACATGTTGGCAATCTAGATGAACTAGTTATACAGAAATGTCTTTTGTACATTACATTTAAAGAATTATAGGTGAAATTTCCATATTTTGTGTTACTTTTTGGAATAAATAGTAATTCACAATAATTGAACTCCATGTTTTAAAAAAATTAAAATAATACACATGTTGGTCATCTCAATGAACCAGTTAAACAAATGTCTTTTGTACATTACATTTGAGAAATTATATGTGAAACTACCATATTTTCTGTTACTTTTTGGAATAAATAGCAATTCACAATAATTGAACTCTATAGGTTTCAAAAAAATTAAAAATAATACACATTTTGGTCATCTCAATAAATTAGTTATACAGAAATGTCTTTTGTACATTACATTTAAAGAATCATAGGTGAAACTACCAAAATTTATGTTACTTTTTGGAATAAATAGCAATTCACAATAATTGAACTCTATTGGTTAAAAAAAATTAAAAATAATACACATGTTGGTCATCTCAATGAAACAGTTATATAGAAATGTCTTTTGTACAATACATATAAGAAATAATATGTGAAACTGCCATATTTTGTGTTACTTTTTAGAATAAATAGCAATTTAAATAAGTGAACTCTATATGTTTAAAAAAATTAAAACTGATACACATGTTGGTCATCTCACTGAACTAGTTGTACAGAAATGTCTTTTGTACATTACATTTAAGAGATTATATGTGAAACTACCATATTTTGTGTTACTTTTTGGAATAAGTAGCAATTCAGAATAATTGAACTCTATATGTTTTAAAAAAAATTAAAATAATACACACGTTGGTCATCTCAATTAACTAGTTATACAGAAATGTCTTTTGTACATTACATTTAAAGAATTATAGGTGAAATTTCCATATTTTGTGTTACTTTTTGGAATAAATAGCAATTCACAATAATTGAACTCTATATGTTTTAAAAAAATTAAAAATAATACACATGTTGGTCATCTTAATGAACTAGTTATACATAAATGTCTTTTGTCCATTACATTTAAGAAATTATATGTGAATCTACCATATTCTCTTTTACTTTTTGGAATAAATAGTAATTCAGAATAATTGAACTCTATATGTTTTAAAATAATTAAAAATAATACACATGTTGGCAATCTAGATGAAGTAGTTATACAGAAATGTCTTTTGTACATTACATTTAAAGAATTATAGGTGAAATTTCCATATTTTGTGTTACTTTTTGGAATAAATAGTAATTCACAATAATTGAACTCCATGTTTTAAAAAAATTAAAATAATACACATGTTGGTCATCTCAATGAACCAGTTAAACAGAAATGTCTTTTGTACATTACATTTGAGAAATTATATGTGAAACTACCATATTTTCTGTTACTTTTTGGAATAAATAGCAATTCACAATAATTGAACTCTATAGGTTTCAAAAAAATTAAAAATAATACACATGTTGGTCATCTCAATAAACTAGTTATACAGAAATGTGTTTTGTACATTACATTTAAAGAATTATAGGTGAAACTAACATATTTTGTGTTACTTTTTGGAATAAATAGCAATTCACAATAATTGAATTATATGTTTAAAAAAAAATTAAAAATAATACTTCTGTTGGTCATCTCAATGAACTAGTTATACAGAAATGTCTTTTATCTATTATATTTAAGAAATTATATGTAAACCTACTATATTTTGTGTAACTTTTTGGAATAAATAGCAATTCACAATAATTGAACTCTATATGTTTTAAAAAATTAAAAATAATACACAGGTTGGTCATCTCAATGAACTAGTTATACAAAAATGTCTTTCGTCTATTATATTTAAGAAATTATATGTGAACCTAGCATATTTTGTGTTACTTTTTGGAATAAATAGCAATTCAGAATAATTGACCTTTATATGTTTTAAAACAATTAAAAATAATACACATGTTGGTAATATCAATAAACTAGTTATACAGAAATGTCTTTTGTACATTACATTTAAAGAATTATAGGTGAAATTACCATATTTTGTGTTTTTGAAATAAATAGCAATTCACAATAATTGAACTCTGTATGTTTAAAAAAAATTAAATTAATACACATGTTGGTCGTCTCAATGAACTAGTTATACAGAAATGTCTCTTGTTTATTACAATTAAGAAAATTTATGTGAACCTACCATATTTTGTGTTAATTTTTGGAATAAATAGCAATTGACAAAAATTGAACTCTATATGTTTTAAACAAATTAAAAATAATACACATGTTAGTAATCTCAATAAACTAGTTATACAGAAATGTCTTTCGTACATTACATTTAAAGAATTATAGGTGAAACTACCATGTTTTGTTTTACTTTTTGGAATAAATAGCAATTCACAATAATTGAACTCTATATGTTTTAAAACAATTAAAAATAATACACATGTTGGTCATCTCAATGAACTAGTTATACAGAAATGTCTTTTGTCCAGTACATTTAAGAAATTATATGTGAAACTACCATATTTTGTGTAACTTTTTGGAATAAATAGAAATTCACAATAATTCAACTCTATATGTTTAAAAAAAATTTAAAATAATACACATGTTGGCCATCTCAATGAATTAGTTATACAGAAATGTCTTTGGCCATTATATTTAAGAAATTATATGTGAACCTACCATATTTTGTGTTACTTTTTGGAATAAATAGCAACTCACAATAATTGAACTCTATATGTTTTAAAAATATGAAAAATAATACACATGTTGGTCATCTCAATGAACTAGTTATCCAGAAATGGCTTTTGTACATTACATTTAGAAAATAATAAGTGAAACTACCACATTTTATGTTACTTTTTGGAATAAATAGCAATTCATAATAATTGAACTATATATGTTTTAAAATATCTACATCTCAATGAACTAGTTATCCAGAAATGGCTTTTGTACATTACATTTAAGAAATTATATGTGAAACTACCACATTTTGTGTTACTTTTTGGACCAAATAGCAATTCACAATAATTGAACTCTATATGTTTAAAAAAAATTAAAATAATACACATGTTGGCCATCTCCATGAATTAGTTATACAGAAATGTCTTTGGCCATTATATTTAAGAAATTATATGTGAAGCTACCATATTTTGTGTTACTTTTTGGAATAAATAGCAACTAACAATAATTGAACTCTTTATGTATTAAAAATATGAAAAATAATACACATGTTAGTCATCTCAATGAACTAGTTATCCAGAAATGGCTTTTGTACATTACATTTAGAAAATAATAAGTGAAACTACCACATTTTATGTTACTTTTTGGAATAAATAGCAATTCATAATAATTGAACTCTATATGTTTTAAAATATCTACATCTCAATGAACTAGTTATCGAGAAATGGATTTTGTACATTACATTTAAGAAATTATATGTGAAACTACCACATTTTGTGTTACTTTTTGGACCAAATAGCAATTCACAATAATTGAACTCTATATGTTAAAAAAATAAATAAAATAATACACATGTTGGCCATCTCACTGAATTAGTTATAGAGAAATGTCTTTGGCCATTATATTTAAGAAATTATATGTGAACCTACCATATTTTGTGTTACTTTTTGGAATAAATAGCAACTCACAATAATTGAACTCTATATGTTTTAAAAATATGAAAAATAATACACATGTTGGTCATCCCAATGAACTAGTTATACAGAAATATCTTTTGTCCATTACATTTAGGAAATTATATTTGAAACTACTATATTTTGTGTTACTTTTTGGAATAAATAGCAATTCACAATAATTGAACTCTATATGTTTAAAAAAATATATACATGTTGATCATCTCAATGAACTAGTCATGCAGAAATGTCTTTTGTCCATGACATTTTAGAAATTATATGTGAAACTACTATATTTTGTGTTACTTTTTGGAATAAATATCAATTCACAATAATTGAACTCTATATGTTTTAAAAAAATTAAAAATAATACACATGTTGGTCATCTCAATGAACTAGTTATACAGAAAAGTATTTTGTACATTACATTTAAAGAATTGTATGTGAAACTACCATATTTTGTGTTACTTCTTGGAATAAATAGCAATTCACAATAATTGAACTCTATATGTTTAAAAAAAAAATTGAAAAATAATACAGATGTTGGTCATCTCAAGGAACTAGTTATAGAGAAATGTCTTTTGTCCATTACATTTAAGAAATTATATGTGAACCTACCATATTTTGTGTTACTTTTTGGAATACATAGCAATTCAGAATAATTGAACTCTATATGTTTTAAAAAAATTAAAAATAGTACACATGTTGGGTATCTCAATGAACTAGTTATACAGAAATGTGTTTTGTACATTACATTTAAGAAATTATATGTGAAAATACCATATTTTTTGTTACTTTTTGGAATAAATAGCAATGAACAATAACTCAACTCTATATGTTTTAGAAAAATTGAAAATAATACACATGTTGGTCGTCTCAATGAACTAGTTATACAGAAATGTTTTAAGATGTTTATAATGTTTTTAGATACATTAGTTGTATTAACGGATACCATCATTTGAGACATGTCCCCAAAGTTCATGCTACAAGCTATTTTAATTTTTTTTTCAAAAAATATGCTCCGAAAAGGAAAATTTTGAGTACCACGCTAAATGTTGGTTCGTATAGGATACACTGGTACTAAAAATTCCAAGAAATAAAAGGGACCCCAAAGTGTAGTCAGCATCAATATATATATATATATATATATATATATATATATATATATATATATATATATATATATATATATATATATATATATATATATATAAACATAAAAGAAACTCATGAAAGAATTAGATAAGCAATGGGAAGTAATGCAAAATAACGTAATGCACATAAATATGGTCACAGATTTAGAAATTCAAGCTGAAGCATATTTTGAACTTAAACTCTGACAGCAAAATTCGATGCAAAATAGTAGAAAATCACCAACAATGAAAATACCAGTATTTACAGGGAGATATGAAGAATAAAAAACATTCCAGAAGGTAGTAAATTCAAATAAGACTATCAAATATCTAAAAAATGCAATACTTAAAAACCCGAGGGTGAAGCTAACAGAATAATGCAATATTTACAGATAAGCGAAGCAAATTGTAACAAAACGTTGATAGTATCCAAATTAATTGCAAACATTTTTTAAACTCCAACAATAAACTACGAAGCAGCAGAAAAGTGAAAGAACCTCTACAATACCATAAGGAATGTTTAGAGGAGCCAAAAGCGATAGGGATTGACACAAATTCGTGGGACCCAATGATGGTATATACATATATACATACATACGCACCTACACACACAAACACACACACACATATATATATATATATATATATATATATATATATATATATATATACATAAAACCAAAAAAAATAGAACTCAAGAACGAAGGAATTATACGAGCCAACAACAAAAAACCTAACGCCAAGGTTCCAGAACAAAGAGGCATCCAGAAGAGCTGGAAGATACATACAGCAAAATCTATCATTGCTTAAAACATATCTCAAAAGAGATATGTTTTTAGACAATAAATGCAACATTTGTCAACTAAAGCATCACACACTGCTACATAGAAGTAACAATGTTAGAAGAATAACGTAAGTGGAGAAAACAATTTATCAGTATTAGCAACGACAATGATGAAAGTGATAACTTCTACAGGACAGTGTGAATACTTGGGAGCATTGATAGACTCTTACTCCCAAGGTGCATGTATAACAGAGCAAGCTGCTAAAATATTCGGAGTACCTTTTAGGACAGTTGAAAAAAGATAGCTGGCTAGAGGGAGGAGAGAAGAAATCAAAATACATGAAAGATATACCACTGCTCCTCGATTTACAAGTAAGTTTAGTATGAATAGTGAAGCAATAGTTTTTCAAAAATCACTTCAGCGATGCCAAGCAGAGATTTTGAAGTAGATTTAGAAATTTTGGAAGTAGGTATAGATGAGGCATTCTGGGACCACTTTCCACCTCCCACCTCCCGCTATTCGGAGGTGTGAGGCGGGAGGTAGTTGCATAACTGTATTGAGGGTGACGTAAGCTATAAACTGAGATAACGTCATCCAATATGGCGGCCGTTGACGCGAAAATTCGAAAAATATAAAATTTTAAAAGGTGGTTAGGTTAAGCTTTTAAAATAAGGCTCCATTATTTTGATTTTTGCAAAGAGTGACGTAGGTAAATATGGCGGTTGGCGCAGGGGCAAACTCAACTTTTTAGTTTTTGGTTTAAGCTTTAGGTGTGATGTGTCATTTTACTCCGCTTAGGAAGTATATTCAAATTAAGCATATGCGCATGCGCAAACCCAATTTTTTAGTTTTTTAGCCTAAGCCTCCACATGTCTGGTATCATTTTACTCGGCTCAGCAAGCAGATTTTATAAATTTAGAATATGCGAATGTCAGACATGTTGAATGCCACATATGGCAACATAGCAACACCCAGCAACTGTGGCGGCGGGGCGGTGGGTTGTAAGAGCTTTAAACAACAAAAATCCTAAGAATATGCGACTGCCAGACATGTTGAATATGGCAACATGGTAACAGCTGCAAACTGGGAACAACCTTGAGGTCTAAACAACAAAAATCCTAAGAATATGCCTAAGGCCTAAGAAACTACCAGACATGTTGAATATGGCAACATAGCAACAACCAACAGCTGCAAATTGTGACCTCTAATACATGTAACCTTTGTATTTTTAACAAACAAATATGTTAAATCAATAGGAATAATAATATTAATAGGTTGTTAGTATAAAAAGCTGAGAATTCCTGTTTAGTTATTCAGTTTTCTTAGAAATTTGCAGCTATGTCGATAATAAACAAGAGAAAAAAAATGTGTAGTGTAAACAATTCGAAAAAGGTGAGAGTGTTGGGCAATACATTTGTGAAAACCGAGTTTCCAGAATGTAGTAATTTGTTAGAAATTAATAGAGCAGCAACACCGAATGATCCGCTTCGGAGTATAATAGACGAATTTTTCCTGCCAACTTCTACCAATACACAAGAGGAAATATTTACACACTGCTTACTAAGTTTGGAGCAGAAAATTTTGAACAAAACAGCAACAGTAAAAGATTTAAGGTTATTAGATGAAAAAACATTCTATTTAACGGAAAATTGATCTAACTCTGTTAGTGTACGGCTGTGTCCACAATATAGTTTCAAGCCACTAGCATTATTACGAAAAACCAATTCAAATAAAATGGTGATGTTCAATTTTGCAACGTTTCAAAAATTATCAAATGTGGTGCTCTCAAACATAGGCGATTTCAAACAACCACACATTAAGCTCAAAAACTTACAAGAAAATAATGGTGAAGCATTGAGTTATATTTTGGTTAACTACCAAGTGTTTACGTTACATATAAGAAATGTGCGATTTAGTTTTATATACCAAAGCCAGAGGTATCCAAATAATTTTGATATAAGTGTACAGGAATTAGACACTTTAAGGAATATTTCTGAAGCTATTTTAAATATTTTTACGAACACGAAACAAAATTGTATCCAAATTTCCAAGAATTTATTTGCAGAATCCGAGAAGAATTATTTAAATATAATTTTTAAGCACATAAACATACTGTATATCATGTAGTTGTTAGATAACACAGAACACAACGTAATTTTAAGCCAGCTAATATGTAATTTTTTTTTAAATGCAAATGTATAATAATAATAAATAGTTTAAACGTTTAACGCTTTTTACTTTGAATATTTTTCGGTAATTTTATGAGTGTTAAAGCAAATTTAAATTAATGTTTTTGCTTTCAATAATATATAGAAACATATTTATTGACCTAATTAAGCATTTAACCATGTAATAAATACGTTGTTTTCAATTAGAATTGTTTAAATTTTTTTTACTTTGAATATACAAAGTCATTATTTTCGCTAATTTTTATAAATAGGAATGCCGAAGCAAATGAATGTTTTTGCTTTCAATAATATATAAATACGTTGAAATATAATTGCTTTTATTACGAAATATTATTATGCAAAACATTATGCTAATTAAGTTCAACATGAAACACGTGTGGATGTTTTCGCAAATGCAGGAAGCAACAGTTAATATTCTGCGAATACTTGTGTGAGAATATTTAGGTCAGCTGAACACAATTGCTACATATTGCGAAACATTATATGCTTATTCTAGGAAACAAGTCACAATAGACCGGATGTTGCTTGCAGCTGGCAATTAAAACTATTCCAGATTATTCAACGGTTTGACCCCCACATAAAAATTACTGAAACAAACAACATGAGGCGCTGGGTATTTAAGGCGTGCGACATCGTATACAGCTCACTCTCGTGAAAATTTTTATATAGTGCGCACCTCTAGCAGTAACAAGAATAATAATGACTCTTTTTAAGTGTGAAGTGTTCTAAATTTTTCCCCGTAGAGATGCATTATCTAGACACAAACCAACTGTAATTCAAACTTTCAGTTATTTTTTTTGTTCCAAGTGCATGTCAACATTCACAAGGGCTGACAATCTTAAAAAACACAGAAATAAATATCATGGTAAGTAAATTTTAATTAAATATATAGTTTTTTTTTATTCTATTCGATTTATAACTATTGGATTATAGATTTTTTATTGTTTAATACCTAATGAAACATTAATTATATAAGAAAAAATTAGGAATAGTTTGCTTTTATTAGAGCGAATTTTTATTAAAAAATACTTTAGTAAGTTACATTCGAGCGTTGCTGAATTTTATTTTGTTTTTGTAGCTCTAAATTCTATTCGAGCTGTGTTGAATTTTTATTAAAAAATATTTTCGTAAATTACATTCGAATATTGCCGAATTTTTATTTTGTATAGCTCTGAATTCTTTTAGGAAATTACATTCGAGTTGTGTTGAATTTTTATTAGAAATATTTTAGTAAATCACATTCGAGCGTTGCCGAATTTTTATTTTGTTTGTGTAGCTCTGAATTCTTGTAGGAAATTACATTCGAGCGGTGTTGAATTTTTATTAAAAAATATATTTGTAAATTACATTCGAGCGTTGCCGAATTTTAATTATGTATAGCTCTGAGTTATTTTACGAAATTACATTGAGCAGTGCTGAATTTTAATTTTTTCTGCGCTGAATTTTAAATTTATCTAAGTACATTGATTCGAGTGTTGCCGAATTTTAATTATGTATAACTCCGAGTTCGTTTAGAAAATTACATTTATTCGAGCAGTGCTGAATTTTTATTTTGTTTGTGTAGCTCTGAATTCTTTTAGGAAATTGCATTCGAGCTGTGTTGAATTTTTATTAAAAAATATTTTAGTAAATGACATTTGAGCGTTGCCGAATTTTTATTTTGTTTGTGTAGAAAATTACATTCGGGTGGTGTTGAATTTTTATTTTCTCTAAGTACATTAATTCGAGTGTTGCCGAATTTCAATTAATTATATAGTTTTTTTTAAATTCTATTCGATTTTGTAACTGTTGTATTATAGATGTTTTATTGTATAACACCTAATGAAACATTATTTATAAGAAAATTTAGGAATAGTTTGCAACGCCTAATGAAACATTACTTATAAGAAACTTTAGGAATAGTTGCTTTTATTCAAGTGTTGCCGAATTTTCATTTGTTTAGCTCCGAGTTCTTTTAGGAAATTACATTCGAGCTGTGTTGACTTTTTATTAAAAATCTTTTAGTAAATTACACTCGAACAGTGTTGACTTTTTACTAAAAAATAATTTAGTAATAAATTACATTCAAACGATCCCGAATTTTTTAGATTGTTGCGCTCTGAATTGTTTTAGGAAATTACATTCGAGCTGTGTTGAATTTTTATTAAAAATATTTTAGTAAATTACATTTGAACGATGTCGAATTTTTATTTTGTTTAGCTCTAAATTCTTTTAGGAAATTACACTCGAGCGGTGTTGAATTTTTATTAAAAAAATATTTAAGTTAATTACATTCGAGCGCTGCAGAATTTTTATAAAAAAATCTTTTAGGAAATAGGTTAGGTTAGGTTAGGTTTGTATGTGAGTAGGCCATATCGGCCCTCCACCGCGACCTCAAGGTCTATTGTGGCTCACGCCTAAAGTCTATATTTCGCCCAACAAATTCAGCCTCCTGCAGAGGTCGATAATCTTTGTGGGCGAAAGTTGATCCAGGTCTTCTGGAGCAAGCTTTACCTTGCCAAAGAGCAGGTATCTAGTCCTGTCCGCTGCCGGACAGTAACACAGCACGTGCTCTGCTGTTTCTTCATTCTCCATGCACAGCCGGCACTCGGTCTCCTGACCGACCCCAAGACGGTGCATGTGGTGCCGCAAGCGGCAGTGTCCTGTATACAGGCCGACTAGAGTTCTCAGTTGTCTGTTCAACTCTAGAAGCTTTTTAGCCCTTGACTCGGACAGTTTAGGAAATAACATCGCTCGAATGTTATTTAGGAAATAACATTCGAGCGATGTTGAATTTTTATCAAAAAATATTTTAGTAAATTACATTCGATGCCGAATTTTTATTTTGTTTGACTTCGAGTTCTTTAAGGAAATTACATTCAAACGTTGCCGAATTTTTATTAAAAAATAGTTTAGTAAATTACATTCGCGCGTTGCCGAATTTTTATTTTGTTTAGCTCCGAGTTCTTTTAGGAAATTACATTCGAACGTTGCGGAACTTTATTCTCCATTTTTCATTAAATTCAGTTTAATAATAATACATTTTGTTTATTGTTTTCTTATTGTTTAAGAAACAACATCAGCATCAACATCAGCAGCATCAACGTAACCATCAACTAGCGGGGTAAAGCGAAAGGCGGCTACACAACAAAAACCAGCTAAAAAAGCGGCGAGAAACATCAAATGTCTCACCTGTAATCTAGATATGTCAAAAGTAAGTTTTAACAATAAATAAATTTGGGTATATTGTATTCAGTGTCAAACCTTAAATATTTGTATGTATTTTCCCTAAAGCGAGTTTTAACAATGGATGAGTTTGTTTTCAGGAAATATATTTAATGTTAGACTTTAAATATTTATCGTTTGTTGCAGGCATTATTTGGAGCTTATCTACGCAGTATAGACCATAAAACATAGCTAGTATAGACGGGGAAGATGGCATTCAACTAATCAAAGACGCCTTTAACACTCGGCTGATTACCTTCAGGATACCAGCTCAAGGTGTTGAGATTGACATTAAAGAATTCCTACAGTACGCCCGGCCGAAAGTTTTGCGTACTGTAGGAAAGAATATGGATCAACTCGGATGTTTGAAAATCAGTCTTGAATTATTTGGAGTTTTCCAACAACCTGTAAAACAACTGAAAGACATCAAAAGCTTTTCAACACCCGAGCAACACCAATCGCTACACCAGAAGGGTCAGCCGAAGTAGTGGAGAGATTGGAAGACATCAAAGCTGTTGAGTTTCAGCATCATGAAAGCGGTAAGTTATAAAAAATTACATTTTGTGTTTGGAAAGTTTTACATTTTGTGTTTGAAAATATTTTCTATATTCAACAGATAGCGATATTTAACAAGCGACGAAGACATTTTTTTTTCTTTCAGCTTCCTTACTCTTAGATTTTCAGATGCTGCTTTGAGGGATTATACATGTTTTTCTCAAAAATATTGTATGCATTTTCTTTCAGCTTCACCATTCTTAGATTTTTAGACGCTGCTTTGAAGGATTATACATAGTGTTCTCCGATTTTTAGGATGGGTGCTGCAAAAATTGCTTTGGTTGGAAGTGAGTGTTGCCAAATTATCTCCACTAGCAGGTAGCTCATACGTGGAGCTGCATAAGAGTATAGTAGCAAATAAGGCATGTTTGAACATCCAGAATGCAGATGAGAAGTGCTTCATGTGGTATATCCTCGCCGCTCTTCACTCTGTTAAACATGGTAGCGCGCCCCATCACTTATTTCATTATTTACCATATGAGAAAGAATTGGATTTTACTGGTATTGAGTTTCCTGTTTCTTTAAACCAAATTGCTGTTTGAACAGCAGTATAATATTTCTATTAATGTTTACGGGTTGGATAAACGTTTTTAGAAGGGTAAATTTAAATTAGATATTTGTGGCCCCTTATATTTTACAACTTCTCGCAAGACTGGACAAATTAACTTTTACTCTTGACTGATGAAGTCGAGAACAACTCCCACTATTGTTTAATAAAAGATATGTCTCGCATTGTGAGAAGTCAGATTTCTAAACGTCATTGTAAAAAAAATATGTGATGAATGTTTATTTTTTTCAATAGCAAAGCAAAATTAGTTGAGCATCAGAAATTGGATTGCAATCATGTTAAAGTAAATTTACCTTCAACCGAGTTACGCAAAGATAAGTATGGCAATTACGTACCCGCGAATTTACTTAGGTTTGTCGATTTTGAAACTAAAATGCGTGTCCCTTTCTTTGTGTATGCAGATTTTGAGAGTCCGTTGTATCCTTTGGAAAGCGAACAGCCTCAAAATTGTTGCGAGTCATTCACACAAAAGACTCATAAACATATTCCTTATTCATTCGCATACTACATTAAATGCTCTTTCGACGATTGGCTATCAAAATTTGAAACATATCGTGGTCAGGACGCAGCTCGAGTTTTTGTTGAACGCTTAGACAACGATACGAGGGAGACTTACAAAATCATTTAGGTAAAGTTTGGCCAATGACACCTTTAACCGATGAACAAGAGCGCGAATTTCAAAATTCAAAATTGTGTCACATATGTGAAAGACCTTTTGAGTCTGACGAGAAAAAAGTTCGCGACCACGATCATTTGCTCGAAGTTAATAATTATCGCGGCCCGGCTCACTCCATCTGTAATCTTAATTATAAAGTTCCAAAATTCATTCCGGTATTTTTCCACAATCTATCAGTGTACGATGCTCATCTCTTCAACAAAGAGTTAGCAGAGTATGAGTCAATATTAGATGTCATCTCTCAAAACAAAGAGCGATACATCATTTTTAGCAAACAGGTCTTAATTGATCAAGAGGAGGAGTCGCAAGGCAAAAAAATCTGGACGCAGCAAGTGCGTGGAACTTCTTTTTTTGGTGGTGGTGGTGGTTTGACATAGATTTCAGCTTTAATTGGTTTCTCCACTGCTCGAGCTGCTAACGATGATGTAGTTTTCGATATATATTCAAAGGTTTTAAGATGGGTTTATATACACGTTGTAATGTTTCATCTGTCTCTGTTTTGCCAAGCTTCAAAGCTAAATATTTTTTTCGAATAATCTTTGAGAAATCAGCTATTTTACGTTTGATGTTTGGTTGTTCTGTTGTTAATTTATGGTGACGATGGCGATAACTTTTAGATTTTTTCGACATGTTTACAGTATGTCAAACACATGAAGACTAACATCACAACAACAACAGCTTAAATATATATAAAGTGATCGAATCCTTTGTGATATCTTCCCTTTGTTAAATCGGAATGTTTAACAATCACCACCACATCATGTTTAGTTTGCCAAGATTTACCACAGTGTTTTTAATTTTTCAAAAGTCATTTCTGTTGTAACATGATCATACACATGTTTAATATCTTTTTCATCTTGTTTAAATAAAAGACAACATTAGCGTTGTCACGTACCAATTGTTTTGGTACTTTGCTATATCTTTGACTGTGAATAAACATACACGTTTTCAAACTTTAAACCGTTCGGTTCAAACAATAAACTCAGCATAACGTTTGTTTCACTACACCCACTAGGACCACATATCAAACATCTAACTGTGCCTGGTAAAAGAAGACCATGTCGATGTTGTTTAACTGTTTCGGCAGCAACATCATCCAGGTTTGTGACTGGTAAGGTTGCAGTTGTGTGCTTTACGATACGCATCGTTAACTAAACTGACACTTCAAAGATTCAAGTATAAATAGTTGTGTTGAATACCTATTCACATCAGTATCAATGACGGTATTTAAGGGTGAGGGTCTTGTAAATACATTCATTAACGCCATACCGGTCGAGTTACATATACCTGGTTATCAGTTTTGTGGTCCTGATACAAAACTTGAGGAACGTTTGGCTAGAGGTGATCAAGGTATCAACCCGCTAGATCGTGCTTGTCGAGACCACGACATCGCTTACTCTCAATCAAAACAGTTGAGTGATAAACACCGAGCTAACGAGGTGTTGGAGAACCGAGCTAGAGAAAGAGTCAAGTCGAAAGACGCAAGTTTTGGTGAAAAAGTGGCTGCTTGGAGTGTATCAAAAACAATGAAAGTTAAAAGACAAGCACCAAGCGTATACGTAGGAGCAGTTAAAAAGTAAAGTGTGGTGGTAAAATGCCATTTGAAACCATCTTAATGCAAAACGCTATAAATGTGGGTGAGCAAGTGGGTGAAAAATTTATTGCATGTAGCAAGAAAAGTTATCAAAAATGCTGGTGGTTCTAGGAACGTAAAGAAGCCTCGAGTTATTCCTATACCTAAAAGGGGTGGCTTCCTTCCACTGCTATCTCTGATATTTGGTGGTCTGTCAGCTCTTGGAGCTCTGGGTGGTGGTGCTGTTGGTATTGCTAAAGCTGTAAATGATGCCAAGTGAGCTAAACAAAAATTGGAAGAAGCAAAACGACACAATCAAACAATGGAGGCTATTGTTGTTGGTAAGAAAGGTAGTCGTATGGGTGATGGTGTATATATGAAGAAACAACGTAATGATTATGGCTTGTATTTACACAAACCAAAAAACGTGTAATGCATTTACCAGCAAGACCTCTAACAAATGTAGATCTTGTGAAATTTGCTGGTAAAATGAAAATCCCATATTTTAGAGGTGGATACATGCGAGATGCTCTACTTCAACATGGCCCACGTAAAAATGAATCATTCATCATGAATTTACAAACCAACAAGGAGTCTGGCAGTCATTGGGTTGCAGTTAGGAAGCGTGGTGACATAGCTGAGTACTTTGACTTATATGGAAACTTGAATCCACCAGTCGAGTTGTAACGTTACCTTAAAGACTCTACTCTAATGTATAATCATGATGTGTATCAAACATATAATACTTATAACCGTAGTCACTTATGTTTAAAAAAATTAAATAAAAGATTTAAACAGTAGCCACTGTGTTTCAGTCATGTCGCTAACCTTTCAGTTGAAAGGTAAAACGTCTTCTCTGTCGTTGGAAATATTTCCACCGAGTGTTAGACCCTCGGTTTGACCATTCGTTAGCACTTACAAATTTTCACACATACACCATACCAAACATATAACCTGTGTGTAATAAGTTACATTTTGATTTTACATTGGAAGCCGAACCGAAGAAAGATGGTGTGTTACAGGAAATAATAACTCCCAATGGAGCTTATAAAATTAGTGATATGGAACGATGTATCCAAAATGAGATGGCTCGTATATATCTCAAGTTAAATAATTTACATTCTGATGATGTTGTAGATGCAACCAAGCTTTTCAGTTTAAAAGCCAACAACAACACTTTGAAATGTGAGATACAGTACAATTATGACATCGATTTTACAGAATATGCTTTAATAGCTCCTCTATTGTTTTTTTCCGCAAATAGATCTCTCATTAAAGATGTGGTGCACGAATCGGATTGTTAAAGTGAAAACGATTCGTTCGGAATGCAACATAGTGAGCGGATCTTACCATGTTGGTAAGCCTACACATACAGTTTATGAGTTTGCTCCGATAGTTGACCCGGGTTATGCGATCGACCTAAACCCACACAGTATACTATTCATGCCTGTCACCACACCAATCATTTCACATATAAATGTAAACATTATCTATCAGAATTCAGTACCTGTGAATTTTCAAGGGGAAAAGATCATTGTTATATTGCAATTGAGCAGGACGCTGGCATGTTAGTTATAAATAACAGTGAGCAAACCCAGGCAGTTTCAGTACCTTCACCGCCTGCATCGTAGACGGTTATATCGTTGCAGAACATTCAGTTTCTAAAATATTTGTGTTATAATGTTGAGCAAACTACATATCCTCGCAGACCCTGTGCACGACGAGTCAATCAAAGGGAAAGAAATACACACTTACGCTCCTCAAACTGGATCGTTTGATTACAACGATGCATGTGACTTTACAATCAATCAACAAGATGTGTTTCACGATTGATCTTCAGCTGCTCTACTAATTAGTGGTACAACTGAGACGACTGGTGTTGCAGTAAGATCTAATACAGCTGCCCATTTGTTTTTCTCTGTTGCTGTTGAATTGTGCAATCAGATTATTGAACATGTAACATTTTTGACCAAGATAATCGAATTTATTTTTGAATTGTTTACCTTGGCGGTAATTAAAAATAAGATCTCGAATTTTATCCTTACCTTACAAAAACCTCTGTCACAAAAAAAAAACTAATAATAAAAAGTTAGGTAGGAAGGTACAATTAAAGGGCGCCAGGTGAGTCTTAAATGTTTTATAACCCTAAACCTACCAAAAGGGTTGATTGAAAATATAACAAGTGAACTCTAATGAACTATCTCATAACAATTAATTTTTATACTTGCTTTTGGCTAGCCAAACACCTCACAAAATATACATAATTTTAATTCAAAATACTTATTAACTTGGGTCTTTCTTTCACTAAAAGATTTTTTTTTTGGCAGCTCACGCTACTTGGAGCTATTTATTTTACTCAAATATTCAGGTGGCTAAAAGTTGGAATTCACATGCAAAGCAGCGTCAAACCAATAAATAGTAAATATTGCTGAAAAGTCAGTTAAATCCTAAGAGAAAAACCCTAAAAAAATATCAATTTAGAAATTAATAGATATCTTAAACTTGCTTCTTACCCTGTAGAATGTATAGGAGTTTAAAAATGAACGGTAAAATGATAATTTAATTGCAGATATTTCTTTAGACAGGAAAGGTAACATATTTTTTAATCTACCTCAAATTAAACCAAAAAAAACAGCCGACAAACCAAACTAATCAAAAAATTGTTGATACGTATAACTCGGGCTCAGAATGATAGAAATTGCTATATTCTGAATGGTGCACAAGGTTCCGACAAAGCTATAAAGTTTAACATTGAACATATGGTATTACAAGTCAAACATATTCACCCAGCGATGTTATACAACAGCAGCTGTTAAAATCGATTGCTCAAGACAAACAGATTCTTATACCATTTAGAAAATGGGAGATGTATGAATTATCAAATCTTAGTAATTCAACTAAGGATTTGTGGTCTGTTAAAACTTCCTCAAACACCGAACGACCCAGATTTGTTGTTGTGGTATTTCAAACGGATCTACATCACAATCCTAGGAGAGATCTCAACGAATTTGACCATGTGGATATTCGAGATGTAAGACTTCACCTAAACTCTGAACTGAATCTGAACTTTGGACAAGCAAACTACCTAGAGGTATATAGAAATATGATTGAATTTTAACGATAGTATGCTGGTAGAGAACCTCAACCTACTCTGGATTACAAAGCTTTTGCAAAATTTCCTGTTTGTATTTGATTGTTCCAAGTATAGCGATTCCATAAAACCATCAACTCTGGATATCAAATTGGAAATGGAGAGTCGTCAGAACTTCTCGGATCACAATAAATGTTTCTGTATAATTATACATGATCGAGTACTCCCCAGTCTCTAATGTTGTACGCTAGTAGATAGTGGGACACCTGGGATCATCCCCTCCACCTTTTTCTGCGCATGCGCCGTGACGTCAGACCCATGCGCGTGGGGTTGACATCTGACCTGTCATCTGTCAGCTGTCACCTGTCAACTGTCAATATCAGCTGTCATTGGCCTGTCAGCTGTCACTTGACCTGCCAGCTATCAGTTGTCACCTGACTTGCCAGTTGTCATCTGTCAGTTGTCACCTGACCTGTCAGAGATGACGTGAAATGTTCCAAGATGGTCGCAATCAGGTTTGGTCTCCATGTGTTTGTTGATTCCCCACTGACCTGTCGGCTGTCACTTGTCAGATGACGTCAAATGTTCCAAGATGGGCGCAATCAGTTTTGGTCTCCATGTGTTTGTCGATTCACCTCTATCCGACTGTTTGTCAGTGGTGATTTCTCCTAGTGAGCTAGGTGTGCGCCGCACACCCTAAAATATAATTAAAATGTGCACAGGTAAATATGTTGTATTTCTTTTTCTCTTAGTTCTAATACACTACATATTTTATGACAATCGATTTAATTTACTTATTTGATTTCATAAATAGTCGGTTAATAGTGACTTGGAATGAAGTAGGTACCACGTCTTCTAATAACATATTCAGAGAATATGAGTAGGTCAATAGCAACGGGGAATGAATTCGGGTTAGATGTGCGTTAATATTTCCGAACAACTTGAGTCGATGAAGCTGTATAGTGAGGAAAATACCATTGATTTTAACACTGCAGTGAGCGGTAAAAATACCGCTCAAGACAATGAATGGAACGGCGGTCTAACCAACGTTGTGATAGCATTATTTACAAACATTACGACTGCGCTTGCAGAGATAACAGTATTCTAGAATCAAAGACTATAATACATTTTAGTAAATTTTCGTAGAAAAAATTCACTAATGGGGAGATCTCGACTTTTGAATTTCGAAAATTTTTTTGCAAATGAGCGCGAACTAGGACCCCTAGAACCCATACCCAGGGTCAGTTTGAATTTATATATATATATATATATATATATATATATATATATATATATATATATATATATATATATATATATATATATATATATATATATATATATATATATAGGTGTACCGTTCACTTTGAGTCCAAAAACTTATATTTAACGTTCAGTTTGGGTCCACAGCGGTCAGTTTGGGTCCGGGCTCAAAGTGCCTTATATGTTTACCGTTCCCTTTGAGTCCACCTACCCCTGATTTCTTCCCCCTCCACACTTTAAGATTAAAGCAGTGTTGCAGAGTGAAATTCAAATAATGTAGTATTCTTAACCGAGGAAATCTATATACCACGTATTTAACACTGACGTTTCCAGGTACACTTGACATTTTATTTTTACTTTGACAAATTGTTTTTGTTAACAAATAATTTTTTATATTTATTATATAGCCGTTTTTCTTATCTAAGTATATCATTTTTTCCTGTTGAACAAACTTTATAATTAAAAGCATTCGCTAAAACACACATATGATTAAAGTTGTTTTTTTAACTTTTCACGAATGTTTGAACGAGTGGTAGTAAAGAAAAACTTTAAATGTTATCGAAACACAGGTCCGATTTTCCTGAAAAACGAACCTTTTTAAGTTATTTACACACTTGCCAAGATATAAATATCCACAAAAAGCTTGTTTGCAAAAATTTTTAAAAACATTCACCTGAAAATTCGCATATAACCTCTTTCACAAAAATTCGCTTATTTTTCAAAAATTGTCTTTAGTAGGTCTGTTACACGAAAATTATATTTTTTCCAAAATTTGCTAAAATCTGTGTGTATGTGTGTGTGTGTGTTTTGTTTCTTTAACGTCGGGCTATTTCCGCGACTATGGCCAATCACCGACACCAGGGAGCAGTTTCACCTGACTATCCTGGAAATTTTGCCGAACACCTGCCTTTCTGTAAGAAGGATAGGAATCTTTACCGTGCCCAACAGCGCATGGACACGGGACCGACGGCTTTACTCCCCCTCCGAAGGGTGGAACGTGCAGACATTCAACTTGCTCAAATACAATTTGCTAAAGAATTTTGTTCACAAATTTATTTATTTTTCTCAATAATTCATAAAACACTTACTATTTATTACCAATATTTCACACACAAAGAATGTACAAAATTAGTTTTACGGAAACAAAAAACATATCCGAAAACTGACCTAATATGTAATTGACATTGAAAAAAAAAAGGAAAAAAGAAAATATAAAAGTTGTTTTTTTTTAACTTTTCTTGGAACACAGCCAGTGGAAATAAGGAAAAATATAAACGGAAAATACCCATATATTCGTGTCACAAGCTCTCAAAAATAAGAACGTAATTAAATCTCTCACTTTGAAGTTTCATTTCACATCTTTTTTCTACTATACACCATTTATTCAAAGTATGTTACAAACTTTTATATATAAAAAAATAATAAATCTAAATTTTCACCACGTATTTACAGAAAAATATTTAAAAAATAAAAAAATAATTAAAAACAAAATATTAAATTACTGAACTCATTTGCTTGATAAGATTGTGTTTTGATATATCGGTCTTTTCTATACATATTCATTAATTTTTCCTGATCCAATTTTACTCTAAAGGTGTTTCAGATGTACAAAAAGCAATAATAACTGTCGAATAAAAAATATTAAATGCCAGATCTGCAAGGAAAGACACGATATTTTCATGTGTGACTCAGTATATAGATAACTAACTAGCTTAGGAAAAACAACCAGTTGTCAAAGCAGTTTGCATGACTGGACAGCCCGTGGGTGTCCTGTACGGCAGGTTTTCTTACAGACCGCCTGTACATTCGTTGCATCTGAGGGCGACCGTGGCTTATCAGACTAGTCATGGATGGTGGAAGTGTTACTCTAAAACAAAATATATCTAATAGGCAAACTTTAAAAAAATATCCGGCATCAAAATAGGCACTAGAAAGCGAAAAAAACTGGATTACAGGTTTATTTCAAAAGATGAAGATTAATTTAAATGAAACATTAGAGGCGCTACCTACTTATCTCTTCGAAGTCGGTGCCGAGCCAATTAGGCAGTAGGTAGATAGGGTAGGTCCACTCCCGCCACATCGCAAGGTTCTCCACGCACGCGACCGAGTGCGTGAGCGTGGGTTAGTTTTTGATAATTAACAACACATTTAGGAATTTCGTTAGAATTATAATCCGTTATTAATTAAGCTGTTTATAGCTTTAAATATTATTGTATTTCGGGCTTGCCACCGACTTCAAACAGATAAGTAGGTAGCGCATATAATTATATTTCATTTAAAGTATTTTTTACGTTTTGAATTAAACCTCTAATCTAGCTATTATTCGCTTTCTAGTACCAATTTTGAAGTCAGTTTATCTTTTTAGTTTGTTTATTTTTCTGTTCTCGTATTTACGTACGCAGTGAGTACTGTATTAGAAAACTGCTATAATATAATCGGTGGTCATACATAAAAAAATATTTGTTGAGGATTTTCTTCGATTTTCCTGAGATCTCATCATCAGATCCTGACTTGGTGCAATTGGAAGCACCTTAGAAGTATACTCTTGCAAACAAACAAAAATTTATTCAAACTGGTCAACAATTGACAAAAATATTGGTGAACATACATAATTGTTTTTTGGGGGATTTTCCTCGATTTCTCATCATGAGATTCCCTTCAAACAAACAAAAAATTATTTTAAATGGGTCCACAATTGACGAAAATATTGGTGAACATACATAAAAAAATAATTTTTGAGGATTTCCCCGAGATCCCATCATCAGATTCTAACTTCGTGAAAATGGGACCACCTCAGCAGTATACCCTTTCAAACGTTTTTTTAATTGGTCCACAATTGACGAAGATATTGGTAAATATACATAAAAAATTTTTTTTGAGTATTTTCCTTGATTTCCTTTAGATTCCATCACAGATCCTGACTTGGTGAAAATCGGACCACTTTAGAGATAGGTATACCCTTTCTGTGGCGGTGGTTCCGACCGCAGTGTTTTAGTCAACACTACCCTATGTTTCTCTTGACAGCTAAAACGTTGCGTTACGTTATTCGACAGCAAGCTGTCAAGAACTACTATATAAGAGACACCAGGAATCTCTCTCGCTCTCTCCTCGCTACTAACCGACACAGTGAAGATACGTCTCTCCACGCTCGGTCAGTTATCTGTTATGTGCTGTCTGTGATTGTTTTATAGTTAAATGTATAGTTTATTCAGTTAGTGAAATAATAAAGTATATTAAATGTTTACGTATGGATTTAATATCAACAAGTGCAATTAACATCCATATTGGTGACCCCGTGCCGCAAGCCGAAGATGCCCAGCCTGATGTTCCAGCCGACGTCGCCTAACTTCCACGCACGTGCTCATGCCTACAGAAAACTAATATCTAAACAGGTCAGTCTTTTCTAATTTATAAATTATCTGATTTTTTTCACAATGGCCGAAGATTCTTCAAGCAGCAATATCATGGCAAGGGTTGCAATAAAATTACCTCCTATATGGAGACGTAACGTGAAAATCTGGCAAATGCAGGTTGACGCCCAGTTTGATATATCGCAGATCAGTTCTGAAAAGACAAAATTCAGTCATGTACTCGCTATACTCGATCCTGATGTCGCAGAGTCAATTTCAGATTTTTTAACCCAACCATTATCATCAACCCCCTATTCAGATCTAATGAAACGTCTTTTATTAGAATTTGAAGAGTCCGATAGTCGCAAACTAAATAAACTTTTAACAGAATTAGAATTAGGCGACAGAAAACCATCGCAACTTTTACGCGAAATGAAGTTTTTAGCCGGTAGTCAGATTGGAGAAAATTTCCTTAAAATTTTATTTCTACAACGTTTACCAGTCAACGTTCGTTCAATTTTGGCTTTGAGCAACGATTCTCTAGAAAATTTGTCGGTTACAGCAGACAAAATCGTGGAATTTTCCAGAGATAAATACAACGTGGCTGAAATTCAGTCACGCGAGCCCGACAAGCTAGCCAAATTAGAAGCGCAATTAGAGAAGCTAACAGCATCAGTCAACGAATTGCGAACGCGTTCCCGATCTACCTCCCGAGAAAGACCCAAGCTTTCTCGAAACTCCATAACCGCAAATTCCTCAACCTCCACGTGTTGGTATCATGAACGATTTGGCAACAAGGCCAAACGTTGCATCCAACCTTGCAATTTCAAAGCAAAACATGTGTCGGAAAACTAATAAGGCACTCCCTCCACGCGGCAGGAGACGAGAGCCACCTAACACGCCGCCTTTTTATTTTTGATAGACGCTCCAATATGAAATTTCTAATCGACTCTGGAGCGGATATTTCAGTTATTCCACCCACTCACGACCAACGGAAATTTCAATCGAAACGTACCTTGTATGCTGCAAACGGGACCCCTATTCATACCTATGGCGAACAACTATTAGATTTGGATCTAGGTTTACGCCGTAGGTTCTGCTGGCCCTTCACACTTGCCGATATCAAGCAACCAATTATAGGCGCTGATTTTCTAGCAGAGTTTGCTTTACTTGTAGATATGAAACATAGACGTTTAATCGATACAAAGACAAACCTCTCTAAGACCGGTGCTAACCCACCACCAGGATTTAATTCTAAAATTCATCTCGTAGACCCGACACACCAGTACTTCAAATTGCTACAACAATTTCCTGACCTGTTTAAGGAAACTTCTTCTAGCAACCTTCCAGAGGTTGAGTTCTTCCATACTATAAGTACGGAAGGACCACCTGTCACTGCAAAAGCTAGAAGATTGCCCCCGGAAAAGCTAGCTCAAGCAAAGCTAGAATTCCAGCACATGATGGACTTGGGAATTTGTAGACCCTCCAAAAGTCCATGGTCAAGCCCCCTCCACATGGTGCAAAAAAAGGATGGCTCATGGAGACCATGTGGGGATTACCGAGCACTAAACGCTAAAACAATCCCAGACAAATATCCCATTCCAAATTTGCAGGATTTTAATGCCCAGTTAGAAGGCAAACGTATTTTTTCAAAATTAGATATCATTCGCGCTTTCCATCACATCCCAGTAGCATCTCAAGATATTCCCAAAACAGCAGTCATAACTCCATTTGGGTTATTCGAATTTGTTAAAACCCCATTTGGCCTTCGTAATTCAGCACAAACATTTCAAAGATATTTACATTCAATTTTAAGACATCTTGACTTTGCCTACTCCTATCTTGACGATATTCTCGTTGCATCAGCCTCTGAAAAAGAACATCAAGAGCATCTAGCAAAACTTTTTCAGACACTTCAAGACAACGGCATCCGTATCAATTCATCTAAATGTGAATTCGGAGTGGCCGAAATTTCATTTTTAGGTTTTCGTGTAAATAAATCTGGATTATTTCCACTTCCTGAACGCATCAAAGCTATTACCGACCTACCTCTTCCCGATACCATTGAAAAACTCAGAAGATTTCTAGGTCTCATAAATTTCTACCGTCGTTCTCTTCCACGTGCTGCGGAAATTCAGCAACCACTATTCGACCTCTGCCAGAATCCGAAAAAACGCGACAAACGTAAAATCGAGTGGACTCCTCAGACTCGAGAAGCATTCGAACGTTTGAAAGAGGCACTAAAAAACGCTACACTAATAGCTCATCCGTCTTCTTCGCTACCACTGATTCTCCATGTCGATGCTTCTGATTATGCCGTAGGCGCTTCCCTCCAACAATTACGTGATCAAACACTAGAACCCCTAGGTTTCTACTCTAAAAAGCTTACTTCAGCCCAAAAATCTTACAGCACCTACGATCGCGAACTTCTAGCTGCTTATCAGGCAGTTAAATACTTTAGATATACCCTAGAAGGTCGCCATTTCACCATTTATACGGACCACAAACCTTTGACATACGCTTTTGAACAACGCGTCGATAAAGCATCTCCAAGGCAACTACGACATTTAGACTTCCTAGGTCAATTTACCACAGACATTCGCTACATACCAGGTCCTACAAACATTCCCGCAGACTATTGTTCTCGCATTGAAACAATTTCACTTTCTTCCACTGTGTCACTCCAAGAAATTGCGCAAGCTCAGTCATCTTGTGAGGAACTCAAACACCTTCTGCAGTCTAAATCTTCCTCATACAAATTTCAAAACATGCCTCTTGACAACGGAATGAATCTTATTTGCGATTCTTCTTCAAAGAAACTTCGCCCATTCATTCCGCTCAAATTTCGCCGAAAGATTTTCGATTCTATCCACAATTTATCTCACCCAGGCATATCAGCTTCAGTCGATCTGGTCCAGGATAGATTTTGTTGGCCCAAATTGAAACGCGATGTATCTCTTTGGTCTAAAACTTGCATTCCCTGCCAGAAAGTCAAGATATGGAGACACACTTCCAGTGCCATTGGACAATACACCCCAGCCATGAGAAGATTCTCGCATATAAATGTTGACATTGTGGGACCATTACCACTATCACAAGGTCAACGCTATCTGTTAACAATAATAGACAGATTTTCTCGATGGCCCGAAGCAATTCCATTGTCAGATATTACAGCAGAAACAGTAGCGAACACTATTTTATCATGCTGGATCTCTCGTTTCGGTGTTCCGCAATACATCACCACAGACAGAGGTAAACAATTCGATTGCCACCTTTTCACACACCTCACTAAAACACTAGGTGCAGACCACATCAAGACCACAGCTTACCACCCAGCAGCAAATGGTGTAATCGAGAGATGGCATAGAGTTCTGAAACAGGCCTTGAAAGCTCATATGGACGAAAACTGGGTCGCTAAATTGCCAATTGTGTTACTAGGACTCAGATCGTACATAATTCCAGAATATCGCTCAACACCCGCTGAAATAGTCTATGGAGAATCAATCAAACTTCCCACCGACTTTTTCAACAGCACACAAGCTCATGATGTTCCACCACTTATATCTCAGCTGAAAGAAGACATAAGGAAACTTCGACCAGTACCTTTTAAACACCATACTGCAAAAAAGGTATTTGTCCATCCTAAGCTTATGGAAGCTCCTTTTGTTTTTGTTCGCATTGATATTCCGCGAAAAACTCTCGAACCAGTTTATGACGGCCCCTTTGAAGTGTTATCCCGAACTGACAAAGTCTTCAAAATCAAGAAATCACACGGAGAAGAGACAATTTCTGTTGACCGTCTTAAACCCGCATTCATTCTTTGTGATAACGAACAGACAACTTTCCACCCTCAGAGACATCCTAGTGAAACTGAAAGTGACAGTGAAAGTCCAACACCTAGTGAAACTGAAAGTGACAGTGAAAGTCCAACACCCAGTGAAACTGAAAGTGACAGTGAAGTTCCCGTTCCCGTTCAAACTACACGCCATGGACGTAGAGTTCGATTTCCACGAAGATACTTGAACTAATAGCGTTGCCACTGAGAGGGGAGTATGTGGCGGTGGTTCCGACCGCAGTGTTTTAGTCAACACTACCCTATGTTTCTCTTGACAGCTAAAACGTTGCGTTACGTTATTCGACAGCAAGCTGTCAAGAACTACTATATAAGAGACACCAGGGATCTCTCTCGCTCTCTCCTCGCTACTAACCGACACAGTGAAGATACGTCTCTCCACGCTCGGTCAGTTATCTGTTATGTGCTGTCTGTGATTGTTTTATAGTTAAATGTATAGTTTATTCAGTTAGTGAAATAATAAAGTATATTAAATGTTTACGTATGGATTTAATATCAACAAGTGCAATTAACATCCATACTTTCAAACAAAAACAGATTTTTTTAAATTGGTCCGCAATTAACAAAAATATCGGAGAACACATACATAAAAAATATTTTGAAGTCCGTTAAAAAGCTAAATCTTGATGTAATCGGGACACATGATATCAGTTGTTGTTACTTTTGGATCTTCTAAATGTTCCCTGTCCAAAATGTGTAATACATTTTTAATTAAATTTGGAAGTCAATACAGCAATGAGATGATAGAAATTCAAGCTGTGGAAATAGCAGAAATATGTCTCGATAATGTAAGTGTGTCCTCGGATCAAGAACTGTCTGTAAAGGGCCTCAATTACAAGTGTATGAGACTGTGGAGTACAGCCTATATCAGGAATCAATCTTTGATCATATAATTACTGGCGAATTGTATCCAGATAATTTACGTATTTTAATTCCTTAACGCGTTCATACACTGGTTTGTTGGACTTTACATGTCACGCAAATCTGGCAACAGTGTTACAACACCAGAAGTAGAGTAATTTCTGGGAACTGGGACTTATAAGTACGAAACAAACAGAAGCAGGTAATTTTTGTGAACAAAGAAAACCAGTTTATAAAAATCAATATTGTTATTAACTGTGAGAGATATGATGCAATTTAAACATTGGACAATAATTTAAGAATATGTCTCTCTAACTATACTAATAACACTATAGAGTTCAGACATTAACAAAGAAATTATTACAAGCAACTGAGAAACTCCTTAAATATGATGAAGTCATTTCTGAATATAAAAAAAACAATTATGGAAAAAAGGTAAACAATATTAAAAACGACCTTCCAGAATTTATTATCTTCCAGCCGTTTATGGAAAAAAAAACAACCTGTGGTATTTGATGGTAGTGCCGGTGTTCGGCTTACGAGGGTCACGGGTCATTGCACTATGCATTAAACCCTGGTGAAAATATGATTTTTGACCTAATTCTGATGCTATTGAACTATTTGCCAGTGCAATTACCTATAGCAGATAACGAAGAAAGGCTTTCTTACAGATCGCTTTAGCTGAAAAGGAGAGGGCTAATCATAGTTCCTTATTACTACTAAGAGAAGGTTGGAACCTGTGATGAGCACTTATAAGCATACTTGGAGAAACCCAATCACCACAACACATCTTTTAAAGACCTAACGATCGTTTCGCTAAGAAATTTAGCGCTTCGACTAAAATCTTACCTTCGGTTTCGTTCGTCTACCTAACAATGTATATAAATATAGGTTGTAACAGAAAATTAGTTTAGAATTTTTTCATCTGCAGCTAACGTTGTTAGCGAAACGATCTTTATGTCTTTAAAATATGTGTTGTGGTGATTGGGTTTCTCCAAGTGTGCTTACATAGTTTGTTATGTAAAATGAACCATGTTACATTTGGAGTACATCCGTTTTAACAAGCAGCAGTTCTAAGAAAACATTCTAACGTTGTAAAAAACAATTAAAAAAATGTTTTCATTGTAAAAATTAATACTATAAAACTGTAAAGAAGTTACTCAGGGAAGCTGTTGATATATTAGCGACGACGAATATGAATTTAAGAAAATGGACAACAAATAACAGTAAATTGCAACCGTAATTTAGCAAATATCTTCAACATTGTGACATGTACGACATGGTAGCCATCTTGGTGCGGAGCCGGGTAATATGTTGTCACGGCAGCTCAAATTAATACAAAATGTTATAAATAGAGGCTGTGTACAACCAACCAACAATTTTTGTAAATTGTCAACCCTGGCCCATTTTCTTCGCTAATACTGGGACAATGTATGTAAGGCTATATGTATACTCACCAAAATTAGAAACGCTCACCGGTTTGGCTCTAAGTATATCCCGTCATTGCGCTATACAAATTACAGCGAGAACACACCTATAAAGTAATACGGCTAAGGCAGCCAGCCTCCTAGAATATTGCGAGATGTACGACAGGGTCACCATCTCGGTGCGGAACCAGGTAGTATGTTGTCACGACAGCTCCAATTAACACAAATCTTATATAAATAGAGACTGTGTACAACCAACCAACATTTTTCAAAATTGTTAGCACTGGCCCATTTTCTTCGCTAATACCGGGACGATGTATGCAACGCTAGATATATTTTCACTATAATTAGAAACGCAGACCGCTTTCTCTCTAATCAGAGCTCACCAGTATGCTATTCGGATTACAGCGAGAACACACCTATAAAGTAATACGGCTAAGGCAGCCAGCCTCCTAGAACATTGTGAGATGTACAACAGGGTCGCCATCTCGGTGTGGAACTAGGTAGTATGTTGCCACGACAGCTCCAATTAACACAGAATTTTATAAATAGAGACTGTGTACAATGAACCAACAATTTTTGTGAATTGTGAGATCTGACCCATTTTCTTCCCTAATACCATGACAATGTATGTGAGGCTAGATATATTCTCAGCATAATTAGAAACGCAGACCGGTTTCGCTCTAATTAGAGCTCATCAGTATGCTATACGGATTACAGCGAGAATATATCTATAAAGTAATACGGCTAAGGCAGCCAGCTTCCTAGAACATCGTAAGATGTACGACAGGGTCGCCATCTCGGTGCGGAACTAAGTAGTATGTTATCACGACAGCTCCAATTAACACAAAATGTTATCAAAATAAAAACTGTGTAAAACAAATCAACCATTTTTGTAAATTGTCAGCCTTGGCCCATTTTCTTCGCTAATACCAGGACAATGTATGTAAGGCTAGATATATTCTCACCATAATTAGAGACGCAGACTGGTTCGCTCTAATTAGAGCTCGTCAATTCGCTATGTTAATTACAGCGAGAATACATATATAAAGTAATACGGCTAAGGCAGCCAGCCTCATAGAACATTGTAAGATGTACGACAGTATCGTCATATCGGTGCGAAACCAGGTAGTATGTTGTCACGATAGCTCCAATTAACAAAAAATGTTATAAATATACTGTGTACAACCAACCAAAAATTTTTGTAAATTGTCCGCCCTGGACCATTTTCTTCCCTAATACTGGGACTAGTAATGCTCGGGGAATTCCCGCATTTTGTTAACGAAGCAAGTACCTTTTTCGTGGCGCTGGCGGGCTAGCGACGCACGATGTTAGGATAATCCAGGATTTCCTTTTCTTTAAGTACGCAGGGCTCTACTACGCATTCTTTGATTGTTATGACAATTGGTAATTTGTATTTTTGATTTTTCGTAGTTTTTGTTTTATCCAATCTCCAAATATACTAATAGAGGCAAAGCTAAGTTAATTTTGAAAGTTAGATATCAACAATTCAACATGTCTAGTTCTAGAAAAGATCTAAGTGGGAGCGAAGAAAGAAAGAGAAAGAAGGAGCCTGAAGAAAAAATAAAAAGTTACCTAAAATTAGTCAGTACTTTAAAAATTATGACTTTATTGATGAAAAGGCGACTGAACAGTCCTCCGAAAGTGAAGAATTGGACGTAACAAAAAGTAACAGTATAGCAGATGCAGCACCCGACACCAGTGTATATCCAGATCCAGAACAACCACAACAAGGTACAAGCAAAAATCAAAGTGAATCATATTTTAGTGTGAACAATATTGCATCTTCACCATCTATTATTACTGATAAGGGTAATTTTACAGAACAAAATGATCAAGTGAAACGGTTCGTTATCGAAAACGAGCATTGTAAACCTAAGGGTCCTTTCTTAAAAGACAGTGACAATTAGATCTTTCCTAGAAAAAAACATTACTATATTGTTTCCTAGTCTGGCGTGAAACTTGAATGTACCTGTATATCCTATTCCTTAATACTTCAGAAGGCGTGTTGTGAATCATGTTGGTTATTCGCCAATCGGGCATCTAAAAAAAATGTTTGGATGGAAGGCTATGACGACTAAAAACATATTGTAGACGCCATAGAAAGACAAGAGACATCGAAAATTAACCTGGATTTTTGTCTTACGTATCAACAATGGCGGCTAGATGGAACACTAGATGAAGAGCAAGAGTACATGATCAAGGAAGAAAAATCTTTTTGGCTCCAAGTACTCTCTAGACTCCGTGATGTTAATCTGACACTTTCAACGTGTAAGTTAGCCTTCCGTGTGCACAGAGAAAAGGCAGATAGCAATAATACAAGTTCTCTAGGAAACTTTTTGAGTATTGTTGAGTTATTAGCAAAGTACGATCCAATTTTACAAGAATAAACCAAAGGGCCAGATAAAATACTTAAGTCAAAAAATAAAAATTGAGCTCATTTCTGTTCTGGTTCTAAAAATATAAAATGCACTCATAAATGAAATAAATGCCGCACCATTTTACTCTATCATATTCCTCTAAATAAGTATTGAGTACAAGGATATGATGGTGCTAAACACTGAAAGGCACTTATGGTGGAGTTCAAAAACTCATAAAATATATTGAGCCAAATGCGGTATATGTTTACTGTGCTGCTCATAACTTAAATCTGGTACTTAATAATGCAGTAAGACAAGAATTGATATACAACATTTTTTTGAAACAGTTCAACAAATGTATAATTTTTTTGGGCATAGTATCAAAAGATGGAATATCTTACCAAATTTTATATCTGACAAAGAAAGGGAGTCTTCAACTTCGATAACATTAAAAGCATTGAACCGTACTAGATGGGTAGGATAGTATGATGCTATTTTTGCTTTAAAAGTTCGGATTGTTCAAGTCCAAAAAGCCCTAACGAAAACAATTCTGTTAAATTGCAAATCAGATGAAAGAAATGAAGCTATTTCACTCAAGAAGATCGAGAACCACAATTTTATTATGTTGTTGGTTTTCCATTGCAGAATTCTACAAACTATCGGTGCAGCCTCTAAAGCACTTCAGTCTAGAGCCACCGATTTTTCAAATGCCTTAAAACCTTTGAACATTTGTCTCGAAGAATTGGAAAGGTATCGACATGAATTTGAAAATTGAAAAAAGGAAGCAAATAGTGTAGGAGAGAAATGGTCTATCAACCCTGAATTTTCTAAAACTCGTCAGAGGAAGACGAACTTTGCGTAGATGAGCGTCTCCAAGACCCGGAAATTTTGATCAAAGTGAACATATTTTATCGAGTATTGGACATCAATCAACTGAAATTCCGTTTCCTTCCAATGAATGAAATTGTTTCCAATTTCAGTGTTTTGCAACCTGCCACTTTGCAAAATTTAGATGACACTGTACTATTAAAAAAAGCTCCAGAATTTGTTGATATATATATAAAAAAGACATATTTGAATCATTTTCCAGGGAAATTCTCTTTTCGGTCTAACTTCAGAGACGAAATAGAAAATTCTTCGTGTATTAGAGAACTTGCTGATTTATTATTAATAAAGAATCATTTTATGTCGTGCAGCTTTCCTGAAGTATGTACTGCATTAATGTTGTTTGTTGCAACTCCTATGACTACAGCTAGTGCTGAAAGATCATTTTCGAAACTAAAATTAATAAAAACCTATTTAAGAAACTCTATGGGACAAGACAGGCTACGTAACTTGGCTATTCTGTCTATTGAAAATTCTATGGCCCAATCTTTAAACTTTGATGATGTTATTGATACTTTTGCGGAACAGAAAGCTCGGAGAAAAGAATTTTATTAATAAATATATTGTTAATACAAAATTGTTATTTCATTAAAACTATATAATACCTATGCTTTTGAAAATAAGATTTATTAGATATTTAACTATTTAACTAAAATGCACATAATATTAGTAATACTGTTGAGTAACTAGTTAAGTGATTTATTAAAATTAAATTACAACGTGACAATTATTTGTGAGTATAGTTACGCCACTGGCTAACTCTGTAGTTACTTACAGTAATGTTTATGTATTTACTTAACTGTCAGTTATTTTATATACAATTTGTTAATTTATGTTTCAAATTCAATTTTATATATATTTACTATATAGGTTGAGGAAATAGAAATAATTCAGTATTTTATGAGAATAAGTAACAATTTTAAAAACTTCAAAATGACCTCTCTAAATTGTAAAAAAAATTCTCCAAAAATTTACTAAAAACTGATAACGGAAAGTTTGATATAAGTGTAATTTGCACAAAAAGTTAACCTGTAGCACAGAACTTCGAAACTATTGGCCGATTTCACCAGGCGCCAACAGTTCAATAGCTGTGTAATGTGTATGTTTACCAGTCCCTTTGAGTTTCTGATAACACTCTCTGCTGCTCTCAAGACCCCCAGCATTTTTAAGAAGGCTGATTTGGCAGCTAACTTTTTCGACAAAAAAATTATTTAAAAAATTTGTTAGGTTACACAAAAGACAATGATAAAGTCACTGAAATGCCAGGTATCTATGTAATCTTAAATAGGTTGGGCAAACAAAAAGAACCATTGAAAGCAGATTTAAGGAACATTTGGGACAACTGAGATACGGTAGTATAGACAAATCATGCGTGTTTCAACATATTTGGGATAATAATCACCTCAGAGATGAAGAAAACCTGAAGCATATCAAAAATGTTAGACAACCGGTGAAATTAGACGCCTATGAGAGTATTTATATCTCTAAAGCCACAAACAGCAAAATTTTCCCGAACCAAGCACCGCCACTAATAAATAGTTCGGTGTTCGCAATGCCTCTTTGATATAAAACGTATTCCAAGACTCGGTTAGGAACAGTTATAATGGTATTTTAAAACGTCTTCCGGGAATTAAAATATAAACGCAGAAAGCTGCCTCGATTCTCTCATCTCTAGGGAATCGGTCTTTTACCTGACACGTAACATAAATACAATTATTTGTAGTAGTTAAGTAGTTTAGCATTTTCTATCCTCTGATGACGCTAATTTTGTTAGTGAAACGATAATTAGGTATTGAAAAGATGCGTTCTGGTGATTTCGATTTCTCAAAGTGTGCTGATCTGTGCTCATCACAGGTCCGGATAAATCCCAGCCGGAAAAAATTATAAGAGCGAGTCGAGAGGACATTTAAATGGTATATTTAATTATACTTATTAACAGCAATGTAAGTTGACTATTTTTGGGCTAAATAGACAATGCAATATTAAATGCTATAAGACATAGTTAACAGTGCCTTTCAAAAATGAAGTGTGTTGTTTAATTAATGTACATAGGGGCTGATGCTATGATGGTAAAAGCGTAAATTTAAATTCTTCTAAAAGATTGTACTTTTCTAGCTTGTTATAACTTTGCGACATATTATTTTTATAAAACTTTGGGCGGTGAAAGCTGGCGCCAGACGCAAGACGTCAGGAGCAAAAATTTACATAGAGCAGAGTGTTTTTAAAAATAAACTCGCCCGATACTGCAGCAATGGGAGATATCATTGTCTAGAAGAAAAAGTGGTTTGTGAAGTCAGCCGCTAATTGCTGTGGGGTGGGGGATTTTTCACGTTGCAGTATCTGTAAAAACCAACTCGTCCAATACTGTTGAAGTAGAACATAATACCTTTCGAAGTAATTTGTCTTTCTATACACTTGTTGGGTGTAAAATCTGCCGCAAAAAGTTGGCGGCGGAAATTTTCACACTACAGTGTTTTTAAAAACTAGGCAATCTGATACTGTAAAAGCAGGAGACAAGATTTTTTAAACAAATTTTTCTTGCTATTCACTCGTTGGAGGTGAAATCTGCCGCTAAAGGTTGGGGGCGAAAATTTTCACACTACAAGTGTTTTTGAAAATCACGTCATCTGATACTCCAGAAACAGCAAATAACATTTTCCTGCAACATTTTTCTTGCTATGCAATCGTTGGCCGTGAAATCTGCCGCCGAAAGTTCAGGGCGGAAATTTTCACACCACAGTGTTTTTAAAAACCATGTCATCTGATACCGTAGTAACAGAATATAACATTTTAGTGAAACATTATTCTTGCTATGCACTCGTTGGCGGTGAAATCTGCCGCTGAAAATTGGGGGCGACATTTTTTTCACTACAGCGTGAAATTTTTGTCCCCAACCATCGGAGGCAGATTTCACCACCAATAGTGTGGTAATTTCCGCCCCCAACTTTCGGCGGCATATGTCACCGTCAACGAATGCATAGCAAGACAAATTTCCCTAGAAAATGTTATCTTCTATTCCTACATATCAGATAACCTGGTTTTAAAAAACACCGTGGTGTGAAAATCTCCGCCCCGAACTTTCGGCGGCAGATTTCACGTCCAACGAGTGCATAGCAAGAAACATTACTTTCGAAAATAATATTTCCTGTTTCTACAGTATTAGCTGACGTAGTTTTTAAAATTCAATTTTGAGCGGGACTCGTCATTTACTGCCTTCGGGAAAATATAAAAAATAGCCAGAAAGTTCTAGGATGGAGGCGTTAATTTACAGTCACAGATCTCAGAACTAGGAAATATTGATAACCTGTTTGTAAAAAATTGTCAAATTGTTAATAGAGTTTTGTGTAAATCACATAGACTAATTAATAGAAATAGTAAAAAAATGTGATATAATACAAATAATTTTAATGTCTCGATGATCATCTCACTTTAAGCCTTTATAAATACAAAGATATTGGAAAACTCTTTTTATTTACATAGGAGATACAAATTTATACCACAAACAATAAAAAGAGACTTTAACACGTGTAGACAACATTTACCGTCGTGCCCATGCAGTCAATTTTCAACCTTGGTACTGAAACCATAAGCCATCTGTAGTTTGGGTTAGTCAATGGTTGGTCATTAAACAACCTTTCACAATGACTTTTATTGTTAGTCAATGCTTGGAAATGCAAGCAATTTTTATAGCATAGTTTTTATTTTCCATAAATCTACACAAAAAAAAATCTACCCAACTACCAATGTGTGTGTGTGTGTTTTTGTTTCTTTAACGTTGGTTTATTTCCGCGACTACTGCCAATCATCAACGCCAGAAGCAGTTTCACCTCACTATCCTGGAAATTTTGCCGAACCCCTGCCTTTCTGTAAGGAGGGTAACATCTCATGGACGCCGACCAGACGGCTTTACGCCCCCTCCGAAGGGCGAACGTGCAAACATTCAACTTGCTCAAATACAATGCCACAACCTCGTTTGATGTTAATTTTACAGTAGGTATGTGTTGAAACAGTGAAAGGGAAACCCTGGGAATCGAACCCAGTACCCTTCGGAATAATTACCAATAAAAGTTCATTGTGGTTAGTAAAATTACAATAGTGATAGGCAATACCACAAACGTACATACATTGGTTTAATAGAAACATGTACTATTAGTTGCGGAATGAGTAGTAGATAATTTATAGGAAAATGATTTTCAAGTTCCTATCTACTCATCAACTACTTTAACACTATCTGATGTAACTATCTAATAGGTACACCTTTATTGCTTATACTTTCTTCAGGAATTTTATTATATGTGTAGTATCTTGTAGTGGTTATTACATTTCTTTCCTGCGTACCTATAATGGACCAACAAAAGGAATTTATTGTCTAAGGATACTATATGATTTAACGAGAAAAGATATATAAGCGTCTACTGCACCTTACATGTAATACATCTAGTCGGCAAGTTTAATATCCTCTAGACATTCCAGTACAAAATCCCGCCCAACGCCGAAAGTTTCTTGGTTTGGTTTAGACATTCACCGTCAATAAGTGTACATAACCGATGGAAGTCAACTATATCGATTATCATGCAAGCTCGAATCCCGTCCATTGCCATCAACAGTGTAAGTTAATACTCAAGCACTCACACAATAATTATCTAATACAGTAAAAATACTAAATATAATTTATACCATCAAGGCATCTAAAAGAAATACCCATACAATAAAGAAATTTTTTTATTCAGTTCTTTTGCAAAATATCATTAAATATACTACCGAGAAATTGTCACTACGATATAGCTATCAGATGCATTGGGCGCGTTCAGGGTAGCCAACAGTTGAGGCATTTAGTCCGCTGCACGCTAAAATTTGACGTACATGACCTACAGGACTTTTAACTGTTGGACATTAGGCACCAAGATTATTTACGTTCACTGAAATAAACTGTAAATTCTAACTCTACTTTCAGTACAAATGACAGCTTATTTGTCGGCTATTGGTTGAGACAACAATATTTTTTTATTGGGGACTTCAACAGTCAAGACCGTCCGTTCAGACACATGTTTTTTTCATAACAGAAACTATTTACGTTGCAAGTCAACGTTAGTGTCGGCTGAACGTGCCCATTAACTTTATCTAATCTAGATTCAAAATATATCGTGGCGATATCGAATCGATAAACACTAACTTCATTTAAGCTGGAGCCAAAATGGATACATACCCGCATCGTCGCTGTATCAAAAAGATACAGACAGTTTTCATCGAATAAAGATCCGATGCAGGTTATATACAGTTTAGTTTTACGGATTGCGCATGTGCAAAACTATGGAGGTCGAAGTACTAGCGTTTATCATTTATGCCCATGATATAATGACTTAGAAGAGATGTGATATTGCGCATATGCCCCGCCTCCACCTATGACGTCAGGTTGTGAGTAACGTTATAGAAGTCCAACTACACACCTAAAACAAAGTCATTCGCAATCAAAGGTTTCTATACGTCAGTTTAATGCGGTTGAAGTTACATTCCACTTCGTCGCCTATATTGTCTTTTTCAGATAATATAGATCGCAGCACTAAATTTAATCTTTTTCATTTTTATATTACATATATATACGCACAAGACAAGTAAAATACTTCAGGGGAGTCCTTAATTAGCACAAACTTAAAAAAGTAGGGTACACGTTCGCAGACATTTAGAGAGCGTTAACATTCATAAACTTGATTTGATCATCATTCCACATAATCACAGTATAGTATTCTGATCTTAAAAAATTACTTTCAACTGTATGCACTTAAATATTAGTAAAATACGTAATTTGTTAAGAGGTTGTGATGAAATGTCAAACCCCACTGTACGAAAGCATATTATTGTTGCATTGGACTCACCACTTGACGCCATGCGCGTGAGAGTTCTAAAAAGAGGTAGTCTCATTATCATATCTCTCGTTATTTGTATAATGATTCATACCTACTTATGTTTCGTCAAGGATACGATTATCTGTAAAGACAACAGAAGTCGGGTGCCTATTTAGATACGTACCTAACTAAAAATATCTGGAAATTAATAATTTTGCCTATCGTTTCAAATGCACTCTTTAATTTCTACTACATTTTATTCTTCGTCAACTAAATTTTTCATAGAGATTTACAGTCGGTACGATATGTGTTGAGAATTCCGAGAAGATCCCAACCTCACTTTCTTAAAGTTAACCCCATTCGACATTCGAGGTTATACAAAATACATTGGCGGCGTGGCGTTTACATTAGGGGCTCTAGTAGGTTACTTAAGTACATGTTTCTTTATTTATTTATTTTTTCACCAAAGCGTTTATAAATGTAATATCTTCTAGTTTATTTATGATTTGTACCCTACTGTATTGTAAAAAAAAAAGTACATTTTAATTCATCCCCTGCGACGGTAATTGTTACAGTAGTTCTGATTACAGAACTTTATTGGCTTATTATTTTCTGAGAATTCTATCTCAACAGATATGGCACGGACTGTATATGAGTTATTTTTAGAGGTAAATTCAACTGAAATATTAATTCCACGTATTTTGATTTTGTGAAAACCAGTTGCACAGAGTCGTACACATCCCATAAAGCACAATATATTATCAGAATGTTCTCACAATGTGGCAACATTCTTTTTTCAAAATATTTGTTTGGGAATGTTCTAATAACATTTATGGAATTTCAAACTGCATCTTAAATATTCTAAGTACATTCATTCAATCAAATTTTAAGAAAATTCTTCGATATACTGAGAATATTTGAATAGATCATGATTCAGAATATTGACTCAGAATGTGCTTGAGATTCCCTTATATTATATAACTTTTAAATTTAATGAAAAAGATAGGTAATGATTACGATATAGTGGTGAGAATTATAATAGTAACTATTTTGCATGTTAGACTCTGTTACTTGTTATATGTTAAACACATCCGAAAATTGCATATTCAGGCACCTCCCTTCATTAGGCATAGAGTGCATGTCCATGCCGAAGGGAAGATGGCCGATAGCCGATAGCCGATAGTCCGATTATCGGACCGGCCGATAGACGTCATTAATGTCAACATGAATGGTGTGAGGTCAATATTGTATAGGATTATATTGTAACAGAATTAATTAAAAATAATAATGTGACGTGAACACGAAGAATAGTGTGTAATTGCAAACATAGATACAGAGTGCAGAAGCAACTAAAACATAGGTTCAAGCACAGGTTATGAAAAGCTAAAACGCACTCAGTAAAGAAACATGTTTTAAAGCATCTCTTGTAGTTGACACCGACAAAGGGTTCGCCAATTTTGCTTCAGTTTGGATCATCTTACGAATTAGTTACACATACATTCTATAATATATAATTAAAGAATTGTGTTGTTCAATAGTATGTCATGCAATATAAACCACCACCACCGTTTGATGTGGATGGACTGGAACTTGGGTCTAAATGAAAATAAAAGTTTAATGTATTTCTAAAAGCTTCAGGAAAACACAATTCAAAAGATGATATGAGAACAGCCTTACTTTGACATATTATAAGTGTAGCGGAGTTAGATATCTTTAATACTTTTCTAGTAGATAGTACAAATAAGCTGGAAGATGTTCTCGGTTGTTTTGATGAAGCCGAAGACAAATATTACTATGGACACGTTAAAATTGTATAACTTCTATCAAAAAGAAAACGAGACCATTTACTCTTTTGTAACGCAACTTAAGAAGTAACCTGCTAGTTATGGATATATCTCCACAATTATACAAATCCACATGCAGATTAAACGATCAAATATAAATTAATTCTGGGCCTTTACGACAAGCAAGTACAACAAAGGATTATTAGGGAAACTGATATTACACTATCAAAAGTGCAAGAATACTGCAAATATATAGAATTGTCTAAGCAACATCTCAGGCTTTTTATTCCTGTGGAAGAAGTTAATGCTGTGAGAAGTATCACTATAAAGTGCAGAAAATGTGGACCTGAACATATTGCAGGAGAATGCATTGTGTACAATAAAGCTTTAGAAATCAAAATCAAGTCCGTGAGAGCAGAGCAGAGAGCTACCACCCAAGGGAAGTGTCAAAAGGTCTGATCGATGACTTTCAGTTGTAGTTTTTTGTAAGTGCAAGTGAATGTGATTTTGTAACATATTCTGTCCAATTTAGTTGTATTCTATAAAGGTATAAGTACTATTATGTAATGCAATTCTATTAGTGCCACACTGAAAGCCTGTAGGATCAATAGACTAGCCAAATTTCAAGTTATTTCAGTGAGGTAACCTCAAATATTCATCTCGGAAACTTTCCATTTGGTTATTAAAATTTCTGGGAACTCCAAGAACTGTATCTTTATTTATTTTATTCTTATGTTATTGAAGTTTTAATTGTTGTATTATAATTTTATTCACAAACATTTCTTTGCATTTGTTATCAGTACATACTTAATCTGAATAAATGTGCAATACGCGAATTATTGACTTATTTTAAGTATCTGAACGTGAGTTTCAGGTGTGTGTAGCCACTGGGATGATGGTAACCTGTAATTGAAGTTTAAATTATAACATATATGGCGAGTTGGGCTTATACGAAAATATATACAAGGCCAGCTACATGGAGGAAAATTAGTAAACTTTGAAGATAAATAAAATATTTCATAGCTTTGCATTTCCTTAATTTCTGCCATTCAAAAAATGTACATAGGGTGTTTCGCATTGTAACCAACACAGGGCAGGGGCATCTAGGTAAACCTAAAATATGGTAATTTAACGCAACTTACCCCTATTATAAGTCGCACCCCTTTTCTAATTTCGAAAAAAAAAATCAATATCTGCGAAATACTTTTAGAAAAATCACATTTGGTATACATTTTGAGTATACGAATAGCATTAATCGATGGTAAGTAGAGTTCAATTGAATTTGAAAGGGTTGAATAGGCTGGACCCCACTTTAAATGTATATAACTCGTCAAAGTTGCGTTAAGTGATCATATTTTTGGTTCCCCTAATACATGCCCCTGCTCTGTGTCGGTTCTTATGCGAAACACTCTATATATCTTAAAAAAAGCAATGTTCTCATGACGATGTGCATGATGATTTTGAGAAGATTCATTGAATTGTTCCTGGAACATTTTCAGAACATACTGGGAGCTCGTAGGTATATTATAAATAACATTATAAGAGCCTTATTAGTATGACAGAATCTGCCCAATTGTCATGTTCTATGAATATATGTTTATCCTGTGAGAATGTTCTGGGGATGTTTGAATATTCTTTCGAAACATTCCTGATATATTCTCAGAATTTGTCTGTGCTGTCTGGAATCCCTTCTATACGTTTTGTAAAGATAAGCACATAATCCTTGATTATAACTATTAGGCAGTTTATGTAGTCGTTTGTTATGTCTGTAATATAATATAAGACTCCGTACTGAACACCCAGTATTATACCAAATAAAAAGTAGGTTACATATGACCTACATATATTGCTTTTGACGTTCTTCTTAACAGGTATGAGGTCAAAGTTTCTGTGTCTTTGCTTAAAAATTTTCTTGTTTTTCGACGGATGATAAAATATTGTTATATAATGCTACATGGCATTCACAAATATGGAAAAATCACCCTTGTAAAAGTATTGACAGAAGTTACTGCAGTATGTACTACTGGATAATAGAAACAGAGTTTCAAATTCACAATATTCGTGCATATTAAAGGCACGTGGTACGTTAAATAATTTTGACGAATTATCCTTTGGAATCCCCTACTACAATTCCATGGGCTATTATATAAATCTTTTACAAAACAAAAATCAACGTTGTAATCGACCAATGTTTAGACATATGCAGTGCCCACTTCAGGTATACGTTTTCAATACGAATTAGCATAGATCGTCCAATTACATCGTACAGAAAAACGATAAAATGGGAAAATAAATGAGTTCATTGAAGAAAAATACATAAATAGAAGGAGTGTAATCAAAGAAGATAATGACAATATTTATTTATATCTCACACATACAGTGTGATGATAAAGTTTGGAACGCAATTCATAAATGCGTTATTTCGTTTTTTCAAGAAAAACACTCTGACAGGTTATTTTTATATTTTCAGTTGCCAGCTTATAACGTAAAAATTACATTTATTGCGTCACCTATTTCTGAATGATCCTCATCATACGTAACCATACTTTTTTCTATTTTTCCATATACTTGCTTACTACCTAAATGATGATGAAAAAAAATTGGTACCTGACATTTTTTTTTAATTGTATTATTTAATTTACAAAATGCCAACGCAAATTTAATAAAAAAATAAGACATATTTCTACCATTTTTATTTAAGACGAGCTTTCTTTAGGACGAGAATAATGGGGTTTCCTTCACTTTTCTATATTAATGAACACTTGATTTTGTGATTTTTGATACGCTGCCATGTAAGGCTATATGTATCCTCACCATAGTTAGAAACGCAGACCGGTTTGGCTCTTAGAGCTGGTCAGTGCGCTATACTAATTACAACGAGAACACACCCATAAAGTAATACGGCTATGGTAGCCAGCCTACTAGAACGAGAACATTGTGAGATGTACCACAGGGTCGACATCTGGGTGCGGAACCAGGTAATATATTTTCACGAAACTGTTGGTCTTACAGGGCCACTATTTATACCATTTTGTGTTAATTGGACCTGTCGTGACAATATACTACCTGGTGCCGCACCAACATGGCGACCCTGTCGTACATCTCACAATATTCTAGTAGGCTGTATTACTTTATACGTGTGTTCTCGCTGTAATTAGTATAGCGCACTGACGAACTCTAACTAGAGTAAAACCGGTCTACGTTTCTAATTATGGTGAGAATACATCTAGCCTTGTATACATTGTCCCAGTATTAGGGCAGAAATGCGCCAGAGCTGACAATTTACAAAAATTGGTGGTTGGTTGTACACAGTCTCTATTTATATTATTTTGTATTAATTGGAGCTGTCGTGAGAAGAGACTACCTGGTTCCGCACCAAGATGACGACCCAGTCGTAAATCTTATAATGTACGTTGTCATGCACCTATTTGACAGGTGAAACAAAAAGTAAAGTCAAATCAATTTTTAACAACACTCCTTGTAATAATTTATTGATTATTTTCTGTTATCAGTATTTAGTTATCGGAGTGTTTCGGCAGTATATGGATTTGGAATTCTGTGAAGAAAGACAATAATGTTAAATAGTGAATTAATTGAAATTATTACCTGCCGTTTAAATTAATTAATAGTCTTATTGGTGAAAGTGTAGAAGAGATAGAAATGATCAATTCTAATTCGAATTAACAAAAACGGCACGTTTAGCTGAAAGGCAAAGAATAAAGATATTCATGATAATTGCATGTGGCGACAGACTTGGAAGACATCAGGTGGCATACGAGTTATTTAGCCAACAACATCATGAAAGACCACCACCTACAAGATCTACAGTAAGTAAATTGGTACCCAAATCCCACAGTCAACGCCATGGCAAAGTGAATGTGGATGGGAATAATTGGACGGCATTTCATAGGACTTAACTTTCTTCAAGGAAATCTAACCACAGCACGTTACCTAAATTTCTTGCGATTTGATTTAGCGTCCACTCTGGCAATAATTTTTCCAACTAGTCACGAGACAGATGTGCCCCATCAAGATATTTGGTTTCAGCAAGACGGGGCCCCTCCTCATTTTGGTGTAGACGTGCGTCAATATCTAGATGCCACATTTCCTGAAAGATTGATGGGGCGTCGAGGAGCAATTGAGTGGCCGCCGCGTTCCCCAGATTCAATCCGTTTTTTTTTCTATAGCGTTATTTAAAATGGAAAGTTTATTTCAACAGACCAAATAAGAGCTACAGCAAAGAATTCGCGCTGAAGTGGAGCAAATTAGTACCGACATTTTTTAACGCACTGTACAAAGTGTTTACACTCGTATAGGTCAATGCCAAATGGTAGGTGGGGCACAATTTCAACATTTGCGTAAAATGTTGTTTGTTTTCCTTCGTTAAATTTTATTTTTTAAAGTAAATAATTCAAGTTTTCCAAATAAATAATTATGTCGAGTACCAATTTTTTTTTCATCATCATTTAATTAGTAAGCAGGTCCGTGAAAAAACAGCAGAAAACTATGGTTGCCATTTAAAAAAAACTAGTGGTGACGTCACCATTCAGAAATAGGCGACGTCATAAATGTAATTTTTACGTCATAAGTTGGCGATTGAAAACATAAAATTGGCCTGTCTGAGGGTTTTTCTTGAAAAAAATTATATAACGCATTTATGAATTATGTTTCAAACTTTATCATAACACTGTATATCTTTACTGCTAAATTTATACACTCACAGTCATCAATTTTACTGACCACGGAAAATTGTTGACGTAGAATTAGTCAAATAGATAGATGTTACTATTAACCATCGCGTATTATTAAATGCCTATCAAATAATAAAAGGTATTTTACGTAATATATGTATAATTATTCAACATATCCGTCATATACTAATAATATATTGAAATGGCTAAATGGCAACATTGCATACTCCCCTTATTTCCCTTTGGATCCAAAGTGACCAGGACACATATACAAATGTAGAGGGAATTAGAGGATCCAATGTGCACACTACACATAGATATATAGATATATATATATATATATATATATATATATATATATATATATATATATATATATATATATATATATATATATATATATATATATATATAGGTATCACACCGATAACTCAAAATATAATAGGCTGATTTTGATAAAATTTGGCCTGTACCTTCCTTCTGTAAATGGCTTGGATAAGTTCGTTAGTCAGGAAAATCGGACTAGGTTTTCCGGAAAAATTTTGAGTTTTCATTCGAAAAAAATTTGTATCTCAAAAAATAAAAAAGATAAGATAACCAAATTAGGTAGGTAGGTTTACGATATAAAAAGTAAACTATACACCAAAATTTAGATTTTTATCTTACAAGAAAAAAAAAGTTATAATAAAATATTTTGTGCCAGATCATTTCTATGAAAATTCACTACCATAACGCACTTGCTGCATCTAGGCTTTTTACACATTTTATTATTTAGTACCATATTAACATTGAAGTACTTTATGTTTTCAGTTTTAAGTGACTTTTTAATTTGTTAGTGTTGCGGTGGGAGATTAATTTATTTATCTACGTATTATTCCCATATTGGTACAATATATATATATATATATATATATATATATATATATATATATATATATATATATATATATATATATATATATATATATATATATATATATATATATATATATATATATATATATATATATATATATATATATATATATATATATATATTGTCAAAGTAAAGTAATTTTTATCTCCCACAAATTTAAAAATTTTGGTGAAAATGTGGGTTGTTTGGAAAAAATAGCAGTTAGAAAGACATTATGGAATAGCAGAGATTTATTGTAAATGAAGGTGATGGTTGAAGTGTTAGAAGGTGCGAATTAGAAGAGCAAAATTAATTTAAATTTGGTACGTCAAAATTTGAAGTTTATTGAATTTGGTGTAGGACTGTAAAATTATTTAGGATTTAACCTTCTAAATTGTGTTATATGATACAGCACAAATCCCATTAGACTTATTGTATTAACATAATGTATATTTTTTGCCAATAAACAATAATAATATATATATATATATATATATATATATATATATATATATATATATATATATATATATATATATATATATATATTTATATATATATATATATATATGTGTGTGTGTGTGTGTGTGTGTGTGTGTGTGTACATTTAGTGTTAATAATTTTTTAAACCACCACTAACAGCAACTCGTTACCGCACACACGAAGATTTTGGTCAGGAGACGCCACTGCTGTTTGTTGAGGTTATGTTCACACACACGTGTTGTATGTTATGACATAAGCATGATTCCCGCTATCTGACTGTTGAGGTTAAGTGTTGTTATGAGATGTACCGATTAGCCTGATGTTTGTTCACATATAAGCTCCGTGTGATCTATGGTTATGTTCCATGCTGATTCCCACGCTATCTGACTGTTTGTTTGTTGAGGTTAAGTGTCCATGTGTTTTAGGTAAGGTTATGTCGGCTGTCGGCTATTCCGCTAGCCGAATGTTTGTTTGTTACGAGCTTACCAACGTTTCTTAGGCTATGTTTGTAGGTTACACACACACACACACACCATTACATGTGCTCATATGTTTGCAGGGACACACGAAAACACCAACTTGTGGGATCTTAATGTTTGAGATGAGTCGTGGTCGTAGATTTATCTTCAGATGTTGATAATTCGCGCCAAAATACTATACACACGCTCGTTTAGAAAATATTTGCAAATAAAGTGAGGTCCCGCAATTATGTTTAATGGACACGTTGTGTGAAGACCCCTTAAATATGGATTATGCTTGAAGTGTGTATAAGACCCCATAAACAATACGATTTTTTGTACAAACATAACTGTGTTTGTGAATTACACATGACAATAAAAAAACCAGTTAAAAAAACTGTCTGGCTTCTGTGCGTGTAAGGACCGACAAATATAAGGGGCAGGGTTTGTTTATTAAATACTGTGTGGAGGTATTATATAGTTGATCACATTGACCTTGTGCAGTTATTATGAAATATATTATTATATATATTTTTTAGTGAATTTTCCTAGACTTTTAAATTTAAAAAAATTCGCGAACTAGGATCTCTAGAAACCATGTCCCTGGTCAGTGTCAATTTTGATATGTTTATATATATATATATATATATATATATATATATATATATATATATATATATATATATAGATATATATATATATATATATATATATATATATATATATATATATATATATATATATATATATATATATATATATATATATATATATATATATATATATATATATATAGATATATATATATATATATATATATATATATATATATATATATATATATATATATATATATTTGTGTGTGTGTGTGTGTGTGTGCGTATCACCCCGATAACTTAAAAAATAATGGGCTACCAAATTGGGTACGTGGCTGTAGGTTATAAGAAGTTGGACGCAGCGAGTGCGTTATGGAAGTGAATTTCCATAAAATGTTTTTAATGCAAGCAGGCATTAATTTAGTTACCGGTATAACCTATATAGTAAAAACAATGTACCATATTTTATCAAAATAACGTATTGTTTGAAAATGTACAAAAATTTTCCGAAATAAACTTAAAATGTTTCTGAGCAAACTGGATTCCAAGCATCTAATGAAAATACGCTACCAAAACGCACTGCGTCTCGAATTTTTTTTACAAACATGCATCATATTTCGATTAAAAATGCAACAGTATAAGGAATGTTCGAAAAAAATGCAGTTATCACCAACGAACTATGGGTCATGCTGTGATTTTCAAAATAATTTTATAAGATGCAGCTCAAGACACCTTATAATTAACGTATACGATTTTTCTCGTATCTTGCATAATAACAATTATATTGAGCTTTACCGTAGAAATGCGTCACTCTGTATATATGTAAACAGATAAAAACTGAAAGTAAACCCGGATATGGATTCTAGGGGGCCTAGTTTGTACTCATTTGAAGAAATCTTTTTCAAATTCAAACGTCGCGGTCTCCTCATTAACGAATTTTTTCTAGGAAAATTAGCTAAAAATTATAAACCGTTAAACCATAAACATAACTAAAGCTACTGCCAAAGTATCAGAGAAAGGGTCTATTTGCAATGAATTTTCTGGAAATATTTTAGTAAAATAAAGGTCAATGACGGTTGAAGCTGAAACTTAAGGGTTTGTAGAACACTCTGCCAATTTTAACGTTTCATATCGCGACGTTTTGAGGAAAACCCAAATTTTTTTTTTCTTCAAATGCCTATAACTTTTTTGTCTTTTAACTCACAGAGTAAAATGTTGGTACGCGGTTTACTTTTTATAATACAGACATACGTACCAGATTTGGTTGCCCTTAGTTTGTTATTCCCAAAAGAAAACACAAAATTTTCCGGAAAAACCTGGGCCGCATTTCCTGGCCAGCGAACTTATCCATGCCACCTTCGGGGTTTCCGAAAATGCCCTATTTAATGGAAACAATTTCCAAAATAGCGGACATCCGCTGCAAATAAAACACCCAGTATATTGTATTTTTAGAATACTCATTTAATTTTAGGTTAAAAGTTATAAGGGTATGCTCTCCCTATCTTCAACTGTTTTCGAGTTATGTCAGTTTATTTGAGAATTCTGTTGAAGTGGACGCTGACTTAATGAAGGTGATTTCGTGTCGTGTTAGGATGCTAAAAATTATTTAATTTGTCAGACGCGTTCCAAGCCTATTAAACTTTGACATGATTGTAAGGAAAAATTGTTTCATATACAGGGTGTTTTGTAGGATGTATTAGAATTTGGTGTGCTTTAAACTAGAATAACTTATTTATTTCAAATAGAACACCCTATATAATATCTTCTCATTGAATAGAGCAGATAATTATCTTTCAAACTGTATTAGCATTTTCTATAGCTAAAGTTGACAAGTGTCGAGATATTTGCGGTTTACCAAAAAAAAGACAAATTTAGGAGTATGTCTAAAATCTCTATGAATTCTAAGAGTGCTCTGTGATGTTTGACATTTTCACGTTTATTGTCAGTTTTATATTTCTGTCATTCACAATGTGAGTTATTTTGTCTTTGTTGTCTGAATTAATAGGAATTCTATGTTTTAATGGATAATGCCAGCTATTCAAACGAACAATTGCTGAATTTATTTTATTTTCATGGAGAGTGCAACAGAGTGGTCAGCAAAACATGTCGGCTGCTTAATGATAGGTATCCCGAGTCCACGCCAATGTCTGCGTTGAAATTTAGACGTTATGAAACAAATTTCTTGAGAACGGAAAGTTGCACGATTAAACAAACACCAATATCAGTTCCAGTTACAGAAGACTAGGACACACAAATTTTGTTGTTGTCTTATTTCGAAACTCATCCAAAGGCGTCAATACGTTCAGCTGAACATGACATGAACATTGCAAGTTCCTCCATACAGAGAATATTGTCCAAGCATAAGATGTATAATTATAAATTTATAAGTGTACAAGCTTTGGAACCGAACGACCCAGCCCACCGAATTGAATTTCGTCACATTCTCCTTGAAAGACACCGCAACGATCCCTTATTTCTAAAAAGCATAATTTGAACCGACAAAACAAAGATGTCCCATGAAGGAATATTTAACAGACATAATATTCACTACTAGGCTCAAGACAATCCTCATGTCAAAAGAGAACGCTGTTTTCAGAGAAAATTCAGCTTCAACTTGTTTGCTCTTCTGATAGATGATGAAATATCGTACTGCATTTACGATAATAATCTGACAGCTGTGCAATACCTAGAGATTTCGCGAATCACTGCCTCTGATTTCTTGGACAATTTACCACTTACTGCGTATGTGAATTGTTGGTATCAACTATCTGGGGCTCCTGCGCATTATTCAGCAGAGGTGAGGAGCTTTTTAAATGATGAATTCGGAGAGAGGTGGATGGGACGCGGCGGAACATAATTGGCCCCCACCGTCGCCCGACCTCACTCCTCTGGATTTTTACCTATGGGATAAATTGAAATCAGATGTTTATGCGACTCCAGTCAACACTAGGGAATAACTTGAAGATGGAGTCCGTAATTGTTTGGATAATATTGATCCCGCAGAAATACGGCGTACAACAAATGAAGGAGTTGTAATACACTTAGAGCGATATATATTAGTGCGAATGGTACACAATTTGTACAACATCAATCATGAGTTTCTTAGCTAGTCATAATCATTTTCAACTTTCAATACTTTTGGTTATTCTCTGTTATTTCTTGAAATTTCATAAATATTAAATTAATTTTTTTTTTTGGGTAAACCGCAAATATGTCGACAATTCTCAACTTTAGGTATAGGGAATGCTAATACAGTTTGAAAGAGCATTATATGCTCTATTCAATAAAAAGATAATATATAGGATGTTCTATTTGAAATAAATGAGTTATTCTAGTTTAAAGCACACCAAATTCTAATACATCCTACAAAACACCCTGTTTATGAAACATTTTTCCTCACAATTATGTCGAAGCTTAATGGCCTTGGAACGTGTCTGACAAATTAAAGAATTTTTAGCATCCTAACACGACACGATATCCCCTTCATTAAGTCAGCTTCCCCTTGAACAGAATTCTCTAATAAATTGACATAACTCGAAAACAGTTGATGATAGGGATAGCATACCCTAATAACTTTTAACCTAAAATTATATGAGTATTCAAAAAATGCAATAATATACAGGATCTTCTATTTGAAATAACGATGTTTATAAATATTTACGGTGTAACCGGAAGTCCGCCATTTTGCAAATTATTTCCGCTAAATAGAGAATCTTCGGAAACCACCGTATAGAAATTTACAGCACTCAAGACTGTATATTTTCGGAAATAATCTAATACATTACTCGACGTGGGACAGCCTGTATCTATATATATATATATATATATATATATATATATATATATATATATATATATATATATATATATATATATATATATATATATATATATATATATATATATATAAATCGAAACTGACCCAAGATGTGTTCTAGGCGCCTAGTTCCCGCTCATTTAAAGAAATTATTTCAAAATTCTAAAGTCGCGATCATCTCCTTAGTTAATTTTTTAGAGAAAATTCACTAAAAGTAAACCATATGCCAAAATTCAGATCTCTACGTTACTAGAAAAAAGTTGTGGGCAATTAATAAAAAATAATGTTTGGTGCCAGATTATTTCTAACGTGCCCGACATCAGATGGTACATCAGACCGACGGCTCTACGCCGCTTCGGAAGGGAGGAATGTGCAGGCATTAAATTTCAAACACAATGCCACAACCTCGGTTAATGTTAATTTACAATACGTACGGAAAAATATAAATGTTTACCTACTGGACCACCACGGATACTTATATTATATTATATAGTTGAAGAAACTGGTAAACTAGTAAACACTTTTTTGCTTCTTAGTAAATTTTATAATTTGGGAAAGGAAAATGTAACATTTTTTAAGTAAATAATTTTCTTAATAACCGCAAAGGGAAATTTTAAAATCCGAATAAATATACAGGATGATTCAAATTCGAGCCTCACCAGGGGGATGTCGCGTATTACTAAAGATAGACGATAGGTTTAGATGCTGCAAAGTTGCAAACTTTCGTGCCCTTTAATATCTCGCAGAGAAAGCCAATTTCTTGCAACTGTCGTTAAAAACTTGTCAAAAAACTGAAAAAATTCAATTTTCGATTTTCTCCTCTCATTTATTTAAACTCGTATGAATAAACGAAAAACCCATTCTCAAGTCATTTCCAGTTTTCTGTCTGATAGCGGATATGTATACATATATAGGGTGTATATAGAGTAGAAGTACGTGTTATAGTGTTAGTGTTCAAAAATCACGATAGTAAATCAGCTAAACATACAGGAAATACATTTCCAGAGTTCACTAGGCGCCAACAGTTGAATAGGTGTGTAAACGTCCCGCTGAGCTTTTGTTGAAACTTAACTGTTGTCAATTTGTCAAAACTGAATGACAGACAAAAGTTACATAATAGTGCTTGGAGTCAACTGTGCGTTACTCAGTCTCCAACCGCTGAAATGTATCGATAGTCAGCAGATAAGTGATTAAACTCAGATGCTGGCGCCTGGTAAACTCTATGTTTTGAAAATTTATATAAGTTCAAACCTCCAAGATTAAAGAAAGTAGAAAAATTCACTATACTAATAAGCCCAAATACTTTGTTACGGTGATGTCACATATTTAGATAACACATGAGGAGTTTTAAAATCAACAACTTAGACGAAATATAACGTCACTAAACAAAAACTTAACAAAAATGTAGGTTCTGTTCATCATGAGCACAATTTAGATAAAATATGTTCTAACAAGCCTTTCGAGTTATGTAATTTTGATCACAAAATTCCATTCTTTTCAATATAAAGATTAAAGCACGCCACTAAATGTGTTTTGATTTAAATACAACTTAAGCGAATAATAAATAAACTTAACTATCTACAAAATAATTAAATATATCTGTAGGTAGGTGGACAGTCGCTTCTGAAATTGATGTCACATGTTGGTGCCAATTGAGATTTCGATCCACAGAAATGCCAACAAGTGAAAAGGACTCATTACTTTGAATAACGTGGTTGTTCATTGTGATGGGTCTAGGGCTGGTGTATCTCTTATGAGATAGAAAGCAAGACTGGGATTTGGTGGAGTTGAATTATACAAGATTTCTACTTCGCCAGTCTAATATTTTTTAGAGATCCACAGAGACAGAACCCTCCATGAGCCTGAGATCCTCATCTAATTGGGCTAAAGAGACAGGCTTAGAATATTGTATATTTGAATGGAGGGTGCTGTCGTCCGCGTAACTGTGAACTGGGCTGGATGTGCTAGAGAGGAGGTCATTTATGTGAAGAAGAAACAAAGTAGGGGCTAAAGCTCAACCTTTAGGGACTTCTGCACTAATTGGATACAGTTTAGAGGAATGTCCATCCACGACAACATAAATGCTCCGGTTGGAGAGGAAGTTTGCTGTCCAGATACAGAGTTTTGGTGGTAGGCCATAGGCGGCAAGTTTATTAAGCAGCGCTGCGTGCCAGACCTGGTCGAATGCTTTGGATATGTCTAGAGCGACAATCGGGGATTCACCGTGTAGTTCCATTGACTTGTCCCAAGAATGGGTGACAAAGGAAAGGAGGTCGGCAGTTGATCTGCGTTGACGGAATCCATACTGCCTGTCGTGGATTAGACTGTGGTTTTCAAGAAATTTTAGTAATTCGGTGTTTATATACTTTTCCATTACTTTAGAGACGACTAAAAAGAGATAAATAGGCCTGTAGTTGCTAGGAAGCGCTTTGCATCCTTTCTTGGGGACGCGTTGTACTCGAGCAGTTTTCCAGTTACTAGGGAATATGCCTCTATTGTAAGATGTCTGAAGCAGACAAGTCAGAACAGGAGATCTCATCAAGGCCATAGGCTTTCCTGGTATTAAGAGAAGAGAGCATCTTTCGTACCCTTTTAGTTTAAAAAATTGTATCCGTCATTTTATGCGTGACATTAGGGACTGTTGGTGATTGAACATTTGAAGGTGGGTTGGGAGTAGAATTGCCAGCGAACAACGAAGAGAAAAGTTCAGCCTTGTCCAGGGCGGTAGAAACAATTTCATCCCCTGAAACAAGAGGTGGGAACGTGCTCTTGCAGAAATTATTCCCAATACATTTAGCAAGGGTCCAGAAGGGTTTGCTGTCGTTGCAGCTTGCGAGGACTTTGTTTTTGATGTGGTTATTAAACGAGATTTTTGCCTCAGAAAGAATGCGGACATAGCGCTTTCTTGCGTTGTTAGATGCTTGATGGTTTTCTTGACTGGGATTGTGTAGAAGTGTTTTGTGAGCTTTGACCTTTTCAAGTCTAGCCTTGTCACAGGATTTAGAGAAACAGGGCTTTTGAGTGGCTGAAGAGGTTTTCTGTGTAGGTGGAATAAACAATTCCATGCCAGCTTGGATAATTTCGGTGACGTTTTGTGAGATATCAGAGGGGTAAGGATGAGAGAAGCAGACATACGCCCATGGAAATGAGAAAAAATAATCCCGCATTTCGTCCCAATTCGCGGGGTTGTAGTGCCAAACGATACGTGGGTGTGATGACTGTGTGACCTCGGGTTGCATTGCACAGGAAGCAGTGACCATACCGTGGTCTGAACGACCAAGGGGAGCGGCGACTGATGTTTTATAGCATTCAGGTTGTGTAGTAAGAAGGAGATCCAAGGGATTTGAGCTGTGTGTTGGGATGCGCGAAAAGTAAGTAGGTTGCTGAACCATATTGGCTAGAGAATTTCGGACTGCAAAGGCCTCCGCTGCTCTCCCTTGTGGAAAGGTTTTTGACGATCCTAGCTATTCCTTATTAGGGAATTTGAAGTCACCAAAAATAGTGAACACGGAGAAAGGATGTTCAGAGATCAGATGGTCGGTTTTTTCTGAAAGGTAGTCGAACAGCTGGACCAAGCTGTTGTCAGAAGGTGACCGGTAAATGCAACAGATGAATTTAGTAGCAGCCCTGAGAGAGAGTTTCATCCAAAGTATGTCTTCTCTTCCAGCTTCTAAATTGGGAAGTCTGGTGCAGGGTAGATTGCTACGGACGTATGCGCACACGCCTCCGTGCAATCCAAAGGAAGTAAGCAGCTCAGACTCCGGGAAATTAAGGTGATTAGTGGCTGTTTTGGCACTGATTTGGGTTTCGGCGAGGAAGAGGAGTTAGAGCCTATTGACATTGAGGAAACGGTGGACGAAGTTCAGGTTAGAATTTAGGCCACATATATTCGAGAAAGATATGTTAAATCTTGATACCGGCGCCCCCTGCACACCCATCTCTCGGAGATCCGAATAGAGGGGTATTTTATCTCCGGAATCTTTTGTACAAGGAGGAGCCATCATCATTGTTGCTTATAAGGGAAACAGACTCATACACCAGAACCGTAAACGTCGGTTGGGACTTCACCGGGCCCCTTATTGTTAGGGGTGGTACCTCCTCGGGCGTGAAAAAATCCTTTACTATCACGTAAAGGGAAAGTCCACTACCACCGGTCAACTATATATATATATATAACAAAATTTAGTTCTTTACCTTCATAGAAAATTCAGTTTTCGGCATTTTTCTCAAAAGGAGTTAGAACGCAAGATTTTTTTGATAATAGAGATATATCGATGGTAACACTTTCGAAAGAATTCTGCAAATGTGCGCGTACCAGGACCTCTTAAATCGATCTTCAAGGTATGTGTAAGTTTAAAGTATTCACTTTACTAACACGCCGTATAATAATAATGTACAATTCTTATGAAAATTCGCTACTATAACGCACTTGCTGCGTCCCGAAATTTGTTTGTTTTGTTTTATTAGTCTTTTTTCGAATTAAAGGTAATAATTAGAACAAGTTTGCCTGTCATCTGCAGTTTAACCAACGTGATGTCGATCGCTGATAGGTAACGTTTACCACCTTATATGCAATTTTATAACATTTTTATGTTGTGGAAATTCGTTTTTACGTTATGGGAATTTGTTTTTGTCAACTTATTGACATTATTTGTTCAGTTATGAGAATTTGTTGTTGTCAATTTATTGACATTATTGGTTTATGGCTGGTCACATACATATACCAAAATAACATTGCTTTTTTCGTAAGATGCATGTTTTTTGGGTTTTCTCATACGCTTTCACCGAAGTGACGTCAGGTCAGAATCACGTCAGAGTCGGGTTTGGTCAGGTCAAGTCAGGTTGGGTCAGGTCGTGCCATGTCAGGTCAGGTAAGGTGGTCAATTTTTGAAACAGATGTAATTGTGTGTAAGACCTGACAACTGTTTGGTAAAATTTGTGTAAGTCCCGATAAACATAACATTTTTTTAGCTCGTACAGGTAGTAAATGACATGTTTTCAAGTGATTTGTCCCTGGTTTTATAAATAGCGTCTCTGTTGTTATTTCTTATTGCTTCGTCTGCAAGGGTTATTGACGGGGAATAACGGTAGATTATTTTTACTTGGGCACTAAAGCAGATAGCGGTGGGTTTTAGGTAGTATGTTATATTTCAAAGAATATTTAGATAATCTTAAAGTTATTTATTATGGAAATTTTATAGAAAACATTGGCTATTTTTTTTTTCAAACGAAACAGAACTCATATTTGGGATGGAAACATTAGTTTATATATTTTTACATACATCAGTTTAAGTTTATGTATATATATATATATATATATATATATATATATATATATATATATATATATATATATATATATATATATATATATATATATATACTTATAGGGTTAGTATGGGATGGATTTGTATTTTATTTCCCGAAATATTCCTTATTAAAAAGAAATCCTAACAAAACCTTTTCGACATATTTTTTACTACAAACTCGCGACATTTAATTTATCCTACCGTAAACAACTTCGTTGCTATGGCAACTAAAGCTTTCTTTTTAAATGGCAAGATATGATTTTTTCGCATTTTTTGAAATAGCGTCTAGTTCTTGATACGCCACTATAAATATGTAATTAGGTTTAATTAGAAAAACAGTTAGAAAAACATAATGTAATTAAGCAGATGATCGCAAAAGTATTTTTTTCAAAACAGAAGCACGCTTAAAACCAACTCTGTACGCACAAGCAACTAGACAAATTCTGTAAAATTAACTCCCACAAAAGTTACGGGACCTGGCGTGAATAGGGCGTGCTGGGCGGGGAAGGAAATCTAGAAATCAAATCAGCAAAAACACCTTTGTTGGACTTCTATAAGCAACCTTTTTTACATTTTGCTCCAACATTTGTTAGAGTGTCTTGCGCACAAACGACAACAAAACTCTTGTCCCTTCAACTTGCAAACAAGCTGTGTGACTTAGAGCAAAAAGCCGTCTTGGAGGGGGGCGAATATTATTAAGAAGAAATGTTGGAGCAAAATGTAAAAAAGGTTGCTTATAGAAGTCCAACAAAGGTGTTTTTGCTGATTTGATTTCTATATTTCCTTCCCCGCCCAGCACGCCCTATTCACGCCAGGTCCCGTAACTTTTGTGGGAGTTGATTTTACAGAATTTGTCTAGTTGCTTGTGCGTACAGAGTTGGTTTTAAGCGTGCTTCTGTTTTGAAAAAATTACTTTTGCGATCATCTGCATAATTACATTATGTTTTTCTAACTGTTTTTCTAATTAAACCTAATTACATATTTATAGTGGCGTATCAAGAACTAGACGCTATTTCAAAAAATGCGAAAAAATCATATCTTGCCATTTAAAAAGAAAGCTTTAGTTGCCATAGCAACGAAGTTGTTTACGGTAGGATAAATTAAATGTCGCGAGTTTGTAGTAAAAAATATGTCGAAAAGGTTTTGTTAGGATTTTTTTTTAATAAGGAATATTTCGGGAAATACAAGTCCATCCCATACTAACCCTATAAGTATATATATATATATATATATATATATATATATATATATATATATATATTATATATATATATATATATATATATATAATATATATATATATATATATATATATAATATATATATATATATATATATATATATAATATATAATATATATATATATATATATATTATATATATATATATATATATATATATATATATATATATATATATATGATATTCTAAATATTCTTTGAAATATAACATACTACCTAAAACCCACCGCTATCTGCTTTAGTGCCCAAGTAAAAATAATGTACCGTTATTCCCCGTCAATAACCCTTGCAGACGAAGCAATAAGAAATAACAACAGAGACGCTATTTATAAAACCAGGGACAAATCACTTGAAAACATGTCATTTACTACCTGTACGAGCTAAAAAAATGTTATGTTTATCGGGACTTACACAAATTTTACCAAACAGTTGTCAGGTCTTACACACAATTACATCTGTTTCAAAAATTGACCACGGAGGTCGCTTTTATCAGTCACTTTTATAGCGCCTGACAATTTTAGTAACACGAACTCAAAAATACACACATGCATATAGTATGTATATCAGGACATCGTCAGAAAATTAGTTATTTATACTATTTAAGAGGTGGAGAATTTGAAAAACCACGTCTCTAAATTGTCGGGACGCGTGTATGGCCCGACAAGTTGGGAAGACCCGACAAATCACGTCCATGCATGTGGTTTGTCCCCATAATTATACGGACACACACACACACACACCATTACATGTGCTCGTATGTTTGCAGGGACACACAAAAACACACCAACTTGTGGGATCTTAATGTTTGAGATGAGTCGTAGTTGTAGATTTATCTCCAGATGTGGATAATTCGCGCCAAAATACTATACACACGCTCGTTTAGAAAATATTTGCAAATAAAGTGAGGTCCCGCAATTATGTTTAATGCACACGTTGTGTGAAGACCCCTTAAATATGGATTATAGTTGAAGTGTGTATAAGACCCCATAAACCATAGTGTTTTTTCTACAAACATAACTGTGTTTCTGAATTACACATGGCAACAAAAAAACCGGTTTAAAAAAAACTGTCTGGCTGGTGTGCGTGTAAAAGGACCAACAAATATAAGGGGAAGGGTTTGTTTATTAAATGCTGTGTGGAGGTATTGTATAGTTGATCACATTGACCTTGTGCAGTTATTCTGAAATATATTATTAAATATATTTTTTAGTGAATTTTCCTACACTTTTGAATTTTAAAACAATTCGCGAACTAGGGCCTCTAGAACCCATGACTGTGGCCAGTTACTATCTTGATATGTTTATATATATATATATATATATATATATATATATATATATATATATATATATATATATATATATATATATATATATATATATATATATATATATATATATATATATATATATATTTATATTTGTGTGTGTGTGTATCACCCCGGTAACTCAAAAAATAATGGGCCAACAAATTGGGTATGTGGCTATAGGTCAAAAAAGTCTGGACGCAGCGAGTGCGTTATGGAAGTTTATTTCCATAAAATGTTTTAAATTCAAGCAGGCATCAATTTAGTTACCGGTATAACCTATATAGTAAAAATTTACCACATTTTATTAAAATACCGTATCGTTTGAAAATGTACAAAAATTTTCCGAAAATAACTTTAACTTTAACTTTAAATGTTTCTGAGAAAACTGGTTTCCTAGCATTTAATGAAAATTCGCTACCAAAACACACTTACTGCGTCTTGATTTTTTTTACGAACATGCATCATATTTCAATTAAAAATGCAACAGTATAAGGAATGTTGGAAAAAAAAGTTATCACCAACGAATTATGGGCCACGCTGTGATTTTCAAAATAATTTTATAAGATGCTGCTCAAGACACCTTATAATTAACGTATACAATTTTTCTCGTATCTTGCATAATAACAACTATATTGAACTTACCGAAGAAATACGTCACCTTGTATATATGCAAACAGATAAAAACTGAAAGTAAACCCGGATATGGATTCTAGGGGGCCTGGTTTGTACTCATTTGAAGAAATATTTTTCAAACTCAAACGTCGCTGTCTCCTCATTAATGAATTTTTTCGACGAAAATTTGCTAAAATTTATAGACCGTTAAACCATAAACGTAACTAAAGCTCCTGCCAAAGCATCAGAGAAAGGGTCTATTTGCAATGAATTTTCTGGAAATATTTTAGTCGATGACGCCTAAAGCTAAAACTTAAGAACACTCTTCTTGCAACATTTTTATTACGTAACTCGTATTTATTTCATGTTCCTTGCCGAAATGTTGCCAATGTTTACGTTTAAAATCGCGAGTTGGACGTTTTGAGGAAAACCCCAATTTTTTCTTCTTCAAATGCCTATAACTTTTTTGACTTTTAACTTACAGATCGAAATTTTGGTACGTGGTTCACTTATTATAATACAGACATACGTACCAGATTTGGTTGCCCTTACGTTGTTATTCCCGAAAGAAATCACAAAATTTTCCGGGAAAACCTGGGCCGCATTTCCTGGCTAACCAACTTATCCATGCCACTTGCAAAAGGAAAATGCTTACACAATTTGATCAAAATCGTCCTATTATTTTTTGAGTTTATATATATATATATATATATATATATATATATATGTATATATATATATATATATATATATATATATATATATATATATATATATATATATATATATATATATATATATATATATATATATATATATACATATAAAAATCGAAACAGACCATAGATATGTGTTCTAGGCGCCTAGTTTCCGCTCATTTGACGAAATATTTTCAATATTCTAAAGTCACGATCTCCTTAGTTAATTTTGTAAAGAAAATTAGCTAAAAGTGAACCATATGCCAAGATTCAGTTACCAGAAAAAAAGTTATGGGCATTTAATAAAAAAGAATGTTTGGTACCAGATTATTTCTATGAAAATTCACCAGCATAAGGCACTTGCTGCGTCCAGACTTTTTCAAATTCAGTTAATTTGAAGTATAATTGCATATTAGAAAATGCTTATAACTATCGACATATTATTATTTGCGTTTATACTAGTTTTCAGTTTGCATTTTGAAAATTCCGGGTTCTTACTGCATGACGATTTGAATTACTCCAAAAATAAGAATTTTGTGTGTTAAAAAGAACATTTTTCATAGATTTCGTTTCATCAGTCCTAATAATGCTGTCCAAAAAGTCGAGAGTCGTCTTGTATCATCGTTAAAATGAATTTACAAAACTCTTTTCTGTATATCCATTTCTCTAAGATGTTGAACCAAAAATATTGAATAAGGGTGGAAGTTGTGCTTTAACGGAATTCTGTGTATCAAGCTCTTCGAGAGTCCTGTCTGCAGAGCTACTTGTGTTAAGGATGTTATTTCTTTTATGCATTTTTGCCTTCACGGTGCCAAAAGTTTTGTAATTTTCTATTATTCGCCGAACACTCCTCCGCGACGGTTTTTGTTTATCTGGATATCAGCAAATATTTGGCACGTTCTTGATAAAACTTGGTTACATTCACCATAGATAATAAAGAAATTTTAATAATCTTCGTGAGTATAATTCAGTCGCATAATTTTTATAAATAATTGTCAAATAACAACAAATACTGAGGTTTTTGTAGTTCTCGATAGTTTTTTTTTGACAGGCGTCGCCGTCATGATTATATAATAACAAAACTTGAAAGCCGTATAACATTTTTTCAATAAAAAAATGTTAAATTGCCAATATTTTGAAAACTACAAATTTTTTGCAGAGGCAACCTTACCTAAAGTTTCAATGTTAAATAAGATATGATTATAAAAATAATAGCTTATATTTGAAAAACAGACAACGATTTTTTTAACTCAATTTTCAATGATAGTTTTTGATCACTCTTTAGTTATTATCAAAATAACATCACATTACGGTTGGACTTAGGTATGGAATATTATACATAACACGTGTCTAAACTTTTGCGTTGTATATAAAAATGCAATAATATGTGTCCTATCTAAAATAAGCAAGTTAACATCAGCACCCTGTATATCCAGAAGTGCCACTATCTGGAAAATAATTTAACCAAGGTGCATCCATCGATTTCAATAAGCTGCCAAATTTTAAAAATTTTGCAAAGTCTAGTTTCCGAGAAATCGATTCCGGGCTTTATATATATATATATATATATATATATATATATATATATATATATATATATATATATATATATATATATATAGATGTATGTGTGTTTTTTTAGATCGATTTAGACGCTACATGTCACAGCCCCCTTACATGCTGGAAGAAACAGTTTTAGATCAAAATTTGGTCGGTAAAAGGCTGCTTCAATAGGCTTAACTTAGACATACAGCGTAGATCCAAAGTGTGCTTTTTGACATAAACTTCATTTTTTTCAATGAAAGTTTGGATTTCTTATTTCATTCTTAATCAATAATATGTCAAACATTTTTCTCATTTCAAAAGTTTTCGAGAAAACCCAACAAAAGCGCATTGCATGTTTCTTTCAATAATGATTTTATTTGTCCACAATCACAGCATCACAACTAACATGTATTATGTCAGTATCATAACTGTTCATCCTAATATCTATGTCAAATCTTTATAATAAATTTTGAACAAGGCGAATAGGGACCCGCCAGGTGGCCCACGAGCTCGCTTGTCCTGACACCATTCGATTTTTTGTGGGGTTATGTAAAATATGTGGTCTATTTTGTTGAACCAAGAAATTAGAAGGATTTTATTAACAAAATTACCCGTGCCTGCAGAGAAATTTTGCCTCAAGTTATTAGAAATCATTGCACTGTAGAGCTTATTAGAAGATATGACGCTTGCCAAACAGAAAATAGTCGCCAGTTTGAGTATACTTTTTTTACTTTGTCATCGTTAGCAATGATAATTAACTGTTAATTATATTTTTGGAATTACCTTTGAAGACCTTAGTTAAGAGAATCACAAGCATTTTTAATTTTTTGTTGCTGGAAAGCAGTTTTTGACAAAAAAAGAGTTAAGAAACCTTTTAGTGAATTTTCTCAACAAAAAAAACTAATGAGATCCCGACTTCCCGAATTCTTCAAATGAGCGCTAGTTAGGCCCCCAAGAAGACATATCCGGGGTCAGTTTGAATTTTTATGTGTTATATATATATATATATATATATATATATATATATATATATATATATATATATATATATATATATATATATATTTGTATCGCGCCGATAACTCAAAAAGTAATGGGCCGATTTTGATCAAATTTGGTGAGTACTTTCCTTTTGTAAGTAGATTGCACAAGTTCGTTATCCAGGAAAATCGGCCCAGGTTTTCCTGGAACATTTTGTGTTTTCTTTCTAAAAAAATTAATATCTCCGGAAATAACAGAGTAAGGGCAACAAAATTCGGTACGTTGTGTTTGTGTTATAAAGAGTGGACCATGTACCATAATTTACATCTCTAAATTTAAATAGAAAAAAGTTATGGTCAGTTAAAAAAAAGAGTTTTCCTCAAAACGTGTGTTCTGCGAACCCTTAAGTCATTGCCCTTCACTTTACTAAAATATTTACAGAAAATTCATTTCAAATAGAGCCTTTCTTTGATGCTTTGAGCGTCGGTTCAGTTAAGTTGATGCTTTCGCTGTACGTTTAGTTAAGTTTATAGTTTAACGGTCTATAATTTTTCGCTAATTTTCGTAGAATAAATTCGTTAATACATTTTTGCATTTTTTTAATCTAAATATGATGCATAGAACCGAAGTTGGAAGAGAGTGCAAGCATATATGTCATATGGGGATAAATGGAGGAAGCCTTGATTAGGTCGCAGAAGGTGAACTAGGTCATAAGCGGAAAACACAGAAACACAACTGGATGACAGCAGAAATCATGCTTGAAGAAAGGAGAAGATGTAAAAGTCAAGGAAATCCAGAGAGCTATAAACACATCCAAAGAATTATTAGGGGGAAAATAAGAGCGGCAAAGAATGACTGGTTAAAGAAGCAATGCGAGGAGATAGAACAACTACAAGAGCTGCACGATGAATTCAACATACACAGAAAAATAAAAGAGGCGTCCGTAGTTTACCGGAAGAGACACTTTTCTAATGTAGAAAACGAACATGGGTAAATGGCACAAGATGATCGGCAGCGAAGAGTTATTTGGGAGGAATATATTGACAACCTTTTCGACGATAATAGACCTGATATAGAGGTTGCAGAGGACGTAGGCCTGTCTGGACCCCCTATCACCAAAGAAGAAACTGTAAGAGCAATAAATACGTCAAAGGACAGAAAGGCAGTTGGCCCGGACTGCATACCTGTCGAACTATTAAAAATACTAGACGACAGGGGCACTTATATACTGCACAGAATATTCAACAAGATATTTAACATGGGGGAGTTCCCTGCCAAGTAGATTACATCACGTTTTATCCCCCTGCCAAAAAAGAGTAACGCATCGAAGTGCGAGGACTATAGGCTGATCAATCTAATAAGCCGTGTGGCTTATTAGATTGAATATCTTTAACGTGTGTTAAAGATATTCCGCAAGATTATTCACTACAGAATTTCCATAAAATGCGAAAGAGGGGTAGGGTCCACACAATTTGGATTTAGAAGGGAACTAGGTACGAGAGAGGCTATAGTTGCAACTCAAGTATTGATCCAGAACTACAGCGACCAAAGGAAGGATGTGATGGTATGCTTCATCGACTACCAGAAAGCGTTTGACAGGGTCCAACACCACAAACTCATTTAAATTTTGAAGAGGATGGATATAGACCAGAAGGATATCCGCTGCATAGAAAGCCTTTTTTAGCATTTTTTTGCACTTACGGAAAGAATATCTCCTTCTTAGCAACGCCACTATGAAAATGTAATCGGGATTAATAAGAAAAAAATTGCAAAAACAATAAGTTTCTTAAAAATTACCTTCAGTTGGATTTCATTAATAAATTTCTTATCAAGTTATCAATTGAAAAAATGTGATAGTATTTGCAGCTGCCAATTTTAAGCATTGTTTTCTGTCAGTTATCTGTAGTTTGTAATAGGTTAGAGAGCGTCATATTGGAAAATAGAGAACTTATAGAAATTAATAATTATTATTATTATGGCAGAATTGAGCGAAAAGCTAAGAATTGAAATATTAGTGATGTTGGGCTACGGTGACAGGAAGCTTTGTAAAGAAATGTACATGTTTTTTTATGAGTCTGGCTATAAATTAATGAAGTGTAGGTTTCCAGAACATTGAAAAAAATAACGAAAGTGATAGTGTCAATGATAAGCCAAGAATAGGAAGACCAAAAACGGCTGTAGCTGGTAATAACGCATTACATATATTGTTGTCTTTTTATTAAACCCCTCATCTATCTACAAATTAAGTTACTACATTACACAGTCTTTCACAAAAATCTGTGGTAACTTTGCTAAAAAGAAAAAGAAAAAATTTCACCCATACAAAGTACTGCTAGTACAGGAACTTGTAGTTGGCGATTTTAAGAGGCGTGTTGAATTTTGTTATATTATGGCAAATTTAATGAGAAGCCAGACTTTAGTAGAACTTATCGTTATTGGTCTCAGCAGAATCCACATTTTATGCTGGAGGCTCAAAAACAACGACCACAAAAAAATTATGTATGGACGGGTATACTAGACAGTAGTAATATTGGTCGGTTATTTATTGAGGGAAATCTAACATCTGAAAAGTATTTGAATTTTTTATTATACCACAGTGGTTGCAGTGAGCCCAGTCAATGAAGTTTGGTTTGAGAAATATGGAGCTCACAGTCATTTTGGGAGACGCGTGCGGCAATATTTGGATGAAGTTTTTAGAGAAAATTGAATCGGGCGCTGTGATTCACTTAAATGAACTGCTCGCCCTCTTGACTTGACGCCATGTGGTGGTTTTCTTAGGGTCACTTGAATAATGTTGTCTACAGAGACAGCCATTAAATCTGGAAAACCTGAAAGCTATAATTGTTGGTCAAACAAGATGGATTGTGCATTCCGGGTTAATTACACGCGAGTTCAATTATGTATTGATAATAATGGACACCATTTTGAACATTGAGTTAGTTGACAAATATTATTGCTGTTTTGTTTTAGTTTTGTTTTGTCAGTCTCTTTTAGAATTAAAGTTAATAAATAAAGCTAGTTTGCCTCTCATCTGCAATTTCACCAACGTGATGTCGACTGCTGATTGATAATGTTTATTACCTTATATGCAATTTTATACTATTTTATGTTGTTGAAAATATTTTTTACGTTATGAGAATTTGTTGTCAACTTATTGACATTATTGGTTCATCGCTGGTCACATTCACATTTTTGTGTGTAAAATGCATGTTTTTTGGGGTTTTCTTGGGTTTTCTCATACGCCTTTACTCAGGCCAGGTCAGGTCAGGATCACGTCAGAGTCGGGTTTGGTCAGGTCACGTTGGGTTAGGTCTAGCCAGGTCAGGTCAGGTGGTTCAGGTCTGCCTGATACAGTGTCTTGCCCATAAACAACAACAAAACTCTGGTCCCTTCAACTTGCAAACAAGCTGGGGAACTTGGAGCAAAAAGCGTTATGGAGGGGATGTTATTCAGAAGAAATCTTGGAGCAAAATGTAAACAAGGCTGCTTATTGAAGTCCAACGAAGGTGTTTTTTCTGATTTGATTTCTATATTTCCTTCCCCGCACAGCACCCCTATTCACGCCAGGTCCCGTAACTGGTGGGGTATTTTACAGCATTTGTTATGTTGCTTATGCGTACAGGGTTGGTTTTAAGCGTGCTTTTGTTTAAAAAAATGACTTTTGCGATCATCTGCATAATTACATGAATTTTTTCTCAGTTTTTTTCTAATTGAACCTAATTACATTTTTATAGTGGCGTATCAAGAACTATCTTGCCATTTAAAAAGAAAGATTTAGTTGTCATAGCAACGAAGTTGTTTAGGTTAGGATAAATTGAATATCGTCACTTTGTAGCAAAAAATATGTCGAAAGCTTTTGATAAGATATTTTTTTTTTGAATAAGGAATATTTTAGTAAATACAAATCCATCATATACTAACCCTATAAGTATATATATATATATATATATATATATATATATATATATATATATATATATATATATATATATATATATATATATATATATACATAAATATGTGTATGTAAAATAACATATAAACTAATGTTTCCATCCCAAATATGAGTTATTTTTCGTTTAAAGAAAAGAGTCAATGTTTTCTATGAAATTTCCCCAATAAATAAATTTAACAATATCTGAATATTCTCTGAAATATAACATACTACATAAAACCCACCGCCATCTGCTTTAGTGCCCAAGGAAAAATAATGTACCGTTATTCCCCGTCAATAACTCTTGCAGATGAAGCAGTAAAAATAACAACAAAGACGCTATTTATAAAACCAGGGACAAGTCACTTGAAAACAAATCATTTACTACCTGCAGGAGGTAAAAAAATGTTATACTTATCGGAACTTACACAAATTTTACCAAACAGTTGTCGGGCCTTACACACAATTACGTCTGTTTCAAAAATTGACCACGGAGGTCGCTTTTATCAGTCACTTTTTTAGGGCCCGACAGTTTTAGTAACACGAACTCAAAAATACACACATGCATATAGTATGTATATCAGGACATCTTAAGAAAATTAGTTATTTATACTATTTAAGAGGTGGAGAATCCGAAAAACCACGTCTCTAAATTGTCGGGACGCGTGTATGGCCCGACAAGTTGGGAAGACCCGACAAGTCACGTCCATGCATGTGGTTTGTCCTCATAATTATACGGACACAAACACACACACACACACACACACACAGCTGTCATATAAGCTCTCCCACGTGTTGAATCTTTGTGCTTGTTGACGTTAAGTGTGTTGTTTGTTTGTTGTATTGGTTGCTAGGTTATTTAGTTTTGGCGGATGATTTGAATTTTATTGAAAATTTGTGTCTCTGTGTGCAAAGTTCAGCCTTTTGAATATGGGTACATTCCATTGGAATTTGGTTAGGTAGGGAATGTTCCCTTCTGACCTGATCTGACCTGACCTGACCTGACCTGACCTGACCTGACCTGACCTGACCTGACCTGACCTGACCTGACCTGACCTGACCTGACCTGACCTGACCCGACCTGACCCGACCCGACCCGACCCGACCCGACCCGACCCGACCCGACCCGACCCGACCCGACCCGACCCGACCCGACCCGACCCGACCCGACCCGACCCGACCCGACCCGACCCGACCCGACCCGACCCGACCCGACCCGACCCGACCCGACCCGACCCGACCCGACCCGACCCGACCCGACCCGACCCGACCCGACCCGACCCGACCCGACCCGACCCGACCCGACCCGACCCGACCCGACCCGACCCGACCCGACCCGACCCGACCCGACCCGACCCGACCCGACCCGACCCGACCCGACCCGACCCGACCCGACCCGACCCGACCCGACCCGACCCGACCCGACCCGACCCGACCCGACCCGACCCGACCCGACCCGACCCGACCCGACCCGACCCGACCCGACCCGACCCGACCCGACCCGACCCGACCCGACCCGACCCGACCCGACCCGACCCGACCCGACCCGACCCGACCCGACCCGACCCGACCCGACCCGACCCGACCCGACCCGACCCGACCCGACCCGACCCGACCCGACCCGACCCGACCCGACCCGACCCGACCCGACCCGACCCGACCCGACCCGACCCGACCCGACCCGACCCGACCCGACCCGACCCGACCCGACCCGACCCGACCCGACCCGACCCGACCCGACCCGACCCGACCCGACCCGACCCGACCCGACCCGACCCGACCCGACCCGACCCGACCCGACCCGACCCGACCCGACCCGACCCGACCCGACCCGACCCGACCCGACCCGACCCGACCCGACCCGACCCGACCCGACCCGACCCGACCCGACCCGACCCGACCCGACCCGACCCGACCCGACCCGACCCGACCCGACCCGACCCGACCCGACCCGACCCGACCCGACCCGACCCGACCCGACCCGACCCGACCCGACCCGACCCGACCCGACCCGACCCGACCCGACCCGACCCGACCCGACCCGACCCGACCCGACCCGACCCGACCCGACCCGACCCGACCCGACCCGACCCGACCCGACCCGACCCGACCCGACCCGACCCGACCCGACCCGACCCGACCCGACCCGACCCGACCCGACCCGACCCGACCCGACCCGACCCGACCCGACCCGACCCGACCCGACCCGACCCGACCCGACCCGACCCGACCCGACCCGACCCGACCCGACCCGACCCGACCCGACCCGACCCGACCCGACCCGACCCGACCCGACCCGACCCGACCCGACCCGACCCGACCCGACCCGACCCGACCCGACCCGACCCGACCCGACCCGACCCGACCCGACCCGACCCGACCCGACCCGACCCGACCCGACCCGGACCCGACCCGACCCGGACCCGACCCGACCCGGACCCGACCCGACCCGACCCGACCCGACCCGACCCGACCCGACCCGACCCGACCCGACCCGACCCGACCCGACCCGACCCGACCCGACCCGACCCGACCCGACCCGACCCGACCCGACCCGACCCGACCCGACCCGACCCGACCCGACCCGACCCGACCCGACCCGACCCGACCCGACCCGACCCGACCCGACCCGACCCGACCCGACCTGACCTGACCTGACCTGACCTGACCTGACCTGACCTGACCTGACCTGACCTGACCTGACCTGACCTGACCTGATCTGACCTGACCTGACCTGACCTGATCTGACCTGACCTGACCGGTCAAGTGACAGCTGACGGGCCAATGACAGCTAACATTGACAGCTGACAGGTGACAACTGACAGATGACAGGTCAGCTCTCAACTGACAGATGACAGGTCAGATGTCAACTGACAGATGACAGGTCAGATGTCAACTGACAGATGACAGGTCAGATGTCAACTGGCAGATGACAGGTCAGATGTCAACTGACAGATGACAGGTCAGATGTCAACTGACAGATGACAGGTCAGTTGTCAACTGTCTACCCGAGTACAGACTTAAAGAACTAGTGATTTATATTGGGTATCAAACTGTGCATTATGTATTTAAACCACATACACCACTACGTTTACTGCATGCAGACATAATCAAACAAGTGAAGTTCCTGCGAGCTCATCACCATTGTATCGACTTTAATTGTGGTAATGTTAATTTAGAAGAATTCCAAAGATAATAACCAAGCATATTATTGAAAACAAGTGGATAGAATATATGTTAAAGGACAAAATAAAGAAAGGGTTTTGTCACACTTGCTATTAGCTTGTGGCTATCGAGGGGATGTTGTCAACTTGGAAAACAGTGTGAGTTGTCCGAAGCTGGTGCCTGACATTCCTTTATGTATGGAACCTTGGATATACTAGAAAATGTATTTGTAGTATAAATAATGGTGTGTTATTATTTTCTTATATTATAAACTTGATGCCTCAATAAAACAAAGTTGTAAATTATATGTGTTTTTATTTTAAACTACATTTATTATAAACTACATTTATTTTAAACTGCATTTATTAATATTAATTTCCAACCACATTAGTCTCTCCAACATCCAACCGCTTTCAGCTTCTGCAAACTATTTTAACTATTGGACAATTGATAGTCCCTTTATTAATCTTATTTTTAAAGGGGTGGACATTGATCCAATCCAATGCAAGCAGGTGGTAGTGGAAGTTTCCTTTACGTAATAGTAAAGGATTTTTTCACGCCAGAGGAGGTACCACCCCATACATCAAGGGGCCGGTGAAGTCCCAACGGACGTTTCCGGTTCTGGTGTATGAGTCGGTTTCCCATATAAGCAACATGATGATGGCTCCTCCTTGTACAAAAGATTCCGAAGCTAAAATACCCCTCCATTCGGATCTCCGGAAGAGGGGTGTACAGGGGGCGCTAACATCAAGATTTAACATATCCTTTTCGAATATATGTGGCCTAAATTCTTACCTGAACTCCGTCCACCATTTCCTCCAGGCTAACAGGCCCCAACTCCTCTTCCACACCGAAACCTAAATCAGTGCCAAAACAGCCACTAATCACCTTAATTTCCCGGGGGATGAGCTCCTTACTTCCTTCAGATTGCATGGAGGCATGTGCGCATACGTCCGTAGCAATCTATCCTGCACCAGACTCCCCAATTTAGAAGCTGGAAGAAAAGACATACTATGGATAAAACTCTCTCTCTCTCAGGGCTGCAACTAAATTCATCTGTTGCATTTACCGGTCACCTTCTGACAACAACTTTGTCCAGCTCTTTGACTACTTTCTGAAAAAACCGACTATCTGATTTCTGAATATCCTTCCTCCGAGGTCACTATTCTTGGTGACTTCAATGTCCATAATAAGGAATGGCTAGGATCTTCAAAAACCGATCCACAAGGGAGAGCAGCGGAGGCCTTTGCAGTCGGCAATTCTTTAGCCAATATGGTTCAGCAACCTACTTACTTTTCCCGTATCCCAACACAGAGCTGAAATGCCTTGGATCTCCTTCTTACTACAAAACTGGAATGCTATAAGATATCAGTCACCGCCCCCCTTGGCCGCTCAGACCACGGCATGGTCACTGCTTCCTGTGCAATGCAACCCGAGGTCACACAGTCATCACACCCACGTATCGTTTGGCACTACAACTCCGCAAACTGGGACGAAATGCGGGATTACTTTTCCTCATTTCCATGGGCGTCTGTCTGCTTCTCTCATCCTGACCCCTCTGATATCTCACAAAACGTCACCGAAATTATCCAAGTTGGCAGGGAATTATTTATTCCACGTACACAGAAAACTTCTTCAGCCACTCAAAAGCCCCGGTTCTCTAAATTCTGTGACAAAGCCAGACTTGAAAAGGTCAAAGCTCACAAAACGCTTCTACCCAATCCCAGAAAATCGTCAAGCATTTAACGACGCAAGAAACCGCTAGGTCCGCATTCTTTCTGAGGCAAAAAACTCGTTTAATAACCACATCAAAAACAAAGTCCTCTTAAGCTCCAACGGCGATAAATCCTTCTGGCCTCTTGCTAAATCTATTGGGAATAATTTCTGCAAAAGCACGTTCCCACCTCTTGTCTCAGGGGATGAAATTGTTTCTACCGCCCTGGGCAAGGCTGAATTTTTTGCTTCGTTGTTCGCCGGCAATTCTACTCTCAACCCACCTCCAAATGTTCAACCACCAACAGTCCCCAATGTCGCGCATAAAATGACGGATATCGTTTTCAAAACTAAAAAGGTACGAAAGATGCTCTCTGCTCTTAGTACCAGGAAAGCCTCTGGCCTTGACGAGATCCCAGCAATTGTTCTCAAAAAATGCGCACCAGAACTTGCTCCTGTCCTGACTCGTCTGTTTCAGATATCTTACAATAAAGGCATATTCCCTAGTAACTGGAAAACTGGTCGAGTACAACCCGTCCCCAAGAAAGGATCCAAAGCGCTTGCTAGCAACTACAGGCCTATTTCTCTCCTTTCAGTCGTCTCTAAAGTGATGGAATAGTATATAAACACCGAATTACTCAAATGTCTTGAAAACTTAGTCTAATCCACGACAGGCAGTATGGATTCCGTCAGCGCAGATCGACCTCCTTTCCTTTGTCACCCATTCTTGGAACAAGTCTATGGAACTACATGGTGAATCCCAGATTGTTGCTCTAGACATATCCAAAGCATTCGACCAGGTCTGGCACGCAGCGCTGCTTAATAAACTTCTGGCCTATGGCCTACCACCAAAACTTGTTACCTGGACAGCAAATTTCCTCTCCAACAGGAGCATTTCTGTTGTTGTGGATGGCCATTCCTCTAAACTGTATCCAATTAACGCAGGAGTTCCTCAAGGTTCAGCTTTAGCCCCTACTTTGTTTCTTCTCCACATCAACGACCTCCTCTCTTGCACATCCAATCCAGTTCACAGTTACGCGGACGACAGCACCCTCCACTCAAATATACAATATTCTAAGCCTGTCTCTTTAGCTCAATTAGACGAGGATCGCAGACTCATGGAGGGTTCTGTCTCTGTGGATCTCCAAAAAATATTAGACTGGGGAAGTAGAAATCTTGTACAATTCAACCCCACCAAATCTCAGTCTTGCTTTCTTTCTCATAAGAGATACACCAGCCCTAGACCCATCACAATGAACAACCAAGTGATTCAAAGTAATGAGTCCTTTTCTCTTGTTGGCATTTCTGTGGATCGAAATCTTAATTGGCACCAACATGTCACATCAATTGCAGAAGCGGCTGCTAAGAAATTAGGTTTCCTCTTCCGGACTCGCAAATACTTTTCCACTCTTGCCCACTCTTTTGTCCCGAGGACTTCCAAGTTGTGGAATTCCTTGCCGGCACATGTTTTTCCTTCTCCCCCGAACCTCCAAACCTTAAAGTCCAGAGTTAACAACTTTCCTCCTTGTCAACACCCACGGTACGATAGTATTTAGGCTGTAAGCCCTCGTGGTGTGTTGAAATTAAAAAATAAAAAGCTCCAAAGCTTTAGCGTAAATTTCCTCAGTGAATTGTTGATATGCATTTTCAAAGTTAGTTGAAACTGTGACGTTTTTGTTTTTAGTATTGAATGACTTCATTTCTTTTCTATTTAGACTTTGGAGCACATACAATCCGAACAATTCCAGATTCATTTTAATAATATGTTTAGCTAAAGCAGCTTTAATTAGATGAAACACTTTATGTCTTACTGCTTCCATGGCTAAGTTTATGTTACTTCCATTCATACTAATACGATAGCTAGCCACTCTGTTGTTAAAAGCTTGAGCTAGCATATGTACTTGTTCAACTTGCCATGGTTCACATAGTCTTGATTTGTGAGCTTCACTGCGCAAATGATCAGAAAATGTACTCTTTTTCACTTGTAACCAGATGATTCACAGTATCTCATCTTAACTACAAGTGCTTAACTAATGAATAAAACATATGTGTTTATTTATATTAACAAACATGTTTATATTAACAAACATGTTTACGATACATATCCTTAAGTATTGTACTATATTTAAAACAAAAAAAACATCAGCATAAATATGGCCAGACATATAAGAAAACCAGGTTTATCAAGAACAAAATACTTTATACGAAGATTATTACACACAGAAGACAGAAGTATATGATATATTTATATATTTATATATTTTTTATTTTATAAGGTATGGCATGACGGAAAGCACAATATCAGTGCCCAGTGCGCATGAACAGTGCAACCGAGTTTTTACTGTCGCGAGACGCTCGTAAAAAAAAAATGACGTCTCGCGCAAATTGTCTGCGCACGTATAGACGTAAGTATGCAAAATTTCAGGAAAATCGAGCATATGTCAAGAAAGTTAACTTTTGCCGTCAATTTTATGTTTTGTACCTTTTTCAGCCTGCGTTATAGATTTTATTATGTATATTATGATTACTACTTCCCAGGCAACACAATTGTGATATTCACATCGCTGAGATGTTATTTTTAAGTAACCAATGCGACATATCCTGATACATGCATGTCATGTTTCTGGGATGGTTTTCTGTTACCTATGATTTTGCGCTTACACTGGTACATGCTAGCGATGTTAGCTGTTACTTTTGAGATACATGGCTAACCTTTACATGCCAAGTATGTAACAGCGACATATCAATAATTTACATTTCAGAAGTTAATTTTAATGATATGCTAGCGGTATTATAATTTACATCGCTGTTACTTCAGAAAAATAACATGCTAAGCATGTAATTAACACATGATGACCCTTACTTTATAGATTCACAGTTCATATTCACGCCACACCGTTTGCCATCGCTGGAATCCCATTGACACTTGGTTATTTTTTAATTTTTAACTTTTATTGTGTGTGACATGTGACGCATGACAATGACATACAAATACAAGAGTTTCGTGTTTTCTTTCTTGTAGATCTGGATTATTTCTTGCAATTTAGGTTTTAGGCCGAAGTTTTTTGTGTTTGTACATTAAGCATTATCCTGCAATTACAATCACGAGGTAAGTACCTACATATATAGAGAACATCTAATATATTTGGCAAATTAAATCGATTGTTTACAAACAATACAGCATTTGTGTACATGGATTTAACATGGCAGTAGCAGTAAAACCGCCACAGAAAATTATCTGCCTAAATCGCGGATCTAGACAAAATGTTTACTGCAGGTATCTGTTATTGTGTCACTGGTTTTGACAAAAGTTAGCGCCAATTTTTATTAATCCGCATTTCATGAGCAGAATTACTTTTGTGTTTGCACAACGTAAGAAACAATTGTTATGCTGAGGTGTTTACATTAACTATTTGAGTTAGATAATTTTATTGCCCTTCATTTCTTAATGTAAAATGTCCAAAGGTAATTTCACTGATTTCATATAGACAAAAAATACGCGCAACCTAAAAGACAAACAAATTAACAGTCATGCTTCATTGCCATACAGGGTAGTAATTTTAGATTGCAATAAAAATAATATAGGGAAGTTGCAACTTTTCCATATGTCGAGCCGAATTCGACTTCCGCTATTAATCAATTCCCACTACCTAAAAATATTGATGATGCATTAATAATATCATCATTTATGTCTTTAATATTATCATCTATACCTCCAGTGGACTCAAAGGTTGACACAGTGTTTTATTTTTTTTTATTTTTTTTTAATGTCAACAACACACCACGAGGGCTTACAGCCTAAATACTATCGTACCGTGGGTGTTGACAAGGAGGAAAGAGGCAGCTTGTTAATTCTGGACTTGAAGGTTTGGAGGTTCGGGTGAGAAGGAAAAACATGTGCCGGCAAGGAATTCCACAACTTGGAAGTCCTCGGGACAAAAGAGCGGGCATAACAAGATGTTCTATGTCTGGTGACCTGGACATTAAAAGGGTGCATTCGCTCTGTTCCCCTGGTAGATCTGCTGGGGGCAGCAGGTGGGGGAATTATGGAGGAAAGCTCCTCTGAGCAGTGCCCGTGCAGATATCTATAAAAGAGAGAGAGAGGTCACCAACGGCACGTTGGTGGGCAAGGGATGGAAGCCTTTGGGTGAGGGTAGGGTCACCGATGAGACGTATAGCTCTCTTTTGAATGGAGTCCAGGATAGCGAGTGTAGAAGCGGCAGCTGCACCCCAGATGTGGGAGCAGTATTCGAGGTTTGGCCTTATTTGTGAAGTGTATAAGGTATAGAGATTAGTTGGTGAAAAGTATTTGCGAGCCCGGAAGAGGAAACCCAATTTCTTAGCAGCCGCTTCTGCAATTGATGTAACATGTTGGTGCCAATTAAGATTTCGATCCACAGAAATGCCAACAAGAGAGAAGGACTCATTACTTTGAATAACTTGGTTGTTCATTGTGATGGGTCTAGGGCTGCTGTATCTCTTGTGAGAAAGAAAGCAAGACTTAGTTTTGGTGGGGTTGAATTGTACAAGATTTCTACTTCCCCAGTCTAATATTTTTTGGAGGTCCACGGAGACAGAACCCTCCATGAGTCTGCGATCCTCATCTATTATAAAACAACAATAAAAATACTACCAATTTTTCTAACAGCTTGTTTTTGAAATTTCAGATGTAATTCTGCAGAACAACCAACTAAAAAAAAAAAGGGTGTGAAATTTCTGGTTCGGAGTGTTTCCATCGAGCAAGACAGCGGAAACAGAGAAATAACAAAAAGCACATTTCACCAAAGAAATGGAAATTTACAGCTTAACTTTTAATTCATATAGACAATATGGGATCATTGTTGTTTCTACGTTTACAAATTCCAGCAAGTTTATGCATATGTTTTCAACTCATTTTATTTTTAGATTTGTATTATGAGAATTTTGTTTTTTTATTTAGTGTTTACTGAAAAAAATATTGTTTTGTGGTCCATAAAATACATGTTAACATTTTTTAGAAGTTTGCATTTACCTGCACCTTTGGAATTCATTTTTAGTTTTATATTTATATTATGAGACTTTGTTTTTTCTATAAATTTAGGGTTAGTTGGAAAATATATTGTTTTGTGCTGCTGTAAATACATGTTAAATTTTTTAGAAGCTTTTATTTATGTATGTATTTAGAATTCATTTTTGTTTTTATACTATATGAGAATTTTGTTTGTTTTTTTTTCTTCATTTACTGAAAATATTATAGTTTTGTATGTTGTATAAAATATATATCCATTTTCTAGAAGTTCATCTGTTGTTTTTATTGTCCCATTCATTTTTTTTAATAAATATTTTATACTCTTAACTCAGATGCAGATTGAGTTTACTATTACCAATAATTATTAGTAACTTATTATTATTATTATTATTATTATTATTATTATATATATATATATATATATATATATATATATATATATATATATATATATATATATATATATATATATATATATATATATATATGTATGTATGTATGTATGTATGCATGTATATAATTTACATGACAGCCATGAAGTATGAATTATATACTGGGAATATATCATAGGACATCTCAAGTACATTATTTAGTTACATGCTAGAGATGAGTCTAGATACATTATTGAAATATAAGTAAATACATCTCCTTAACAGCACAGGCGATGTCTCCAGCATGTTAAGCTGTCATGTCCCTGCGATGTGTTGTCAATGTTGGCAGTTGCTGACATTTCCTAGCTCTGGTAACTTGCATAGACCTTACAAAGTACATCTCTGCGATGTACAATGTCGCGCTGTTACATACAAAGTACATGATTGTTATGTAGTTGTGTTGCCTGGGTTGTCTGTGTGTTTAATATTTAATTTGAAGTCTAAAATGGCTGGATGGAAGAGTAGCTTTGCTGAATCTCGCTGTTTTCTTTGCTAGAACCGATATAATTATTATGATTGCGAATTATCTTTGTACTTAATTATGAATGCAAATAAAGTCCATATTATTAATAATAATATCATCATTTTTATCATTAGTTGCTGCACATGATCAATTAGATCATGTGTGAAAAAGGTGTAACTAGTTACCGTTTCTTAGAGATTATATTTGCTGTGCTTATATCATTAGGTTTGTTAACTTTATATTGAAGTCAACATTTAACATTATCTGTTGTTATTAAAGGTCAATATGAAACACAAGATACTATTAATAGTGTCCATTTGGAAACGAAAAATATACAAAATATTATTATTCCTCAATTAAAAGCTGCTTTGAGCACTTAACTTTGTAAAAAGTAACAAGGGTTGGGAGAGCAGAAGTCTTATTTGCAAAGCCAGTAAAAATAGAAACATTAAAAGAAAAACATAGGTACCTAAATATTTTGGAGAAATATGGACATGTGTCACAAATAAATGTATCTGCTAGAGTAACCACAGATTCTAAGAGATGTATAGATTATATGTTTATTAGGTTGGGCAAGAGTATTGCAAAGCAATATAGGAGTTCGGAAATATCAATCACGGCTTGTGTCCTGCGGACTAGTATTACAGATCACTACAGCTGATTTGTAGATTTTGTTGTCCAAAATAATGCAGATGGTAGCCTGAAGTTTGATGAATCTCACACAAAAGTTAAAGCAAAAAAGGTTGTGGACAAGGAAAAATGTATTCAGTACTTAGAATTAGAAGACCGGGGTGTTTTTCAGGGCATGGATGATGTACAGATGATGACTGACCAACTTACAGATATATTTACTAGCCTTATTAACAGAGCGTCAAAGATTACCACCATAGTTAAAAGAAATAAGCAACCTTGGATAACAAAGGGTTAATCAGCACGATTAGAATGAGAGACAAATTGAGATTAAAGTGGCTTAAAGATAAAAATAAACAAGCTTTAGAAACTCGGTATAAAATCTATAAGACCAACTTGATTAGGGAGACAAAGAATAATTACTATAAAAACCGAATCATATTGGCAGAAAAAAATAAAAGCAGGGTTTGGAATTCAATTGTTGAAATAGCAAACAGGCAAAGAAAGAGGTGCAGAGAATTACATCAGTAAAATTATCGAATGGTTCAACCACTAATAACGGTTCACCAATTGCTGAAGCTTTTAACGATTTTTTTATTGGTTTCGGCAAGGACAGTGCACGACAGGAAACCATAATTTTGGTAGGAAAAGCTATAAAAGAGACAAAGGTCGTTCAAATACTTTTTACTTAAACCCGGTTACAAACAATAAAGTTATAGAAGTTATTAACCGCTTAAAAAATAAATGTCGCACATGGAGAGCATGGCATAACATCTTACTACGTTAAAATGGCACACCAGTTTGTGGTAGAAGCTTTGGTAATTGTAATAAATAAAATATTTGAGACAGAAAAAATCCCATTACAATTTTAAAAAGGTGTTGTTATGCCAATGCGTAAAACCGGGAACCAGCTGCTAATGGAAAAGTATAGATCCATTAATCTAATGAATAGTTTCGCAAAGATTTTTTAAAAGCGCCTAAAAATAGTTGTTATTTTCTCAGACCCAGTATGGTTTTAGAACAAGTTTATCAACAGAAAATACGCTCCATAAACTAGACACAATTATTGTGGGCAATTTTGAAAACAATAGGAAAATCATCGGAGTCTTTCTTGTTCTTCAGAAAGCTTTTGATACAGTCTCTCATGAAACCCTTTTGACTAAGTTAGAAAATATTGGTTTGTTTGAGAACTATTTGAAAAATAGGCAACAGGTGTGAAAGTTAGATAAACACACAAGCACATCCTGGACACTAAAACGAGGAGTCCCACAAGCAACAATTTTGGGTCCAATTTTATTTCTGATATAATCAATGATGCTCTGACATCTTTTGATGAAGATAATGTATACGCAGAGGATACAGTTCTACTTCATGATGGCAATAACTGGCCCGAGACAATTCGCAATGCGGCGTTATTGATTGCTAAGCTCAATCTTAATCTGAGCCATGATAATTTTTATCTTAACGTCAAGAAAACAAAGTATATTGCATTCTCGACAACATTCGTTGGACTTGAAACAATGCCAGATATAGTTATGCCTGGACATACTGAACCCATTAGAAGTGTAGATAATCCAAAGTACCTCAGTATTATGGTAGATAAGAATTTAAAATGGCAAACGTACATAGAATATCTAAATACTAGGCTACGTAAACTTATCCATGTTTTTTTTACGTTTTGCGAGAGATAATGTATATTAATACTTTGCTTAACGTTTATGATGGTTTCGCAGCGTCCACATTACGATACGGAATATCCTATTAGAGATCAGCGTATAAATAGACATTAAAATTGCTTTGCATAACACGGAATTTCACACTAAGAACTATACTAAACAAAACAGTTAATTATTCTACAAAATTATTATACAACTCAAATAACGGCGTTATGAACATTAAGAGGTTGTATAATATTCTTCCGCTCGTACAGTATACCCACGAGGAAGTCTTATTACAAAAACAAACACAACATAAATATGTAACAAGGCAGGTGAGAAATAGAAATGTACTGTCACATTTGTCTATAAGAATTAAGTTTAGGAACATTTTAGTTGATACTGGTATTGGAAAATAGTTTCTTATAATAAATTAGTAGTTTGAAAAGCTGTGTTTTGTTAGTGAACAAATCCAGAACCCCGTAGAACGTAACAGTACTAACATCAAGATGTAAAAAATACTTCTCGGAAACCTATTGACTTTCTTGGACCAAGATTGTATAACCTTCTACCACCCAAATTTAAGATTATAGAAATGAATTATAAATTTGGTACAAAAGTAAAGGAATATGTATTGAAAAATTTCGAAAGATTAACAATCTGAATAGAAAATGCTTGAAAAACTATGGTACATAAAGGCAGCTTATAATAATTATTACGAATGAATAGATATGGAAGAGTGCTGTATACGTGGGTGTGCAAGTGTGGGCGTAGCGTTAGCGTGTTGGTATGTGTGGTATATGTATGTGTGAGTATATGCATGCTATTGCCTATTGGGTACGTATCTGAGCGCTGGGACTAGCGGGTGGCTGTGTGTAGGTATAAATGTGTGTATAAGCGAAAGTACTTCCTTTTGACTGCATCTTAATTGGAAACAATATTGTATTAGAATATTTGATGCCAAATCTTCTACTTGTGTTTGGTGTAGATAAAGTGGAAAATAGACGGTTTCGAACAGATAGATGTTAGAGGGATAGAATGCTTCCAGCGATTATTGTTGGCGGATATACCGCATTTTTTCACATGGAAATAGAGGTGAGAGTGTGTGTGCAGTGGATGGTGGGATGCTTGAGAATTTAAATAGTGAAGGACGGTCAGATGTCTAATGTAAACGTGTTGTGGTTAATGCTTTAATATGATACCTAATGCGAAGCACGCACAAGTTTAAGTATACCTATGTATGTGCTTTAACATTTTTGTTGTAAAGTTTAAATTTAAATTCGTATTAACTGATGTAAGCAAATAAAAATGAGCAAATAATATATATATATATATATATATATATATATATATATATATATATATATATATATATATATATATATTAAACGGACTTTGGATTTATAGGAGCCCTATTTCACGCTCACTTGAAGAAATTTTCCGAAAGTTACCATCGAAACCTCTCTATTAGTGAATTTTCTTAATGAAAATTCACCAGAAGGCCTGAATGTATGGATTATAAACTATAGTCGTGAATAAACTAGTAGAATAGTAAAAAATGCACACACGCTGAAAATATAAGAAATATAAACCTAGCAGGTTTCTCCGCGGATTCTTAATACATTCTTACAACCTTCTGTAGTAATATGACCAAGACATCACCTGAAGATTAGTTATTTAAGTTACCATGTAATTAATATTGGACTCGCAAATAAGCTAAGCTTTCGCGATCCCAGTATTATTACAATAGCTTGTAAGTCGAGTTTGTCTTGGTTATTATATAAGCAAAACAATAAAAATGTACCTTTTATAAATCATAAATCATAAAGATTGTAATGCGAATTGTAAAAAAGAAACAACAATAAACCATATTATTATTATTATCGACTTTAGCCTAAAGGGCTTTCACACTCCCTCAAAGGGGGACATTCACTCATCCCCAATATCTCAGATATCAAAGGGACTGAGCTCAGATGGAGCCCTTTCCAAGTTACCTGGCCCAGAACGACAACGTGGCACATCCTCATTTCCCAGAAATCTTCGCACGGTATAGGCAGTTGCAAGTATTACCGCCTTCTGCATAACCTTATAAAGATGCTCTCCAAGCCGTAGTATCTTAATGTTCTCTCGAAGATTCTTAGGAACCACACCAGTTGACGACATGACTGTCGGGATCACTTGGACACTAGCTGCCCTCCATTGTCTCTTTACTTGAGTTCTCTGTACTTAATGATCATCTCGTTGTACTTTATCTCTAGATTATTGGTATTCAGAAGGGCCACACCAAACAGCGTCACTTGTTTGCCGGACATTATATACTAACATTATGTCTGGCCTGTTGTGGGTAACTCGTTGGTCTGTGAGCACGGTCCGATCCCAGTACAACCTGTTTCCTTGGTTCTCTAGAACAGGCTCAGGAGTGTATCTATAGTGGAGCACTTTACCAAGATTCAAAAGTCTCATTTTCGGGGCCAGTTCTTGATGGAGTATTTTTACAACTGCGTGCCTCTCTTTGTACTCTGTTGCAGTAAACGCTTGACATACTCCGGTGACGTGCTGGGTAGTCTCTGATGACTGACACTCAAATCTGCATTTGTCATTTTGGCTCGAATTATTTGCAACTATATACTATATACAACTACGTAGTATTATTATTAATAATAATAATAATAAGAATAAGAATAATAAGAATAATAATAATGTTATATTATCTCTATAATACTACGTCCCCTTTTTATAGTTTATTTGGAATACCTAAATATCTTTCGATGTTTAAAACACCATTTGATGGTAATATTTTAATATGAAAACATTAATTAAAACGGTGAAAAATACTTAATCCACGAATAGATATGTTTAAATCTTAAATAATTTTTCATTTTCATGCACAATTAGGTACAACTTTAGTTAGCCGCCACTTCGAGGCAGTAGGTAAATAAAAATCAACTGCTTACCTTAGATGCATTAAATTTAATACTATCCACTTTCGGACATCTACCTAGACCACTTGAGCTACCATAATGAAAACTAGATGCAATATGAGTGATCAAGCATAACAGCACTAACATTTTGTATGAAAAATATGTATAAAAAAGATTGTAATTTTATATGGTTATGTGAATGATGCTAAATAACCTTTGTATTTGGCTTGACCTGCTCACAATTCTATTAATTTGACACAATGAAATATTTAAATTTTAATTATTTAAATAAGGCCAGTCAACGTTTTTAAATAGTGGAATAGGGTCTCGTTCCAATTAAAAAATTAAAACTTTATTTGGTACATCAAGAAATGCTTTAAAATATGCGTTGAAAAGGGCTAGGATTTTGTAAATATGTTCACAGAAAGGTATTCCAGATGCCTAATAGTAGAGAGAAAAAGCCTTCGTTCAATTATGTTTAAAAATCTACATAATAAACTAAGTTAGGTAAGGTATGCACTTTACATTTAAACAAATTACACAACTGATTTATATTATAAAACATTTATATTGATTGTAATTATTTTTATTATAAATATCGATCAATTGATTATACTTCAATTCAAAACTATAGTTAACATTATTTTCTATTCTAATAATGTAAACCTTTGAAAACAAGATTTCACTTACTGTGACTCCTAAGCCCTCGTAATTTTTTAAATCAGTAGTAGGTGTAAATGGGCGGTTCTGGAACCTCCTCCCACTCGTTCCTCCTCTGACCCGAGATAACGTAATAGACATGGCGGCTGTAGGAGCGAACGTTAGATGAATAACATGACGTAATATAAGATGGCGGACCGAAAGTAGAAAATTAGAAGACGATTAACGTGAAATGACAATTAACCTAACCTGTCAAAAGAAGAGGATCCACCATTTAACATGACCTAATCAAAGATGGAGGTTAGTGCAAGCGCAGATCAAACTTCTTTATTTATCGGCTGTTAGACAACTGTTTGGCAGCCGTTAGACAGCACCTGTCTGTCCTACCTGTCCCGTTTGTCCCGTCTGTCCCGTCTGTCGCGTCTGTCCCGTCTGTCTCGTCTGCTTGTCTGTCCCGTCTGTCTCGTCTGTCCCGCCTGGCCCGTCTGGCCCTTCGTCTAATCCGTCTGCCCCGTTTGTCCTGTCTGTCCCGTCGATCCCGTCTATCCCGCCTGTCCCGTCTCTGTCCTGTCTGAAGCCAACAACACATCGAGATAATTTACAGAATATGTCACATAGCGGCAATGTGATTAACGTTGAAACGCGAGATGAACATAACTAGGGCACGACCGTTACTCAGTCTATTCAAAATAACAAACAGGTTCTATTGTATGCTGCTCTAATCCTTGTTCCTAAAAAATCAGAATTATACACAAATGTTGAGCCTTGTTAGATAATGCATGTCAGAGCTCATTCATTTCGCGCCTTTTATGCATGAAATCAGGCATTCCCTTGAAGGAGGCTAATGTATAGGCCTATAGACATAATTAACTTGGAAACTATATCTGAAAGTATTCCAGAAAAAAAGAATAACCTGTATGTATATTTCACAAGCTAATACTTATCGAGATACATTGTGGTAAGATAATCAACATTTAACAAATAAGTTCAAGTTGCGGCCTTTGTGTTTTTCTTTATCCATAATAATAAGAATCCTTTAAACAAAAGAAGAGAATCCTTAACAATAGTGGATTTGGAGGAGTCGAAATTACATATTTTGAAATGATTGTAATCAGACGCTTTCGCCGTCAAATACAAGCTGCTGACTCAACAGCAATGTTGGAAATACCAGTACCTTGAAAGGGCTTCATCAGTTTATCGACGAAATGGGCTTAATCAGAGTCGGGGGACATATTCAGCATTTTGATTTATGTTACGATGCAAAGTTTCCAATTGTACTGTCTAAAACGAATCATTTTACCGAATTGATAATTCATTATTACCACGCTAAGCAATTACACACAGGAACTCAAGGTACCCTTGCTGTGGTTTGCCAGAAATTCTAGATAATTTCTGAACACAGCACGGTTAGGAGGGTTATACATCAGAGTATGATCTGCATACAACCTGCAAACTTATCAAGAGATGGATTGCAACCATATAGACTTTTCTTGAAAGTGGCTATTGATTACGCGGGACCAATTTACATAAAGTCAACCCTACAAACCAGATCGAAAACTAACATTAATGTGTATTTGTTTGTTTGACCACGAAAACCGTTCATTTGCAACTAGTGAGTAGTTTGTCCACGGAATCGTTTCTGGATATCCTGAAACGTTTTATATCGCGCCAAGGAAATGTAAGCGATATTTATTTAGACAACGCTTTTAACTTCAAGGGGGCTTATTGCGAATTAAGGGAATTTTACCAATTATTCCAGTCAAACGAATTCGAACTCAATACTAAAACCACACTACAACAAGACATAATTGATTGGCATTTTATACCACCCAAAAGTCCTCATTTTGGAGGCTTATCGGAAGCTACAATTAAGACTGTAAAACGTCGTCTAAGCGTCTGATTGGTGACACAGCTTTGAATTAAGAAAGTCTATACACACCTTTATCTATGATTGAAGCGGTTCTCAACTCACGTCCTCTACTACCCTTATCCGAAGATCCCAAACACCTAGAAACCTTGACCCTGTCTCATTTCTTCATTCGAGAACCACTGGTAACGATACCATTAGTTATACGGCTAGATGTATACTCACAATAATTAAAACCGCAGACCGGTTTCGCTCTAATTAGAGCTCATCAGTACGGTTTACTAAGTACAGAGGGAACACACCTATAAAGTAATACAGCTATGGTAGCCAGCCTCCAAGAACATTGTAAGATGTACGACATGGTGCCATCTTACATTGTCCCTATATTAGGGAAGAAAAGGGCCAGGGCTGAAAATTTACAAAATTGTTAGTTGGTTGTACACAGTCCCTATTTTATAACATTATGTTACTTGGAGCTGTCGTGACAATATATTACCTGGTCCCGCACAGAGATGGCGACCATGTCGTACATCTTACAATGTACCATTAGTTCTACTTAGATACCAAAACCTACCTCGCCTACAATAGATCAAGAAACGCATCGTGGGGGTACAGCCAGGAGGTGATGATGAAGTGTGCGTTGTTTCCGTGGTGCTGGCCAACGGCATTATGATGAAAAGGGCGGTTTCAAGTGTTTACCCATTATCTGATTTATACTACTGTTTTTGTATTTAATGTACTCTGGGCCTATGGGAGGTCCAAGGCGGGCGGCTATACTAGTTCCCGCCAGAATTTGGAAATATTTCTAATTTTGTAGTTACCAGCGAGTTTCACCAGGGGCACTACAGTTGTATATAGCAATATTTTACTAAGAAATACTCTAAATTGTCGAACGGTGGCGCCACCCACACAGCACAGGACATCCAACGGATATCCATTGGATATATACATCATATCCATTTTACGTCCATGACCATAATGGATATCATATGGACATCCAATGGATATAGCTACAACAGAAAAATATTCATAAAACTAAAATAATGTGAACATATGAGCATTTCTTATTCATTGAAATCTAATCAAGAATGCATTCAAATTTCTGGGTGTATACTTTATTCAAGTATGTATATATCCATCTGACATCCAATGGATGTCCATTGGATATCCGATGGATGTCCATTGGATATCCCATGGATATACAGAAGACATCTATGAGATGTCCACTGGACATCCAGTTGATGTTCCGTTAATATGTCCACACCAGCAGAAAACAAGATTGTTAATTATAGAAACCGTTATTTACGTTTGTAAAAGATAAGGGAAGAAAAATAACTCGGTCTAGCACAAGAATTACTGAAAAGCGCTAAAACTAGCGCCAACAATAAATTTCTATCCTATTTCTCATTGCGATTATAACATTATAATAAATATATTTTTATTTCAATACAGAGAGTATTATTGTTTATGCCTGTTATTTTGTGAGAATATATTATCATATTGTTATTCATTAATACTCTCTGGAACAATAGGTGCGGGATCATTTAATAACTCACCTTCGGACATTGGGTGCTTGAATTGTTGGCTACAATGACGAAAATTCGTTCGAATTTGTGTGGTTTCAAGTAGTTTGGATTAAAGTTGAGGTTGCTTAGAAGCAGATCACTTCCAGTAGATTATGAAAGTAGATGACTTAAGGTTAATTAAAACTATTGGGTTTATAGTCAGTTCCGTCGTGATACTCAACATTAACAGCGATTACCTATTATTTTAAAATAGCCACTAAACTGTTGTAGTTTCAGCTAAAATAATTAAAGTAATATTAATAAACATTTGTTCATATTATTTATTGGATTGTCTTATGAGTTTGATTATAAGCAGTGTTTTTTCTTTATAGCAAAAATGCATACCTGAGCCCTGAGCTAGATCATAAACCAGGGAAACAAAGTCATTTAAATGATTTTAGAAAACAATAAAGTATTTGTTTGCTTATATTAGTGTTTCATTGAGGGGATGGGGTTAGAAAGAGAATGGCGGTGCGTTAGCATCGAATATCCATTTCATGTAAAAGTAGTATCCATTTGATGACCACGTGTATATCCATATAACTCCATTAGATGTATAATTTTGTGACCACAGGTGTATCCATACAACATCCAATATATATATATATATATATATATATATATATATATATATATATATATATATATATATATATATATATATATATATATATATATACATGGATATCCAGATTGATGGATATTGGTGGAACATCTGTATGTTCATTGGGTGTTTATTGGATATCCATGTATATCCATTAGATGTCCTGGATACCCATCGTGGATATCCATTGGATATCTAATGGACGTCCGTGGGATGTGTGGGCCCCTGACATTATATGGTAACTGAAGGATATGAGGGGCTGCCTCTTTATATTTGTTTGTCGATCTTGAAGCGATCAGACATGTCAGTAGGTATAGATGGTTCATTCTGGAGCCTCCACTTCCTCCACTCGGCCACTGCGCCGGCGCGAAGCGCCGGAGTGACGTCATAGTGACGTCACTGGACGGAGAGCCAATAATAATAACAACCCTGAGATGACGTAATCCAAGATGGCGGCCAAGATTGCCGACAAGAAGTGAAAACGCGGGAAAATTAAATTTTTAAATGACAGATGGCACTACCTGTCAAAATAAGAGGACCTGCCATTTTGATTTTTGATACCACGGGACAAGGCTGTTATTAAACAGTAAATTGTAGCGTGTTACGAAGGCTCTAGCGGATGTCTTCACGGGGATCGTACCCCGTCCTAAATGTAGGGAACAAAGATGGCGCCCGAGGAAATTAAGTTATATTAATATGGAAGGTAAAAGGTAACCGCCAAAGGTAAAGAGTAAACGAACACATGCTACACATAATAAAAGGTTTGAACGACTTGTGGCAGATTGATTTAGGTGAGTTTACTGACTATCATCGAGAAAACTCTGGCTACAAGTACATTTTAGTGGTTATAAATTGTTTTAAAAGTATATGTGGACTCGTGCACTTAAATCTAAAATGCTGAAGAGGTGACTAAAGCTATGGTCGATATTTTAGCTAATAGTACAACATTCAATCTGATCTTAGCCGAGAATTCTATAACTCTAAATTTAACACCTTAATGAAAAAATACAACATTAATCACTACATCACTTATAGTGTAAAGAAGGCTGCAATGTTGGAAAGAGTCATACGTACCTTAAAAGAAAAGATATATAACAACTTTAACTTATTTGGTTCCTACAAATGGTTTAATCCACTACCTAATCTCACGGCTGCCTACAACGCTACTGTTCATCGCACAACTGGTGTAAAACCTCAAGATGATAATAAGAAAAATGAAGAGACTATTCTTAAACAAGTCTACTCAAATATTAAAGTGTTTGATCGGACTAAATTTAAAGTGGATGATGTACGTATAAGTAAATCAAAAGCTCAATTTGAAAAGTGGTATACACCTCGCTGGTCAACAGAGTTATTCAAGATAGTGTCCATTTCACAAATCCAGTAACATACTTTCTTTAAGACATGCAGGGAAAACCAATCAGTGGAGGGTTAGCTTATATTTAATGTATTAATGTACTTAGAACAAAAGTCTTTGTTAAAATTAATGTTTTTTTATTTTTCTATATGACATATATACATAGACTAATACAATTAAAAATTATGTCGTAAATCAATAATATCCTGAATAAACTTCTCTTGCGGCACATCTGCTATCTGCAGGTCGTTTTTGTTCGTCTTAAGGTATTTCACTTCAGTCTTTATTCTGTTAAAGAGATTTATAGAATTTAGATCATACAACATGTTTAGAACCACTTCGGAATCGGGTTTTTTATTTTTAAAGTTCCTAACAGCTCTTCGAACACTTTTCTTCTGCGTTCTCACTGCATGATATGGGTATGTAGCGTCTTTCTCATTTCTTGAAAGTAAACCAAACACACTTATATTGCCAGGCTTACTTGGCTTTGGGGATAGATCTTCAAGGTGTTCTGTGACTAGTGTTTCTTTCTCGCATGCGCTGCACTTCATCATCTATCTCCATTAATTTTACCTCAATTTCTTTAAGGTTACCCTTGTATTTTTGATTAAATACATTGACGAAAAAATCAAAAATAATTTGGTTGCACTTTTCATAGAATGGATTGGATATCCAACAAGCCAAATTTAATATCAAATCTTTGCAAACATATGTACCAGATATCGAGTCGTCAATCTGCGCTCCACCAAAGTTTACCAAGTATGTAGCAGTTGTAGGTATTAAGTCAACACCTTCTGCTGGAACATTTGGGGAGTCGGTATTCCGGCTCCCCAGATGTTCCTTTAACTTATTGTTGTAATAGGCAATCAACTCTTTAGTTTTCTTATTTTCCAACCAATGTCTAAATCTTTTCTCGACACTTTTACACAAGTTTGTCGCATTGAAATAACCAGTGTTTTTATTAAAAATTAATTGAAAGTCTCCAAATAAACCATACCAAAAGTTGTATTTAATGTAGCCATTTGAACAGATAGATCAGACGTTTTTCGCTACACCAATGGTATGTTGTACTTTTTCAGTAAGAAACGATATTCTGAATTTAACGAATACACCAACATATTAAACAAGGTGGCACCTTTTGACCCTGCTATATTTGGTATACAGTGCCCGAGGAAACTGTTTTTTAACAACTGCAAAAATTTTTGCAGAAACTAACAACTTTCAAAAATGTCCTAGATGCAGACTATGAAGATTATTTATAACTTATTACATTTATTAATTTAGTAAAATGTGACATATTAATAAATATTTGAAAAATACTGTCTCTTGTTTTCATTGTTTACCTCCAGCATCTAAATCCTGTCTTCTTCACACCAAAGTTAAAAAGTTGGTCTGCGCATGCGTGTATACTATTTTAGAATTCTACTCATCAAGACGATTAACATAACACCAAACACATAGGGATTAAGTTAAAAAGCTAAAAAGTTAGTCTGCGCATGCGTGTATACTATTTCTGAATTCTACATATCAAGACGATTAGCATGACACCAAACACGTGAGGGTTAACTTAAAAACTAAAAAAGTTGTTTTGCGCATGCGCTATATTTGAATTTCACTGGTCGAGACGAGTAATTTGACACCAAACACTATACTTCTACATTGCTTAATAACAAAGTTGGTTTGTGCATGCGCAAGCCACCATATTTCAATTCCACTCGTTGAGACGAGTAACATGACACTAAACACTATACCTCTTCACCGCTTAATACAAAAGTTGGTTTGCCCATGCGTAACCTGTCATATTTGCATTCCACTCTTCGAGACGAGTAACATGACACCAAACACGTGGAGATTACCTTTAAAACTAAAAAAGTTGGTTTGCGCATACGCAGACTGTCATATTTGAATTCCACTCGTCGAGACGAGTAACATGACACCAAACACTATACCTCTACACCGCTTAATAACAAAGTTAATTTGCGCCTGCGCAAACCGCTGTATTTAAATTTTACTCATTGAGACGATTACCATGATACCAAACACTATACCTCTACGTCTACTATTAACAAAGTTGGGTTTGCGCATGCGCAAACCGCCATCTGTTCGTACGTTACACAACCAAAAATCAAAATGGCAGGTCCTCTTATTTTGACAGGTAGTGCCATCTGTCATTTAAAAATTTAATTTTCCCGCGTTTTCACTTCTTGTCGGCAATCTTGGCCGCCATCTTGGATTACGTCATCTCAGGGTTGTTATTATTATTGGCTCTCCGTCCAGTGACGTCACTATGACGTCACTCCGGCGCTTCGCGCCGGCGCAGTGGCCGAGTGGAGGAAGTGGAGGCTCCAGAATGAACCATCTATACCTACTGACATGTCTGATCGCTTCAAGATCGACAAACAAATATAAAGAGGCAGCCCCTCATATCCTTCAGTTACCATATAATGTCAGGGGCCCACACATCCCACGGACGTCCATTAGATATCCAATGGATATCCACGATGGGTATCCAGGACATCTAATGGATATACATGGATATCCAATAAACACCCAATGAACATACAGATGTTCCACCAATATCCATCAATCTGGATATCCATGTATATATATATATATATATATATATATATATATATATATATATATATATATATATATATATACACCAATATCCATCAATCTGGATATCCATGTATATATATATATATATATATATATATATATATATATATATATATATATATATATATATATATATATATACATGGATATCCAGATTGATGGATATTGGTGGAACATCTGTATGTTCATTGGGTGTTTATTGGATATCCATGTATATCCATTAGATGTCCTGGATACCCATCGTGGATATCCATTGGATATCTAATGGACGTCCGTGGGATGTGTGGGCCCCTGACATTATATGGTAACTGAAGGATATGAGGGGCTGCCTCTTTATATTTGTTTGTCGATCTTGAAGCGATCAGACATGTCAGTAGGTATAGATGGTTCATTCTGGAGCCTCCACTTCCTCCACTCGGCCACTGCGCCGGCGCGAAGCGCCGGAGTGACGTCATAGTGACGTCACTGGACGGAGAGCCAATAATAATAACAACCCTGAGATGACGTAATCCAAGATGGCGGCCAAGATTGCCGACAAGAAGTGAAAACGCGGGAAAATTAAATTTTTAAATGACAGATGGCACTACCTGTCAAAATAAGAGGACCTGCCATTTTGATTTTTGGTTGTGTAACGTACGAACAGATGGCGGTTTGCGCATGCGCAAACCCAACTTTGTTAATAGTAGACGTAGAGGTATAGTGTTTGGTATCATGGTAATCGTCTCAATGAGTAAAATTTAAATACAGCGGTTTGCGCAGGCGCAAATTAACTTTGTTATTAAGCGGTGTAGAGGTATAGTGTTTGGTGTCATGTTACTCGTCTCGACGAGTGGAATTCAAATATGACAGTCTGCGTATGCGCAAACCAACTTTTTTAGTTTTAAAGGTAATCTCCACGTGTTTGGTGTCATGTTACTCGTCTCGAAGAGTGGAATGCAAATATGACAGGTTACGCATGGGCAAACCAACTTTTGTATTAAGCGGTGAAGAGGTATAGTGTTTAGTGTCATGTTACTCGTCTCAACGAGTGGAATTGAAATATGGTGGCTTGCGCATGCACAAACCAACTTTGTTATTAAGCAATGTAGAAGTATAGTGTTTGGTGTCAAATTACTCGTCTCGACCAGTGAAATTCAAATATAGCGCATGCGCAAAACAACTTTTTTAGTTTTTAAGTTAGCCCTCACGTGTTTGGTGTCATGCTAATCGTCTTGATATGTAGAATTCAGAAATAGTATACACGCATGCGCAGACTAACTTTTTAGCTTTTTAACTTAATCCCTATGTGTTTGGTGTTATGTTAATCGTCTTGATGAGTAGAATTCTAAAATAGTATACACGCATGCGCAGACCAACTTTTTAACTTTGGTGTGAAGAAGACAGGATTTAGATGCTGGAGGTAAACAATGAAAACAAGAGACAGTATTTTTCAAATATTTATTAATATGTCACATTTTACTAAATTAATAAATGTAATAAGTTATAAATAATCTTCATAGTCTGCATCTAGGACATTTTTGAAAGTTGTTAGTTTCTGCAAAAATTTTTGCAGTTGTTAAAAAACAGTTTCCTCGGGCACTGTATACCAAATATAGCAGGGTCAAAAGGTGCCACCTTGTTTAATATGTTGGTGTATTCGTTAAATTCAGAATATCGTTTCTTACTGAAAAAGTACAACATACCATTGGTGTAGCGAAAAACGTCTGATCTATCTGTTCAAATGGCTACATTAAATACAACTTTTGGTATGGTTTATTTGGAGACTTTCAATTAATTTTTAATAAAAACACTGGTTATTTCAATGCGACAAACTTGTGTAAAAGTGTCGAGAAAAGATTTAGACATTGGTTGGAAAATAAGAAAACTAAAGAGTTGATTGCCTATTACAACAATAAGTTAAAGGAACATCTGGGGAGCCGGAATACCGACTCCCCAAATGTTCCAGCAGAAGGTGTTGACTTAATACCTACAACTGCTACATACTTGGTAAACTTTGGTGGAGCGCAGATTGACGACTCGATATCTGGTACATATGTTTGCAAAGATTTGATATTAAATTTGGCTTGTTGGATATCCAATCCATTCTATGAAAAGTGCAACCAAATTATTTTTGATTTTTTCGTCAATGTATTTAATCAAAAATACAAGGGTAACCTTAAAGAAATTGAGGTAAAATTAATGGAGATAGATGATGAAGTGCAGCGCATGCGAGAAAGAAACACTAGTCACAGAACACCTTGAAGATCTATCCCCAAAGCCAAGTAAGCCTGGCAATATAAGTGTGTTTGGTTTACTTTCAAGAAATGAGAAAGACGCTACATACCCATATCATGCAGTGAGAACGCAGAAGAAAAGTGTTCGAAGAGCTGTTAGGAACTTTAAAAATAAAAAACCCGATTCCGAAGTGGTTCTAAACATGTTGTATGATCTAAATTCTATAAATCTCTTTAACAGAATAAAGACTGAAGTGAAATACCTTAAGACGAACAAAAACGACCTGCAGATAGCAGATGTGCCGCAAGAGAAGTTTATTCAGGATATTATTGATTTACGACATAATTTTTAATTGTATTAGTCTATGTATATATGTCATATAGAAAAATAAAAAAACATTAATTTTAACAAAGACTTTTGTTCTAAGTACATTAATACATTAAATATAAGCTAACCCTCCACTGATTGGTTTTCCCTGCATGTCTTAAAGAAAGTATGTTACTGGATTTGTGAAATGGACACTATCTTGAATAACTCTGTTGACCAGCGAGGTGTATACCACTTTTCAAATTGAGCTTTTGATTTACTTATACGTACATCATCCACTTTAAATTTAGTCCGATCAAACACTTTAATATTTGAGTAGACTTGTTTAAGAATAGTCTCTTCATTTTTCTTATTATCATCTTGAGGTTTTACACCAGTTGTGCGATGAACAGTAGCGTTGTAGGCAGCCGTGAGATTAGGTAGTGGATTAAACCATTTGTAGGAACCAAATAAGTTAAAGTTGTTATATATCTTTTCTTTTAAGGTACGTATGACTCTTTCCAACATTGCAGCCTTCTTTACACTATAAGTGATGTAGTGATTAATGTTGTATTTTTTCATTAAGGTGTTAAATTTAGAGTTATAGAATTCTCGGCTAAGATCAGATTGAATGTTGTACTATTAGCTAAAATATCGACCATAGCTTTAGTCACCTCTTCAGCATTTTAGATTTAAGTGCACGAGTCCACATATACTTTTAAAACAATTTATAACCACTAAAATGTACTTGTAGCCAGAGTTTTCTCGATGATAGTCAGTAAACTCACCTAAATCAATCTGCCACAAGTCGTTCAAACCTTTTATTATGTGTAGCATGTGTTCGTTTACTCTTTACCTTTGGCGGTTACCTTTTACCTTCCATATTAATATAACTTAATTTCCTCGGGCGCCATCTTTGTTCCCTACATTTAGGACGGGGTACGATCCCCGTGAAGACATCCGCTAGAGCCTTCGTAACACGCTACAATTTACTGTTTAATAACAGCCTTGTCCCGTGGTAGCTTAAGTGGAGAAAATAAACACCAGGAGTTCATTTTTTGGTGACTCCAGTATATGTAAAAAAGCTAAGTAGGCTTTAATTACTTACTTTCACTTACCTTGGGTTATCTTCCTAACTAATAAGATGTGAGCAGATAAACAGAAACGTGCTATACTAACCAAGTACTCATATAGTTACTTAAAGCACTACAAACATGCAAAATGCATAGCCGCTACTAAGGTGTAGTCAATAAGGCGAATGTTAACTAAAAATAGTATAATAAATAACCTATCTACAAACAGACACAAATATGAAACGTGAGTGCGAATAACATATCAAATAAAATCATTTACACCAAGCGCAAATCATTTTTATATAGCAGAATAAATAATAGCAGTCAAAATTAAAAGACACAAATAAACAAGTATGTTGTGTTATTAAATGGGTCAAATCAATGAAGCAGGCGGTGCATTATAAGAACTCATAAATATTAGCGTGTTAAAAGAATGCAGAGGCAAGCGAGCGACATATCCAGGTTATGCAGGCGCACAAAAATCAACAAGCACAAGCAACGCGCTTCCGCGGAGATGCAGCCAGGCGCCCTTTCACATAATGCAGCTAACTAACACCCCTGTTCCCTTAGCCGACGTCCAGAGTGTTTAACTGACAATACTTCGCACCATTCTACAGTCGTATTGCAGCAACCACCCTGTATATGCTTCTTCCAGATAATAATGCACGCGAAGCGACCTATTCCCTACTTCAGTTAATTTACGACCGGCCAGAGTGTTTAACGAACGACACTTCGCACCATTCTACAGTCGTGTCGTAGCAACCACCCTGTATATAAATAACAATAACGCACGCGACAGAAATTATTCCCCAATTCCTAACTCGCCCCGAACGTCCAGGATGTTTAACTGACAACGCTTCGCACCGTACTACAGTCGCGTTGCAGCAACCACCCAGTATATACCCGCGACAACATAGTTCGACACCGCGAAACTAAAACCAGGATGCACCCAGCTGCACCCTACAGTCGCAGAAAAGGCCTACCTGACAAACGTAACAGCACCTCTCCTACACGATGTACACAATACAATACGCGAAACGAAAGAAACAATCTTTTCCAGAAGCCGTGACGTACCACTCCTAGCTCTGGTGCAAGACTGGAAGGTCTCTGACTAGTATGCGACCACTCCAACCGCACGCAGCCAGCTCGCGGCGTCACGCGCCCCCCTTACCGTTGTCGATGAAACAACCTCGCCGAGATTGTTGCACCGGCTTGCGAGAGTAAAGCAAACGGCTTTGCTCTGCCGGTGTCCGTTCTATTTATAGCCCGGGCAACGACCCTCGCCTAGCACCGCCGCAGTCCGGCCCCCATGCGCCGACCAGCAACTCGCTCGTGTCTCGACGCTCGCTGTGAACTTTTCAACGCGGTTTCATTTAATACAAAATGAATAAACATAAACAAACATTAGAAGTGCTTGTTTACTATTGAATAGCCTTTTGATGCTATTTTCTTTAGCACGACCTATATAAAAATATATTAAATCAATTAAACATGCCTGCTTCATTACACTCCCTCCACTTACCAAAAAGACGCAGTCTTTTGGTCTAACTCAAATTAGACACCCAGAGAGGAATGTAAAAAAACTCAAACTTACAATTAAAAATAAGTAAACCCTAAAATTAAAATAAGTAAACCCTTAAATTAAAATAAGTAAACCCTTAAATACTACGTAATCATTAACCTAGTTGCTAAATTGTTCTGTCTATCTCTTAAATGCTACTTAACCACAAACTTAATCACTAGATTGTTTTCAGTCTATGTCTTTTTGTCCATCACTGTCACTAGTTTTCACTTGCACACATGCACGCATTTCACTTCATTTCCAAGGATATGAGATGCGGCGCCGGGAGAGTATACAAAGACTGCACGGGCCTCGCTGTTGACGATCTGGACGGTGCCTTCTTGTCTTCTTAACTCCTTCCCTGGATACAAGTAATTCTCACTGGATTCCAACGGATCGTACAGGTGGAAGCGACGACACGACCGGTACCTCGTACCGCACGCAGCCAGCTCGCGGCGTCACGCGCCCCCCTTACCGTTGTCGATGAAACAACCTCGCCGAGATTGTTGCACCGGCTTGCGAGAGTAAAGCAAACGGCTTTGCTCTGCCGGTGTCCGTTCTATTTATAGCCCGGGCAACGACCCTCGCCTAGCACCGCCGCAGTCCGGCCCCCATGCGCCGACCAGCAACTCGCTCGTGTCTCGACGCTCGCTGTGAACTTTTCAACGCGGTTTCATTTAATACAAAATGAATAAACATAAACAAACATTAGAAGTGCTTGTTTACTATTGAATAGCCTTTTGATGCTATTTTCTTTAGCACGACCTATATAAAAATATATTAAATCAATTAAACATGCCTGCTTCATTACACTCCCTCCACTTACCAAAAAGACGCAGTCTTTTGGTCTAACTCAAATTAGACACCCAGAGAGGAATGTAAAAAAACTCAAACTTACAATTAAAAATAAGTAAACCCTAAAATTAAAATAAGTAAACCCTTAAATTAAAATAAGTAAACCCTTAAATACTACGTAATCATTAACCTAGTTGCTAAATTGTTCTGTCTATCTCTTAAATGCTACTTAACCACAAACTTAATCACTAGATTGTTTTCAGTCTATGTCTTTTTGTCCATCACTGTCACTAGTTTTCACTTGCACACATGCACGCATTTCACTTCATTTCCAAGGATATGAGATGCGGCGCCGGGAGAGTATACAAAGACTGCACGGGCCTCGCTGTTGACGATCTGGACGGTGCCTTCTTGTCTTCTTAACTCCTTCCCTGGATACAAGTAATTCTCACTGGATTCCAACGGATCGTACAGGTGGAAGCGACGACACGACCGGTACCTCGTTCGTCGGTTTCATCCACCATATACACTCGCCTCCCTTTTATTTTACACATCGAAAATCCTACTGTGTAGGCACAACGATTCATCCTGTGCCGGGCTGAACAGGACTGTCTGCCGGGATGCGAAAGCGACATAGGGTGCCGTCTGGCTTCATGAAGCGGTGCTTGCATGGCCTGTCCGTGGGCTGTCGCGGGGATCTGAACTCGCGTAGCCGTTGGCGTAGGCTGCGAGTCCAAGCGACGCCACGCACCTCCAGGCGGGCCGCCAAGCCAGGTGATAGTACCCTCCGCATCCACGGGAAACTCCGCTCTTCTTCCGCCATTTCCTTCATAGCTTCAGACGGTTCTGCGGCTTTCAGCGCCTCTTCTGCCGAAGGCCGTTCTTCTGGCTCTCCGTTCAGCATTGCCTGAACCCACGGCAACCCAGCGGATTCCAATTCCGGGGTCGGAACCAATCCGGTCACCGCAGCCGTGAACGCCATGTCTTCTTTTTGCTTGATGTTGAATAGTGGTCTCCCTGTCACCATCCCATATAATATGATACCTAACGCCCACACATCTACTTTGTAATTGTAGGGCTCCTGCCTACATTGCTCAGGCGCTAGGTATCCCGGCGTTCCCCACACCGGATACGTCCGTCGGGCATGGTCAGGCACCACCATGGCCAAACCGAAGTCGGCGAGCTTCACCACATCATCGGCGAATACCAAGATATTTTCGGGCTTCAAATCTCGGTGCACCACCTTCAGGTCGTGGCAAAACTGCAACGCCTTCAGCAGCTGTCTGCCCACCGCCGTAACATGCTCCGGGGCTCTATCATTCCGGGAACACCAATCCGCCAAATCTCCGGCCTGTGCGTACTCGAACACCAGATAGTGTCTTTCTCTCTGGACGAAGGTCTCCAGCAGGGCCGCAATGTGCGGATGTTTCAACAGCTCCCCGCACCTCAATTCCATCTTCACGGACGCAGGTTGGCCACGCACGATTTTTACCGCGTACAAATCAGCGGTTGTACGATGCTTACACTTCATCACCATGCCGAAGCCTCCTTCCCCCAATTTTTCTAGCATTTGGTATGCCCTGTCGAACGTACGACGCGGCTCCACCTCCTGCCTCAGCTTCCGAGCCAAGTCCTTGCATGCCTCCAACTTCTCCGTCTCCGCTCTCTGCTTCTGAGTGAGCGCCTCGGCCATGCACAGATACTCGCCAGCTGGCAGGTTTTTCCTGGCGACTTTACGTACCCTGGGCATTCTACCTAATTAGAAAAAGAAACATCAGAATGATATGGTTTTAAGTCTTTCACATGAATATGTCGGACTCGCCTTCCATTATCATTTTGTAAATCATAGATTACTGGGGAAACAACTTTAATAACTCGATACGGGCCGGAATACTTTGGGGCCAGCTTGGCCGCAAAACTTTTTCCGCCCGACGACAGTGGACGCTCCACTTTCATAACCTGATCACCTACTGTGCATCTCCAATCTCTTCTACGGAGATTGTAGTAATGCCTCTGCTGGTTAAATGCTCTCGCCAAATTCAGGCGCACCAGCTCATAAACATCTTTCAGCTTCTCTACACGACCGGCCTGTTCCGCCACCTCTTCTCGAGTGGCTTCTTGCAGATCCTCTGGCGTAGTGGATGGATAAACAGAACTTGGCACATGTAGCTCCCTTCCGAAATTCAAAAAGGCTGGCGTGAACCCAGAAGACTGGTTTCTCGACGTGTTGTAAGCCAACATCAATTCCGGCAACCGTTGATCCCATGCACGATGATTTGTATTACAAAACTGTGCTATCATGGTCTTCAAAGTTCGATTCTGCCTTTCGACTGGATTACACTGTGGAGTATATACGGGTGTCAGACGTTGCTTAATACCCCATTCTTCTAAAAATCGTGTGAACTTTCTCCCTACGAGTTGCCTTCCATTGTCCGAGATTATAGTCTTGAGACAGCCAAATCGGGCTACCACAAGTTCTAGAACTGCTTGTTCCATTGCATTTGCCGTCGCCCGCCGTATCGGACGACATTCTGCCCATTTCGTGAACCTATCCTGGATAACGATCGCAAAGCAGTTGCCTTTCGAGGATTTAGGCAATGGACCTATGAGATCAATGCTTACGGTCTCCCAAGGCTCACAATTTCTGGACGGTTGCATCATACCTGCTGTCTTCTGCTGGGACGTCTTATAATTTTGACAATGTAGACATCCCCTGACGTACTTCGCTGTTTCGCGAAACATACCCGGCCAGTAATACTTCCTGGCCAACCGGGAAATTGTCTTCGCAATCCCCAAGTGCCCAGCCGTTGCAGCATCATGGTTCTCTTCCAATATGCTTCTGCGTAGCTGGCGTGACACACAGAGCTTCCACGGGTCGGATAGCTCTAATTCGGCATAGTCATGTGGGTCTAGAAAATGACGATACAGTTGGTCTTCCCGGATACAATAATCCGGATTAGTGTCTGGGTGATTCGCTACTTCCTCAAACTTGTTCCTATACCCGTTGTCGTTCTGCTTGGCTTCTGTCATGAACATATCGCTCTCGTTCCGTTTGGTCTCTAACGGAGAACGGGAGAGTGCATCAGCAACTTTGTTATGTGCTCCCTTCCTATAGATCACTTCGAAGTCAAACTGTTGCAGATATAAACTCCATCGGGCTACTCGCCCAGCTGGTGAACGCATTGAGTGCAAATAGCGTAACGATTGATGATCGGTCATCACGATAAAGTGATACCCTTCTAAATATGGCCTCATTTTCTCCACACCCCACACTATTGCCAGACACTCCTTTTCAGTTACAGAGTAGTTACGGTTTAGTGTTCTACTGGCAAAAGCAATCACTCTTTCCTGACCGTCAATCTCTTGGGTAAGCGCAGCGCCCAACCCTAGCTCTGACTCGTCAGTCTGCAGCGTAAAGGACTTTGTAAAATCAGGGCAAGCCAAAACCGGAGCTTCGGTTAGCTTCCCCTTCAAAGCACGGAATGCATCCTCTTGCTCTTTCTCCCATTTCCATCGATGTCCCTTTTTCAACAATTTCGTCAGCGGCGTGGCGACTTGCGCAAAGGATGGGATGAACCTCCTGTACCATCACGCCATCCCCAAAAATTGTCTCAGCTTTCGGACATTTCCTGGCACGGGTATCTGCCGAATACTCTCAACCTTGTCAGGGTCGGTACATATCCCTTCCGGCGTTAACAGGTGACCAAGATACTTTAACGTCCTTCTGCCAAACTGGCATTTCTCCGGGTTAACTTGGAGATTTGCCGCTCTTAACCGACGGAACACTTCTTTCAGGTTTGCCAAGTGTTCGTCGAGAATCCTTCCTAATACCACAATGTCATCCAGGTAAGCGAAGGCATAGGGGTCTGTCTCAGGACCTAGGACATAATATAAACAGCGCTGAAAGGTTGCGCAAGCTGAGTGCAAACCAAAGGCCATGACCTTAAACTGATACAGTCCTTTTCCCGGGACTGTAAACGCAGTAATCGGCCTACTTCGCTCTAATGGTATCTGCCAGTAACCTTGCCTTAAGTCCAGGCTAGATATATATCTTGCCTCTCTCAACTTGTCCAAAATGCTTGAAATCTGCGGAAGAGGGTACGCATCCTTCTCGGACACTTCGTTAACTTTGCGGAAATCAATACAGAACCTCGGCTTGCCATCCTTCTTTCTCACAATTACCACAGGAGAACTCCAAGGACTATTCGACGGTTCAATGATATCCTCCTCTAACATACGGTCCACCTCCGCATTCACAATTTCTTGCATTTTCGGGTTCATTGGTCTGTGTCGTTGCTTTATAGGTGTCGTCTTCTTTAGCTTAATACGATGCATCGTCCGTGTCGTCGTACCCTTGACCTTCTCGAAAGCTTTAAGTTCAACATCTAGAAACCTTTTCATCTGCTTCTGCTCTACCGACGTTAAACCCGACTGCTCGGATGGTTCACACAATTCTTGGGTACACGCTACCTGACTTGTACATTGCGCTCGGTCTACATGGGTTATGGTATCCAAATCCTTAATTTTAATCGTGCCACTTCTCAGATCGAGAGCCAGGTCGTGTACTCCCAACACGTCCATCCCTAGCACCATGTCTACTGGAAGAGTCGGCAAAACCAGGCACGTTGCCCAAACACAACCAGACTCAAAACCCAGACTCAACCGGAACCCCTCCACAATTGGTGTGGATGTTCCATCCGCCATTCTAGTAGACAATCCCTTCTCTCTACAGGGTACCAATCCCATTTCTCTGCACCAATCGGTCACAGAGCTACCAATAAATGTCCTTGTCGAACCAGTATCTATTAGCGCACGGAAGGCTCTCCCTTCTATCTGGACCAACAGAAAGGGCCTTGGATCAGAATGTGCTGCCTCTTCTCTCTGCACCATGCGGTCACAGAGTTTGGCACTCTGTACCTTGCGGTCACAGAGTTCTTCCGAGTTATTTGCTTTTGGGGGCCGCCAATAGGTTTCAGCCTACACGGCCCCTCTGGAGTTTTCCGGCCGGAAACAGGTGCAATCTCTCGTAAGCACCCCCAATTTTCCACACCTGGCACATCGTGTCCGGGGAACAGCTGGACATTGGCTACGGTAATGCCCTCTTTCCCCACACTTCCAGCATTCTGCTCTGCCATTTGGTTTTTCCGGGGTAGTAAATGCAACCCTCTTCTTCGGTTCGACATCTGTTGTTCTTGACTAAGACTCCGTCCTACTTCTCGGGGACGCCATTCTCGGGTCGACCTCGGTCACACGCTTGGAACTCTCGGCGTTCCCCAACATCGCTTGACCTGCCATCTTTCGTTTACTTTCCAGCTCATTCAAGACTTCTTCTACCGTCGTAGCTGATTCCACAAACGCTTCCACCGTTGTAAAGTCTTTCTGCCACAACATCTGCTTGAATTCTGGCAACAGATTTCTGTATAGCCACGACAGCTCTTGCTCTGCTTTCATCTTGCCGTGTCGGCGAATGAGAGTACGGATGTCGGTTATGTACTGTAAAACACCCTCATGCTTATGTTGTAATCGGCTGCCCACCTTTGCTTCCAGATTGATGTAATAATCCCTGGGAAAATAAAATTTGCGAAAACTTTTTACAAAGTCTTCCCAAGTTGCCCATGACGTTTTGTTGTTTCGATACCACAACAGGCATCTGCCTTCTAGGAGCAATGGTAGCGCACGCAGCAAGTTTTCAGCCGTCACGTTATACAGTGACCTCATTTCTTCCAACCGTTCCATAAAAGTCTCGGGATCAGACCTCCCATCGAAGCGAATATTCCAACTAGCCACATTTGGCACTTCAGCAACCGGTTTAGTCGTTGTGCTATTCACTGGTTTTGGAAACACGGGAGGGTTTTGAAACATTACCGGATTCGGAGACGACCTGCCTTCCTTTATAAATTGAACCAGCAGTCTCTTCTTATCCTCAACCGTACCAGCACATACCAGCCTAAACTTTGCTAGCTCAGTGTCAACCTCGGTTTTCTTCAGTTTATAAACCCAGCTCGTACGACTGTCAAACCTATCAGGTTCTAATGAAAATTCCTCGGAATTCATTTCCCCCTTTTCTGTTGTACTTTCGATCTCCATGTTGGACAAGGTCGGAAATTTCCAACCTCCAGGGTACAAACCAGTCCCAACCTACAGGACACTTTCGTCCCCTAAAACACAGAATAAACTATTCTAGCAAATAATATTCCTTAATCTAAATAGATTCCCGACCTATAGGGCGTTTTCGTTCCCTACAACACAGAATATACTATTCTAGACAATATGAATCCTTAATCAAAAAAACTGTACAACTTAGTACGTTTAAATCAAGACACCTTGGTCTTTAAACGCAGGACCAAACAGTTCACCAGGACATAAAATTACCTTATATTACAGGAAATATTTACCCTTCTTATACTAGATATACCAAAAAAATCAGGTCCCTGCTCGGGCCGATAGTTTTTGTAACATGTTTTCGTTTACTCTTTACCTTTGGCGGTTACCTTTTACCTTCCATATTAATATAACCTAATTTCCTCGGGCGCCATCTTTGTTCCCTACATTTAGGACGGGGTACGATCCCCGTGAAGACATCCGCTAGAGCCTTCGTAACACGCTACAATTTACTGTTTAATAACAGCCTTGTCCCCTAAGTGGAGAAAATAAACACCAGGAGTTCAGTTTTTGGTGACTCCAGTATATGTAAGACAGCTAAGTAGGCTTTAATTACTTACTTTCACTTACCTTGGGTTATTTTCCTAACTAATAAGATGTGAGCAGATAAACAGAAACGTGCTATACTAACCAAGTACTCATATAGTTACTTAAAGCACTACAAACATGCAAAATGCATAGCCGCTACTAAGGTGCAGTCAATAAGGCGAATCTTAACTAAAAATAGTATAATAAATAACCTATCTACAAACAGACACAAATATGAAACGTGAGTGCGAATAACATATCAAATAAAATCATTTACACCAAGCGCAAATCATTTTTATATAGCAGAATAAATAATAGCAGTCAAAATTAAAAGACACAAATAAACAAGTATGTTGTGTTATTAAATGGGTCAAATCAATGAAGCAGGCGGTGCATTATAAGAACTCATAAATATTAGCGTGTTAAAAGAATGCAGAGGCGACATATCCAGGTTATGCAGGCGCACAAAAATCAACAAGCACAAGCAACGCGCTTCCGCGGAGATGCAGCCAGGCGCCCCTTCACATAATGCAGCTAACTAACACCCCTGTTCCTTAGCTGACGTCCAGAGTGTTTAACTGACAATACTTCGCACCATTCTACAGTCGTATTGCAGCAACCAGCCTGTATATGCTTCTTCCCGATAATAATGCACGCGAAGCGACCTGTTCCCTACTTCAGTTAATTTACGACCGGCCAAAGTGTTTAACTAACGACACTTCGCACCATTCTACAGTCGTGTCGTAGCAACCACCCTGTATATAAATAACAATAACGCACGCGACAGAAATTATTCCCCAATTCCTAACTCGCCCCGAACGTCCAGGATGTTTAACTGACAACGCTTCGCACCGTACTACAGTCACGTTGCAGCAACCACCCTGTATATACCCGCGACAACATAGTTCGACACCGCGAAACTAAAACCAGGATGCACCCAGCTGCACCCTACAGTCGCAGAAAAGGCCTACCTGACAAACGTAACAGCACCTCTCCTACACGATATACACAATACAATACGCGAAACGAAAGAAACAATCTTTTCCAGAAGCCGTGACGTACCACTCCTAGCTCTGGTGCAAGACTGGAAGGTCTCTGACTAGTATGCGACCACTCCAACCGCACGCAGCCAGCTCGCGGCGTCACGCGCCCCCCCTTACCGTTGTCGATGAAACAACCTCGCCGAGATTGTTGCACCGGCTTGCGAGAGTAAAGCACTCTGCCGGATCTGCCGGTGTCCGTTCTATTTATAGCCCGGGCAACGACCCTCGCCTAGCACCGCCGCAGTCCGGCCCCCATACGCCGACCAGCAACTCGCTCGTGTCTCGACGTTCGCTGTGAACTTTACAACGCGGTTTCATTTAATACAAAATGAATAAACGTAAACAAACATTAGAAGTGCTTGTTTACTATTAAATAGCCTTTTGATGCTATTTTCTTTAGCACGACCTATATAAAAATATATTAAATCAATTAAACATGCCTGCTTCATTACATATGATACATCCACATTTAGGATATACCAAACTATGGCAAAACTCGTGATCACATATGCATCTATATTATGGTAGCCAAAAGCAGATCAATATCTCCAAGGTACAACCAACGACAGACAACTATCCCAGCAGGATAGACAGCTGTCTTCATATTCAGAGAATATGAGTAGGTCAATAGCAACTGGGAATAAATTCGAGGTAGGTGTGCGTTATTATTTCCGAACAACTTCAGTCGATCGAGTGGTATTGGTATACAATGCAGTCCCCCACCCATGTGTTTAACATAGTGAGGAAAATACTATTGATTTCAACACTGCAGTGAGCTATAAAAGTATAGCTCAAGACAAATGAAAGGAACGACGGTCTACCCAACGTTGTGATAGCATTATTTACAAACATTACGACTGCGCTTGCAGAGACCACACTATTCTAGAATCAAAAACTATAATACATTTTAGTGAATTTTCGTAGAAAAAAATCACAAATGGGAAGATCTCGACTTTTGAATTTTGAAAAAAATGTTTGCAAATGAGCGCGAACTAGGACCCATAAAACCCATATCCGGGGTCAGTTTCAATTTTTATTGGTTTATATATATATATATATATATATATATATATATATATATATATATATATATATATATATATATATATATGTATCACACCGATAACTCAAAATATAATGGGCCGATTTTGATAAAATTTGGCATCTCCTTCCTTTTATAAATGGATTGGATAAGTTCGTTAGTTAGGAAAATCGGACGAGGTTTTCCGGGAATATTTTGAGTTTTCATTTGAAAAAAATTTGTATCTCAAAAAATAAAAATGGTATGATAACCAAATTTGGTAGGTAGGTTTACGATATAAAAAGTAAACTATACACAAAAATTTAGATTTATGTTACAATAAAAAAAGTTGTAATAAAATATTTTGTGCCAGATCATTTCTATGAAAATTCACTACTATTACGCACTTGCTGCATCCAGGCTTTTTACACGTTTTATTATTTAGTACCATATTAACATTGAACTACTTTTAATGTTTTCAGTTTTCACCCCGTTCCGGACAGTGCTAACGCTAACACAAATTTGTGTGAAGAGAAGAGGTTGTATAATAATTCCATGTTCTTTTCGTGTTTTAAAGTTTTAAGTGACTTTTTAATTTGTTAGTGTTGCGGTGGGAGATTAATTTATTTATCTACCTATTATTCCCATATGGGTACTATATATATATATATATATATATATATATATATATATATATATATATATATATATATATATATATATATATACATTTAGTGTTAATAATTTTTAAAACCACCACTAACAGCAACTCGTTACCGCACACTCGAACTTATTTGTCAGGATACGCCACTGGAGATGATTGGTCTGAGGAACGATTGTTTCGTCAACAAGGTTGATTCATCAGAGGATGAAGGAGTGAAGAAGACTTAGCAGGATTAATGTATGATCTATAAAGATGGTTCCTTTGGAATAGATTATGACATACCTATATTTAGAACGATTGTTTCGTTAAATAATTTTATAAAAATTCGTTAGCATGGATAGCTGTCTGTCATGCTAGACACTTGTCCAACACCTGTCTGTCCCACTAGACAGCTGTCTATTCTGCTAGATAGTTGTCTGTCGTTGGTTGTACCCTGAAGAGATTGGTCTGCTTTTGGCTACCATAATATAGACGCATATGTGAACAAGAGTTTTACCATAGTTTGGTATATCCTAAACGTGGATGTATCATAATAAAAGCTTTGAACGACTTGTGGCAGATTGATTTAGGTGAGTTTACTGGCTATCATCGGGAAAACTCTGGCTACAAGCACATTTTAGTGGTTATAAATTGTTTTTCAAAGAATGTGTGGACTCGTCCACTTAAATCTAAAATGCTGAAGAGGTGACTAAAGCTATGGTCGATATTTTAGCTAATAGTACAGCGCCCTCTAACATTCAATCTGATCTTGGCCGAGAATTCTATAACTCTAAATTTAACAACTTAATGAAAAAATCCAACATTAATCACTACTAGAGATTGGTTGTTATTCAACGTTCTGTTATTTTTCAACTGTTATTTTCAAATAACGTTAACAGGTGGTATCCCATCAAGAAAATAACAGGTACAACATTTCCACAGTTACTTGACGTTGGCGTGTCCAACCACCGATCCTCAATATAACAGAATAACAGGGTAGACACGTTATTCTGTTCATCTGTAAAAAATCGACTTAATTTAATCTGTTGCGGATACGGCTGTTAAGTTGCATAGAGCGTGACAAATGTTAAAGTGACAAGTCTACCACCGCGTCAATAGCTTACAGTAAATATTAGTTACAACATATAATTTAAATTCAGGGCTTATGTAATACATTTACATACAAATACAATTACATACTAAGATTATCAAAAATATGAGTACCAGGTACATACGAAAAATATGTTTTATATTTATAACTATATACATTTTCCTAACTAAGAAATGTTTACATATATATATATATATATATATATATATATATATATATATATATATATATATATATATATATATATATATATATATATATATATATATATCTGTGTGTGTATATATACAAACAATAATTATTAAATATTGCCAAACAAACATTTTAAAATTTATTGTATGAAATTTGCAATTTTCATGAATTTTTTAAGCAACTATCAGCTTATATATTGTTGAAAAAATATGTGTGACTACAGTTATAAATGTTCTCATATGTTTATGATAATTCGCTACAAAGGAAACCTCACGTCTCCATTCACAAAGCAGCGTGCTCTATTTTTATTCGTTGTCTTGTCACATGACAGATTATGGCACATATTATGGATTTTTTTTTAATTTAAAATTTTGGAAAAACATTTTTTATTAAAATTCGCTACAAAAGGAATGCTTACGCCTCTATTCACGAAGCAGCGTAAATTTAGTTTTATTGGTTGTATTGACACCTGGCACACTTTATGCGTATTTTAAAAATTGTTTAAAATTTGGAAATAATATTTTTTATTAAAATTCGCTAAAAAAAGCAAACCTCACTTCTGCATTCAAAGCAGGGTGATCTTTATTTTTATTCTTTGTTTTCGACATCCACATCTGGCAAACATGTGATGCATAACTAACTCAACACTGACCAGCATAACTAATCTTTTTGTCATAATACCGGAATTCACAATCCGAAATCCGAAGACCCTAGGTGCCTGAGGCCTGAAGGATAACATATAACAGAAAGAGGAGAGACGCTATCGACTATCGATCGACTACCCAATTGTAAAAGCAGATAAATAACAGTAATAGGTAAAACTGTTATTAGAAAATAACAGTTTTGCCCATCACTAATCACTTCAGCACTTATAGTGTAAAGAAGGCTGCAATGTTGGAAAGAGTCATACGTACCTTAAAAGAAAAGATATATAGAAACTTTAACTTATTTGGTTCCTACAAATGGTTTAATCCACTACCTGATGTCACGGCTGCCTACAACGCTACTGTTCATCGCACAACCGGTGTAAAACCTCAAGATGATAATAAGAAACAGAAGAGACTATTCTTAAACAAGTCTACTCAAATATTAGTGTTTGATTAGAATAAATTTAACGTGGGTGATGTTGTACGTATAAGTAAAGCAAAAGCTCAATTTGAAAAGGGATATACACCTCGCTGGTCAACAGAGTTATCCAAGATTGTTAGTGTCCATTTCACAAATACAGTAACATATTTTCTTGAAGACATGCAGGGAAAACCAATCAGTGGAGGGTTAGCTTATATTAAATGTATTAATGTACTTAGAACAAAAGTCTTTGTTAAAATTAATGTTTTTTTATTATTTTTCTATATGACATATTTACATAGACTAATACAATTAAAAAGTATGTCGTATATCAATAATATCCTGAATAAACTTCTCTTGCGGTACATCTGTTACATCTGTTATCTGTAGGTCGTTTCTATTCGTCTTAAGGTATTTCACTTCAGCCTTTATTCTGTTAAAGAGATTTATAGAATTTGGAACATACAACATGTTTAGAACCACTTCGGAATCAGAATTTTTATTTTTAAAATTCCTAACAGCTCTTCGAAAACTTTTCTTCTGCGTTCTCACTGCATGATATGGCTATGTAGCGTCTTTCTCATTTCTTGAAAGTAAACCAACCACACTTATTTTTCCTGGGTTACTTGGCTTTGTGGATAGATCTTCAAGATGTTCTGTGACTTTAGCGTTTCTTTCTCGCATGCGCTGCACTTCATCTATCTCCATTAATTTTACTTCAATTTCTTTAAGGTTACCTTGTATTTTTGATTAAATTCATTGACGAAAAAATCAAAAATAATTTGGTTGACCTTTTCATAGAAAGGATTGGATATCCAACAAGCCAAATTTAATATCAAATCTTTGCAAACATATGTACTAGATATCGAGTCGTTCTCAATCTGCGCTCCACCAATGTTTACCATGTATGTAGCAGTTGTAGGTATTAAGTCCACTCCTTCTGCTGGAACATTTGGGGAGTCGGTATTCCGGCCCCCCAAATGTTCCTTTAACTTACTGTTGCAATAGGGAATCAACTCTTTAGTTTTCTTATTTTCCAACCAATGTCTGAATGTTTTCTCACCACTTTTACACAGTTTTGTCGCATTGAAATAACCAGTGTTCTTTTCAATAATTAATTGAAAGTCTCCAAATAAACCATACCAAAAATTACCTTTAATTTGCTGGTAACACAGATGACTTAATGTAGCCATGTGAACAGATAGAGCAGACTGAAGCACCTCTTACTTCTAAGACAACTACATTTTTAAATGAGCTTACCAGTGTGTACGACAATTTATAGATGTTGACACCACTCTACGGTTTAAAACTGTGTTTATTAATATTTATTTCCAACCATATTAGTTTCTCCAACATCCATCCAATTTTGGCTTCTGCAAACTCTAAGTTTTTGTGTAAATCTCGTCGACGAATTCCTTAATTGACAGTTGGTGCCACCTCCGTTAGTCTAGTCTCTCACAGCAAGCAAACATCATGTTTAAGCTACTGTTTGTTGTGTCTTTTTTGTCTTGTTATGAGGCACAAACTGAAATATCTTAAATAAGTGCTGAAGACAGGAAATTTGCTTTAAGTTACCCAATTAAATATGGATATTTGTCTTTAACTGGCTCTGATAGCCAAATTGTCGAAAAACATTCAGAAGAGGAAAATACAGCTGCATTGTAACAGTTTCAGTTCACTTATAACCTGACAAATAGTGAGCATCTGACTCAAGTTTTTTTAGAGTTGATGAAACATAAAAGATGTGGTGTGGAAGATATGCTCCAACAGCCGAATACAGTTAAAAACAAGTGGAATAAGAGGTCTTTACAATGGTATGCACATACTAAAGATGTTCAGATAATAAAAATTATAAGAAAGGCGTTTTCCCAATGGGGAGAGCATACTAATCTGCGTTTCACTAAAAGATCAAGTGCTGGGCAGGCTGATGTTATAGTGTTTGAACCTAACACACACAGTTTTCTTTTATCCAACACACCATGTTATAACCCTCTAAATGGTACAGTTTAAGGCCATGCATACAGACCTACATGAGATGATAGACCTTGTTAGATACATATAGGTTATGATATAGAGTGGTCATTAGAAACCACCAACGCATCTACAGATGATAAACTCAGATTATTGCAAACTATGACGCATGGAATTGGTCATGCCTTAGGATTGCAACACACCAACGATGTAAACTCTATAATGTATCCTATCGTTACTGATCAGTTAGAACTTGGAGCTAGAGATGTAGGCAGTATACAGGATTTGTATGGACCACCACTAAGTACTAGCAAACCTACAACCGCCACAACACAAAGATCTGCAGTTACTGCCCGACAAATAGAAATTCAGTTACTCAGAGAGCAACCGTTACCAGACCAACAAATTCAGAGGTTACCGACTTGTGCCAATATATAAATAGAATACATACGTTTTCAATTATAAATCATAAGTTGTATGTGTTTTATATGAAATGGGTCTGGAGTAGACCTTTAAACAATATTAAAGCACCGTATGGAGCTCCAAAGTTAATCACTGATTGGATACCTGCGTTGGGTTACAACCTGGTAAAAGTGGATGCTATTTATCAAAAACCAAATCGTGATATTGTTGTATTTATTAATGGTATCGTATTTTTGATTGCTTATCTAAGTTTTCACCTCCTTTAACATACTACATTTGCGAATATCTGGCTTAAAAGTATTAAAAAACTGAATACAGCAGTCAACACCCTATGCGGGTCAAACCATTATATTTCATGATGACATGTATCAAATAGTAACCGATTATGGATATAAGTTTTCAACTTTACAAGCTGGATTTACATCAGACCTCTACTCGGACATTCCATCAAAAATCGAAAGCGTTTTTCGCTACACCAATGGTATGTTGTACTTTTTCCGTAACAAACATTATTTTGAATTTAACGAATTCACCAACATATTAAACAAGGTGGCACCTTTTGACCCTGCTATATTTGATATAGAGTGCCCGAGTGAAACTGTTTTTGAACAACTGCGAGAACTTTTGCAGAAACTAACAACTTTCAAAGATGTCCTAGATGCAGACTATGAAGATTATTTATAACTTATTACATTTAATAATTTAATAAAATGTGACATATTGTTAATAAATATTTGAAAAATAGTGTCTCTTATTTTCATTGTTTACCTCCAGCATCTAAATCCTGTCTCCTTCACATCAAAGTTAAAAAGTTGGTCTGCGCATGCGTGTATACTATTTTTGAATTCTACTCATCAAGACGATTAGCATGACACCAAACACATAGGCATTAACTTAAAAAGCTAAAAAGTTACTCTGCGCATGCGTGTATAGTATTTATGACTTTTACTCATCAAGACGATTTACATAATACCAAACACGTGGGGGTTAACTTAAAAACTAAAAAAGTTGGTTTGCGCATGCTCCATATTTGAATTCTACTATACTTATACACCGCTTAGTAGAACGTTGGTTTGCGCATGCGCAAACCGCCGTATTTAAATTCCACTCGTCGAGACCAGTATTATGACACCAAACACTATACCTCTACACCGCTTAATAATAAAGTTGGTTTGCGCATGCACAAACCGCCATATTTGTTTTCTACTCGTTGAGACGAGTAACATGACACCAAACACTATACCTCTATACCGTTTAATAAAAAAAGTTGGTTTGCGCATGCGTAATCTGTCATATTTGCATTCCACTCGTCGAGACGAGTAACGTGACACCAACACGTGGAGGTAAACCTTAAAACTAAAAAAGTTGGTTTGCGCATGCGCAGACTGCCATATTTGTATTCCAATCGTCGAGACGAGTAACATGACACCAAACACTATACCTCTACGCATGCGCAAACCGCCCTATTTGCGTACGTTACACCACCAAAAATCAAAATGGCGGGTCCTCTTATTTTGACAGGTAGTGCCATCTGTCATTTAAAAATTTAATTTTCCCGCGTTTTTCACTTCCGGTCGGCCATCTTGGGTTGCGTCATCGCAGGTTTGTCCCCTATTGGCTCTCAGTCCAGTGACGTCACTATGACGTCACTGCGGCGCAGTGGCCGAGTGGAGGAAGTGGAGGCTCCAGAACGAACCATCTATACCTACTCATGTCCGTTGTATACTCCATTCTATGTAATATAAATAGTATTGTTGAGTTTAACTTTCGCTGTTTTTACCTTCAACTAAACCATCAATAAATAAAATACAGTCGATTAGTAAACTATAATCAACAACTACTTTCCAATTACAATTTTTAATATGGTACATACTATTCCTGTATGTAACATATGACGGATCCTTTAATGAAACGTCAGAATAATTCAGGGCTTGACAACTGTTTTGCATCATTTTTGCGCAAATTAAAAAAAGAAATGTAGTTTCTCTACAACTGCTTCACAATTTTTGGCAGTGGTTTGTAGAGAAATATTTTATTGTGACAAATCAAAGTGTAAGAGGAAGTACATTTTGGAATTGCAGTGATCATTTCAAATTCAATTCGCTCAACAAAATTGGAGAGCATTCTTTTGTCGGGAACAGTCTATATGCGCACTAGTGGAGCTATCTCTTTAAATTCATAGTGTAAAAATATGTTGATTTTCCTTTTCGTATTAAGGTTGTTCAATTTTTAAATAGGTACATATCGTAAAGTGGTGAAAAATTATTTTTTTCAAAATTTAAAATTCAAACATGATCCGGACCTTTCACTAGTGAGGAAAACGCTGAAGTTTCATTGATTGCAATGATCAAGCTTATTCATATCTGTTTTAAAATCTCTTTCCTGGCTGTTTAAAAATCTGCAATTATGTAAACAACAAACTTCCCTAAAGAGGTGTGCTATGGCATTGTAAAAAATAATGTGTGTCGTACAGTTCCAATATTTTGCTTAATAAACCTTTTATGTACAGATAACTATCAGAAGAAAAGACATAATATGTATCTAATTATTTTATCGGTATTTGCTAATAGATGTGTAGTTGATAATCTACTACGGAATCATCTACTGTCACCTTTTGCGCGACGTCTAGATTCATTGCAGCTGAAAACCTAACTATTTTAGAAAACTACGATTATGTGTCAGCTGATTAGACGTTTTTACATTATGGATTTTTTCTTTTGCATTCTTGTTTTTATACTCTAGCGCCAGCAAATAGTATTTGGTAGGAGAAACTTTATAGCGGACAAACATTCAACTCACTTTCACTGTGACAGTCTCATCTCTAAAGTGGACCAGGTTTCCGCCTTGATCTTGATGGTTATATTAGTAGCTTTATGTTGACTGGAAAGTTAATGATATTCTGAGGTGTCTCTAATATTATATACCCTGGAGGTACCGTTGGGAAAAACCAATGTATTGTGTGGACCGGTTTTCAGTTATATTATGAGCTAGAAGAGATGTTGCAACCAATGCATATAGCATTTCCTTTTCTAATTAATATAAAGAATATAATGATGAAAATGGCTTCGCGTGGTCAATAGTTGCAGCGTTAATTGAACCTCTTGGTTTCGACACTTCTAAAAGGTCTTATCCTCACTTTTTAAATGTTCCAAACTCCTTCGAAGACTTGAAATTTACCGTTTCAAAATCGTAGCCTTTCAAGGTAAAAAATAATAGTTCCATCAACCTCTATGTCTTGGAAAAGCTTTTTCTGAACGGCAAATGGACTCATCAAGACTTTGAACAGTTACATTAACCGCAAAGAAACAACGTGTTCATGGTAACCTTCTGCTCATTGATGATTCTGCAGACCAATATCATTATTGTTGTATAAAAAGTTTCTCTTTACTTTTTGCACAAATTTCTAAAAACAGAAGTTTCAAGCATTTTTGCGACGAGTGTTTATAATACTGTTACGTTCTTTGGGGTTTTGGATTTGCTGAATAACAAAACACAGCTTTTCAAACACTCACTAAACAATTTTTTGTTATGTTTCTGAAATGAACTTATGTTACAATGAAACATTATCCTTGACGTGTAAGGGATGCTCTTGAGATTTTTCAGAAACAGTTAATGTCCTATCATAGCGCAATTCCATATGAAAGGTTTCAGAATATACCTAAGTGAAACATTATACTTTAAGTGTAAGAGATGCAGTGGCTTCTCCTGGCCAAAATGTTCGGGTGTGCGGTAACGAGTTGCTGTTACTGGTGGTTTTAAAAATTATTAACACTAAATGTACATATATATATATATATATATATATATATATATATATATATATATATATATATATATATATATACATATATATATATATATATATATATATATATATATATATATATATATATATATATATATTCGACCTATATGGGAATGATACGTAGATAAATTAATTAATTTCCCACTGCAACACTAACAAATTAAAAAGTCACTTAAAACACGAAAAGAACATGGAATTATTATCAAGCTCTTCTCTTCACACAAATTTGTGTTAGCGTTAGCACTGTCCGGAACGGGGTGAAAACTGTAAACATTAAAAGTAGTTCAATGTTAATATGGTACTAAATAATAAAATGTGTAAAAATCCTGGATGCAGCAAGTGCGTAATGGTAGTGAATTTTCATAGAAATGATCTGGCACAAAATATTTTATTATAACTTTTTTATCTTGCAACATAGAAATCTAAATTTTGGTGTATAGTTTAATTTATGTATAGTCTCAAATGGGCAGTAGTGCGGAGTAGACGCGTACGCTAGTCGCTGGTGCCGGTACACTTCTCTGTCGTAAAATAAAATAAAAAATCTGTCTTAACTAGTGTTGATATACGTGCTCCTTGTGTGGGAAATTATTTACCTAAAATGGCTGGTGATCGTGTGTTACGTAATCAACGGAAATCATTTAGTGATAACAATGCTGAGAGAGTAAATAAAAAATCGAATAGTTCATTGCAAACCCCAGCAGCGTCTATAGTCGAGTTAATTGAGTCAGAAAAATTCATAGAGAAAATATGCAACAAATTATTTTCTCGAATTGAGTCAAAAATTAATGACTTCATGTCAATGTGTATTGAGAAAATTACAAGACAAGAAGAAATTATAGAGGAGCAAAGGAGAAGCATTGAAGAATTAGAAAGCAACATTGAAAGCTTAGATCAGGAAAACAGGAATAATAATTTAAGAATATTTGGCGCTCCAGAATCCGATAAAGAGAACACGCAAGAGGTAATCAAAATGGTACGCCATAAAAACTTAAACATAAATGTTAACACAATTGAAAAATGCTTTCGGGTGGGCAAGAAACAGGGAAATAGAAATCGGCAAATATTTGTTAGGTTCGCCTCAAAGAAAGAGAGGAATAACATATTTTACAGCAAGAAAAAATTAGTAGGAACAGCAATAACAATTAAAGAAGACCTGACTAAAAACAAACTGTCGCTCATCAAGGAAGCAACTGAAAAGTTTGGGTACAAAAATGTGTGGAGTAATGATGGAATTGTCACCGTAAAATTACCAGACAACTCTTTGAAAAACTTTCACTTCATCTCAACATGGAGAAAATTTATTACAGAAGATAAGGCCACAAACCGGTGCCAGTGACCTGCTAAATAATGGGAATAATCAGATTGTTCAAAGCAAGGTTTAAAAATAGGTATAACTGTGTATGGATGATATATATGTGTATATGTGTATATTGTATATATATGTGTATATGCACGCTGTTGTGCGTGTGTGTATATGTGTGTGTATGTATATGTGTGTATGAAAATTTTTTTTTTACTATTACTAGTTTTTATTTAATTTGTATGTATCTTATTTTCACCAGATTTTTTTTTTTTGCTTATAGGTAGTGTCACTAGTTTTAATTTTTATAATCTATAGTTTTAAATTCTTAACTAGGAACTAACGTAGACATTAGTAAATTTAACTCAAGAGATTGCTGCGGATTTTGACAACATAATCTTTATTTTTGAAAATCCAATTTTAGTTATAACCTCCACACAAACGGATTTGTAACTATTGATATTTCTATTCCTTTTGTTTGCTTTGTGGACATTTAAGACATATCTGTATCGTCACACACCCGGTTCTTTAGTCTACAGACATGCTTGAAGACGATATCCTAAACATAACTGAAAATATTTCAAAAAACACGCTTGTGGTAGATGATATCAATAACATTCCATCGCTGAAAAGTAATCATGACCACTTAAACATTATTCACTTTAATGTAAGAAGTATCAGCAAAAACTATAATGAATTAATTGCATTTCTAGAACACCTTGGGGCCGATTTTGATGCAATTGTGTTGAGCGAAACCTGGAACATAACAAGTTTATCAGATTTTACTCTTGCCGGATATGATATTTATTACAACGAAAGTGAGAATAATAAAAATGACGGCTGCATAGCCTACATCAAATCATCCTTAAATTCCGTATGTAGTGTAGTTTCTGAGGATGTCACAAAATTTCTCAATATTGTCTTAACTAAAAACAACATCCAAGTGGGGATTATAGCTACATATAAATCACCGGCGATTGACAGCAATGAGTTTCTTAGTAACTTACGAGCGGTTTTAAGTAAACGACAGGCGAAACAGTGCTCTATAGAAATTTTTACAGGCGACATAAACATTGACATCCTTAATCAACATAGTAGTGTAGCTAATAATTATCTAAACTTGATGGGCGAATTTGGTTTTATTCAACAAATAGATGCACCGACAAGGCACTCTCAGTTATCAAGCTCATGCATTGACCACTATTTTATACGCAACCGATGTAATAGCGATGTAACCAGTATAATTCTAAATGACAGTTTTACTGATCACTTACCTGTTATTCTTAGTGTAGTGGTAAATAGAACTACACCAATAAAAACTAATCTTACACAGAATCACACCAAAGTAAACCACAATAAATTAAAACAATTAGTTATGTCTGAGAACTGGCAAGATATTTTGGATAGCACGGATGCCAGTTTGTGTACTGAAATGTTTCTAAACAAATTGAAAGCTTATATTTTAAAATCGTCGCAAACTACTGACATCCAGATAATAAAAAAAAAGAAAACCGTGGATCACAAAGGGAGTGTTAAAATCTATTAAAACCAGAAATAGATTACGAATTATAGCTCAAAATAAACCCAATGATACAAACGCATTAAGTTCATTTAGAAAATATAGAAATATGCTAAATAAAGTTATAAGTAAAATTAAGGAAATGCATTATAAAAAAAAAGTAGAAGAAAACAAGAATTCACCTAGAAATCTCTGGCAAACCGTAAACGAGGCCACAAATAGATCAGTTAGAAAAAACATCGCGGTCACAAGTATTGCTGAAAATGGCACTGATAAAATAATAAATAATAAAGATGGTATTGCAAATGAGTTTAATAAATTCTTCTCTGAAATAGGTATGAAACTAAACAAAACAAAACAACATTTCTTAGATATGGAAGATGCTCAAATTAAACCTCGAAATGAATCGTCAATTTTTCTTGACCCCGTTAGCGAAGATGAAATTTTAAAATATATAAATCAGTTAAAAAACTCGATTCAAAATTGTCACGATTGCATAAGCAATAGAATAATTAAATTATACAGCATTTACTTTGTAAAACCGATTACACATATTGCAAATACAATAATATCGTCAGGGCTTTTCCCTAAAGTTCTGAAAGAGTCTACTGTATTGCCATTCTTTAAGGACGGCAATAAAAGGGACGTGAATAATTATAGACCAATTACTATAACATGTGTCATTAGTAAACTAATTGAAAAGTGTATTAGATTGAGACTTTTAAAATTCTTACAAAAACATGATATTCTAAATGAAAATCAGTTAGGGTTTAGAGAAAATTCATCAACAAACGACGCCATTACAAAAGTAACAAGCATAGTAAATGAAGCATTTAACAAAAATCGTAAGTGTGTAGGAATTTTTCTGGATATAAAAAAGGCATTTGATACTGTGTCACATGATATATTACTACGAAAGTTAGAACATTTAGGGGTAAGAGGTGTTGCAATTGAGCTTTTTGAATCCTATCTCACCAATAGAGTTCAAAGGGTGCGCATTGAGGATTCTTTTAGTGAAAGTAGGAAAATTTGTTGTGGGGTGCCACAAGGAACAGTTTTGTGACCTATTCTGTTTCTCATTTACATAAATGACATCATGAACGTAAAGACAAAAGGCAGTACGATTTGTTTTGCTGACGATACGGTTTTATTATTTACAGAAGACAAGTGGGAAAGTACGATAAAATCAGCTACAGAAGGTTTTTCTGAAATAAATAAATGGATAGATAAAAATTTACTCACTATCAACTACAATAAAACCAAGTTATAACAGGTGGTTATTGTTACACGGGGTTGTGGATAGCTTTCACCGAAAACACAAGTACATATGGGTAACAAATATAATTACAAACTTTAACAAAACAAAGAAATAACAAGTAGTGTAAAAATGTCTGTAGCGTTCCCTTGGCGCTTCTTAACTGTCGCCCCCTTAACAGTCGACTCCCCTGTATTCCCGCACCCTGCCGGTTCGATGGGGATGAAACACATGGCCACGCCAAGGCATCGTGTTACACTCTCCCCCCTCTAAACTTCTGGAGGAGACGAGAGGAGTTTAGAAGCTGGAGATTTCTTGGGCCGTCCTCTTCTCTTCCGAGTGGTAGAAGTAGATTATACATTCTTCTTGAGTCGACCTCTTCTTCTTTTAGGAGCTACTGGATTAGGAACACCTCCCACTGATCCCTGGAACAGCGTCAAGTCTCGAACATGAAATTTTCCAATTACTCGATTATCCTGGTAGCACCTCAGCTCGTAGGTAGTTGGAGTAACCACCTTTTCAATAATGTAGGGGCCATCTCTCTTAGGTGCAAACTTAGAAGTATATCCCCTTGCAGCGACGCTAAGAGGGTGAGTCTTTAGTAAAACCATGTCGCCCACGTTTAATTTAATATATCGCCTATTCGCATCAACTCTATCCTTCTGGTAGTCCTTCTTGCGTAGCATAACTTCATGAGCCTCACACGTCTTTGTGAGCTTTTTTAGATATGGTGTAATGCGTGGGACAAAATTTTCTGCTTCGACTACCTTTCTCAAGTCATAAATGGTATCATGAGGAACTCGCATCTCTCGACCAAATGTTAAGAAGGCCGGAGTATGCTGTGTTGACTTGCAAGTAGTCGTGTTCATGGCAAATCTGATGCTGCTCAGATGCACATCCCACTCGTTGTGCTTGCCTTGGACTAGTATGGAAAGTTGAGTTTTCAGATCCCTGTTCTTCCTTTCCACCGGATTACTTTCCGGATGGTAGAGCGGAGTGAAGGGCATCTTGTCCAATTCTTCCCTAAGCAACTTCTTCTTGTGTTCGCTCATAGGGTACGGCGGAACACATACTGGTTGATGGTCACCGGTATCAATACGATGAACAGCAAACTCAGTCGGTGCTCCCCCCTTCCGGAAGATATCTCGACTTCGCGTCAAGAGTTCATTTAATGCGTCTCTCTGCTGCGAAGTCACTCTTGCTCCCTCTTCCGGGCGCAGGTACACACTGCTAAATTGCTCGATGTTTGCCTGATCGGGCGTGTAAAACTGAAATTGCTTACCTGGCGTTTCGGCGAAAAACCATTTGTCGTTTGGAACGTCTAAAACGATGTTGGCCTTTCTCAAGAAATCTACGCCTAGGAGAGTCCTGTTCTCCCGTAACTTGGGAAAAATCGTAAACGTCATCGGAAATTCTTTCCCATTAATAGTAAGCAAAACTTCCGCTTTTAGAACGTCCTCTTCCCGCCTGCGACCATCAGCGTAAGCTATCGCTATTCTCTGCTGCGAAAATGACTGCCCCGCCTCCTTGAGAAGTCGATATAGTTGGTAGCTAGCGATGTTCGTCGTTGCTCCCGAGTCAACGATTCCAACTCCCTTAAATGTGTTGACCTTGAAGTACAGGGTTGGCCGAGTGTCCAATTGATTTTCCAGCGATTCGCAGAACTCAACGGAATTTGACTCTACTGCTTCCGAAGTCTGACTTCTGCATGTTGGGCATTTTGCTCTGATAACACCCACAGCGCCGCAGCCATAACATACCACCCTCGGTCTTTCTTTTTCCTGTTGTTGGGCCGGGCTGGTCTTAACACCTGAGGACTTTTCCCGTTTCTTAAGCTTGCGACATTCAGAGCGCTCGTGTCCCGTGTACTTGCAAAAAGTGCAGCGCTTTTTGTTGCCAGAAGCCCCGCTTTCCACTTTTTGCGTTGTAGACTGAGGTTCTGCTAATGAAGACTCGATGCTTCTACTCTTCTTGGTCAGCTCTTGAAAGGTCTGGAATTCAGCGCGTGGCATGCGTTTGCGCACCTTCCTATGCAGAAGGCCATAAACCATGTCCAACTGAACCTCTTCTTGAAGGGTGTATGGTAGCTGTGCGATCAGCGATCTAATATGGCATATAAATAACTCTGTCGATTCGCATTCGGCTTGCTCCCGTGAAAATATCTCACGAAAAATTACCGGAGGGGGTAGTTTCTTGGAATATACTTCTGTGATTGTAGTCACGGCTTCCTCCCAGTTGGAAATGGTTCTTTTGACGCCTTGCCACCACGTAGCGGCATTGCCTTCCAATAACATGGAAAACCCGCGAAGTGCATTTTCATCGGTCACACACAGACAGTCTTTGTAGGTTAGCACTGAGTCCAAGAATGCATCGACATTGGCTGTGTCCGAGCCGTCAAAACGCGCGGTACAGTTCGCGAAACTTCCGGTAGCTGGCATGGGCGGTGTACTGTTCGAATCGGGTGTCTCCGTTCTACTTGGCAGATTGCTACCGATTCCCGAAATCTTCGCCAACAGCGCTTCGAACTGCTCGGTAGTCATTGTAACCGTCGTCGGTTCTGACATTTTGGCAAAGTCCGTCCCTACACCACTTCGCGTCAACACCATTCACCAGACTTTATTTTTTGTTTGATAATCCACTAACTTAGGTTCGCACAAAGTTCGATCACAGAAATGTCTATACTTTTCTGAAAGCGTATTAGTACCCACGATAATGTTCAGAAATGCACATATACCTACACTATGTGGCTTATAATCGAAGCAATGTAAATGTCAATTAATAAAGTTCAGTCGTAATTACAGTCCGCACGAATTGTTCAGAAATGCACATACACCCGCACTATGTGGCTTACAAACGAGAATTTGCCGTATATACTGAACAGATAAGTGTATGACTAATAAGTAACTTAGCTCGACTTGATTGCATGCATATCTCTACTGCATGGCTGATAGGTGACGCAAACGCCACCAACGTTTACGTAGTTAGCATAAACACAAGCGTCCAAAATATATATACCTAATCATACATAGTTTTCAAAATAAAGATAAATCGGTTCAAAAAGTGCATACATATAACAATATATGGCTTAAAATATATCCTGAAAACACTGACAGTTCACAGACAGTAAAAAAATAGTTAGGTTGTAACAGTTCCAAATGTATACATATACACACAAATGTATGGCTTAAAATGTTCAAAAAACTATTTGTTCTCAATATCCAACTAATTACAATTAAAACACCCGCGGCTAAAGTTCAAAAATGCATATCCATTCTAAAAAAATATGGCTTATGTTTGATCCTTTTTGCTTTTATTCTAATTATTCCACAATACTTTATCCAGGTCTCTTTAGATATTGATGAACATTCAAACAATAACGTGTCTTACCTGAGTTTCCTTTTGTGTAATGATTTATTTTACACAAACCTTTCCAACTCAACACCTTGATCGCTAAACGATTTGGCAACTGTGTGGCTCTAGTGTGGAGATGAGCGTGGGTACGCTTCAAATTGCGGGAATTCTGCTGCACAAACATACACTTGCACCATTAAAATTAACAATCGTGTAAGACTGAAACTTCACAAAAAGCCAGTACGTTACACTTACACTCACTATTGTCTCATTAATGCACTGAATCAGGAAAACGCGCGTAAAAACAAAGCACGATAAACCAATTTATCCAGTTATCTATAAGACGGCGTCTTATTATTTCCGTTTACTTCCGAATGTCCGAGATGCACTTGTTTTTCGTATGAAATGCCTGTAGTTGGGCGTCAGATTGTATAACAGGTGGTTATTGTTACACGGGGTTGTGGATAGCTTTCACCGAAAACACAAGTACATATGGGTAACAAATATAATTACAAACTTTAACAAAACAAAGAAATAACAAGTAGTGTAAAAATGTCTGTAGCGTTCCCTTGGCGCTTCTTAACTGTCGCCCCCTTAACAGTCGACTCCCCTGTATTCCCGCACCCTGCCGGTTCGATGGGGATGAAACACATGGCCACGCCAAGGCATCGTGTTACAAAGTTTGTTATGTTCTCTCCAACAAACTCGCCAAAGCCAAACATAAATGTAATCAACATACATGCGACACATTGCAAAATACCAAGAAATTGTTTATGCAACGTGAACATAGATAGAACAAACAATATAAAATATTTAGGAGTTTTTATCGATCAATTTATGAAATGGGATACCCACATAATTTACCTTAACGCAAAGCTGAGAAAAACGATTTATACATTTTTAGGTTTAAGAAATATCCTAGACGCGAGTACAATCAAAACTATTTACTTAGCCCTTGTAGAGTCAGTTCTAACCTATGGGATAACAGCGTGGGGTATGACATGGAATACACATCTCAATATGTTGACTATAACACAAAAATCAATTATAAAGACAATGTTAAATAAACAAAGAAGATATCCTAGTGACATTCTTTTTGAGGAATCTAACATAAACACCATTAGAGAATTATGTGTACAGGAAACATTAAAATTTATGTTTAAAAGAAATTCTTTTAAAACTAGAGTCACAAATAGAATAAAGACAAGAGCAGTGACAGACAACTCCTTAAAAGTCCCATATAAATCACTAACTGCGTGCAAGCGCCATGTGTCTTATGTAGGTCCAAAGCTTTTCAATGAAGTGCCCATAAACATCAGAAATGATACTACAGCAAGAGGTCTAAAGGGTATGCTAAAGTGGTTTCAATGTAACAAAAAACATCTGTGTGACAGGTTTTAAGGGATAGTGCTACCTGCTGTGATCTGACCACTAGTGAAACTTCGACTTTCGCATGAAAAAAAACACACACAATACAATAAGGATACTAGTAAACTGAGTTATATAGTAAAATTTAGGGGAATAGGAATTTAAATAGACTAAGTAGGTTAGTAAGGCATTAAGTAGGTTAGGTAGTTTTTAGGCATTTTAGTTTGTATTTTTATGTTAGATGTAATAGAGAAACATTGATAGTTTTATTCTGGGTAAAAATGGAAGGACTTGAATAAAAAATGTGCGCACAAATTTTAATTAATTTATGCACAAAGATTAATAAATCTTTAGGATAATATCGACTATGTATGATTATAATCTGTAATTTGTAAACTTGGCAAATAAAGTATTATTATTATATATATATATATATATATATATATATATATATATATATATATATATATATATATATATATATAGTTTATTGTTATATAAATAGTACAAAGCATCTTACAAATGATGCAATTTTGACTAAATTTTAATCTAAATGTCAATTGTTCTAAAGTTCTGTTATCTGATTTCTAATCTCCAAAATTACCTCACCTCGTTATGTACCATTACAATTTCTAGAAATATGGATGGTACTTGAAATCAGTTTCTTCATTTTCATCAAAAATTTCTATATTTTAAAACTTGACTCAAATTAAATTCTTATATATAAAAATTGAAACTGACCCCGGATATGGGTTCTAGGGGTCCTAGTTCGCGCTCATTTGCAAACAATTTTTCAAAATTCAAGTCGAGATCTCCCCATTAGTGAATTTTTTCTACGAAAATTTACTAAAATGTATTAGTCTTTGATTCTAGAATACTGTGGTCCAGGCAAGCGCAGTTGTAATGATTGTAAATAATGCTATCACAACGTTTGTTAAACCGCCGTTCCATTCGTTTGTCTTGAGCGGTATTTTTACCGCTCACTGCAGTGTTGAAACGAATGGTATTTCCTTACTATTTTAAACACATGGGTGGGGGACTATATTGTATACCAATACAGCTCTGTCGAGTGAAGTTGTTCGGAAATAACAACGCACACCTAACCCGAATTCATTCCCAGTTGCTATTGACCTACTCATATTTCCGAATGAAGACGTGGTGCCGACTTCATTCCAAGTCACTATTAACCGACTATTTATGAAATCAAATAAGTAAATTAAATCGATTGTCATAACATATGTAGTGTATTAAGACTAAGGAAAAAAGAAATAAAACATATTTAACTGTGCATATTTTAATTATATTTTAGGGTGTGCGGCGCACACCTAGCTCACTAGGAGAAATCGCCACTGAAGAGATGTTCTTGAGATATTTCCGAAACCGCTAATTTTCTACCACAACGAAGTTCCACATGAAACGTTTCAAAATTTATTATCAGCATCTAACAAATATGAAAAAATGAACAGAGTAAAAAACCTTTGGCATGTTGTAAGTATATAAATTAATTAAACATTTTAAAAAGTAAATTACACATACTTTAAAAAAACAAAATTAGATGTAACGTAAATCGTATAACGTCTCTCACAGTAAAATTTTTATGGACTCCGGCTGAAACAATAAACATACATTATTCTTATATATGATTACTTAACATATTTGATCCTTATATACTTTTCAAAGCTTTATTTATTCCCAGATGCCTGAGCTCATAATTATTTTTCCTTCCAGTCCAAGAGCATTTTGTGGCTAATTTGTTTGAAAACAGCTTTATAATCTGTTTCGGTTCTTTCTCCATAGAGGAAAAAAAAACATTGTCTGAAAATTATAGTTCAGTATTTAGGTACAAAAATATTCTTCTGGCAAAATTTTATTGTTTGAATAACTTACATTAGTAAATATCACTCACCAGTTCTTCATAACAATCCCCCTTTTCCTCTAATTGTTTATCATATTTCAATAGCTTGGTAAATTTGTTAAACTGTTTTTTGAGAAACTAGAAACATCATTTGTTCTTTTACGTCTGGTATTAGGCCCACAATATGAGTTTCTTAAGAAATCATTTTGTGCGCTTAACATAGTGAACATTGAACTGAAGGTAAAACCACTAATTAAAACGTACTTAAAACCAAGAACCTAAAACTCTACTCTACTTCTACACAACAATCAACTAATCAACAAACATGACCGAGAACGCCAAACGACAACAAGAACGAGGCACGATCATGATCGACCTTGACCGAAAGAACACGAAACAAATATTTGAAGGAAAGTAGCGTTTGTAAGATTTATTGGATATTAATGAAACTTTTAAGATCCTGTGATATTAAAAGTATATTTTGAAATGTTTCATAAACGTATCATAAAGGTTAAACTAAAATGTTACAGTTAATCACTTCTTTGTTTAATATGAAACGTTTCTTTTTTGTTTCATGTTTAGTGGGTACAAATTGATTATAACTACCTATTTTTCGACAATAAACCCACCAAATAAAAGAACGATATTTCAATATACGCCTTCTGTGATCGCTTATTATACAACAACACTAACTCACTATTAACTGAGTCACCCCATCTGCGGCTCGTCTATTTATATTATCCATGTATATTCTAGACCTTTCTGCATTGTTCCATACCTGTCAATTCTGGTTTCTTCTGGAAATATAATTCCAGAGTGTTCGCTGTTACCAACACACTTTACAAGCTGCCTGTGAGCATAGAAGTGACAGTGTTCATAAACTTAATTCTCATAGAGATGGATGTGAGACTGCCCCCTTCTTACATTCGACCACCCTGGTCGAATTTTGACATTTCTTGGTATGGCGTAAGCCTGTGCCTATGGACCACCTTCATCTTGCTCATTCTGCTTGTCTGAATGAGATACACGTCATTGATCATTTAACCACCTTATACGGCCCTTCCCATAATTTCTGTAGTTTCAGTGAGCGGCCCTTGCGTCGTATTGGATTGTAGAACCACACCCGATCTCCTTCTTTAAAACGTTACTCTAGCAGATGATTTGTTTTGGCAGAAGTTCCCGAGGATCGCCGAATCGGCAACCTACTTAATTCAAACTTTCTATTTACAATCTAAACGACCTAGACCACCTAAAATCATGCTTCTCCTTAATTAATTTAAACAAAAAAATTACTTTCAGTCTAGGCGCAGCAAATGCGCTAGGGTAGCGAATTTTCAAACAATCTTCAAAATTTTAACAACTCGTTTTGGCATTAAGGGTGGCATTTAGCTATCACTTTAGTATATGAAAACAAGGCCTCCTTAAATTGTAATTATCTCAAGAAATAATAGGTGTACGGGAACAATTTAAAAAGCTTTATAATCTAGACAAACCACAAGTGGTGATGAATGTTTGCAAATTTCAAAAACTGTTTTGTGTTATTAGTTATAATTAATTGAAATTCACCTAAATATTCCAATGATTTAGATAAGATTATATATACGAAGATGTTCCAAAAGAGATGACTTTGACTATTCATTACCTGCAGGAACATGTAAAGATTCGATTGCAATAAAATATAAGTATGTAGCCCTTATAGTTTTTTTTAAAATTATGTTTTTATTAAATGTCCACACAAAACGATTTGTCCGGCTGCCCGAGGCAAATTCTGTACAAGTGCAACTGTATTGTCACTGAGCTGTGAGGTGACAAGTAGAGCAATTGTATAACAGGGGGCGTTTGCATCGGATCCCATAAGTCGCTACCTCCGGCATAATCAGTGTTGTCAGTGTTATAAAAACTCACTGAAATTGAATACTTCGATAACCATAAGTTTTGGCGACGTAAAATAAATGAGGTACTTAACAATGATTAAATTAACGGTAAAATTTGCCATTGACATTAATTCTACAATGCATTATTTGACGGACAAAATTTAATTGGGTGCTTAAACATTAACTTTTCGTTTCTCAAATAAAGCATTTTATGAATCCCGTGCAATAAGCTTACAAATTTTCTACAGAGAAAATTATACTTATAGAAAAAAAGGATATAAGGATATCCTCACACTTTTATTAGGATCTAATTACATTAAAACTCTTATTACTTATATTGAAGTAAAAACTAACATAATTGGATTAAATTGTTTTAATGATTCATCCACTAATTTTTAGTTGCTAGTGTCTATATAATGTTACAAATATTATGGTAGGCGTAAATAAGTAAGTACAATATATGTACTAATTTCGCACTACAGTAAAGAGATTGGATATGACTGCAAATGTATGGGTTATATGTTTCGCATTTTAATGTTTATAAAAATAATTATATATATATATATATATATATATATATATATATATATATATATATATATATATATATATATATATATATATATATATAACTACAACTCCATTACAAAACAATTAGATTTTTTTTAAATTTGGCACGTGTCATATAATATTATGTTTTCCACGAGTTCGTTAGCCAGCACAAGCGCACCAGTATTTCTGTGAAAGTGTCTATATAATGTTATAAATATTATGGTAGGCGTAAATAAGTAAGTACAATATATGTACTAATTTCGCACTACAGTAAAGAGATTGGATATGACTGCAAATGTATGGGTTATATGTTTCTCGCATTTTAATGTTTATAAAAATAATTATATATATATATATATATATATATATATATATATATATATATATATATATATATATATATATATATATATATATATATATATATATATATATATATAACTACAACTCTATTACAAAACAATTAGATTTTTTTTTTAATTTGGCACGTGTCATATAATATTATGTTTTCCACGAGTTCGTTAGCCAGCACAAGCGCACCAGTATTTCTGTGAAACAAGTCTCTTTTCGGAAAATGTATCTCTGAAAATAATAAAGTTATTGAACTAAAACTTTGTAAGCAAATTGCATTGACATAGACTACAATAGCCTCTAGCCTCTGGCCATGACAAGATCCCAGCAATTGTTCTCAAAAAATGCGCACCAGAACTTGCTCCTGTCCTGACTCGTCTGTTTCAGATATCTTACAATAAAGGCATATTCCCTAGTAACTGGAAAACTGCTCGAGTACAACCCATCCCCAATAAAGGATCCAAGGCGCTTTCTAGCAACTACAGGCCTATTTCTCTCCTTTCAGTCGTCTCTAAAGTGATGGAAAAGTATATAAACACCGAAATACTAAAAAACACAGTCTAATTCACGACA